>CM053771.1:157011826-157054009 GCA_028658325.1 Potorous gilbertii | reverse complement strand
CTTCACTGTGTTTCTGTGCAGCTTCCACTGTTCCAGACTTTGTCAGGAGTTCTTTTTACTCCTGACATAGGAAATCTATGGGCTGTGGGTTCGGACCTAGCATAGGTGAGTCTTTCTACTCCGCCATCTTGGCTCCGCCCCCTCATCGCTGTTTTCTAAGTGCCATCTCTATGTCGCCATTTATTCCTCATTCATTGCTGGGAATTGTGGTATTAGGATCCATAATGCCATGACTCCACAGTCACTTGTGGAAAAAAACTTCTTGTAAAACTATTGATAGATGGGTTCCATTTCTTTGTGGAAGTGTTCACTTGAAGGATGTTTCCTCCAAGTTTTCTACTTTCCAGATCACAGAATGCTAAAACTGAGGAATTCAAAGGGAACCTCAGTGACCATCGAGCTCAATCCATGCCTGAAAAACATCCCACGTACCCAATAAGTGGTCATCCAACTCTTTCTTGAAATTTTCCAATGAGGAGAAATTCACTATCTCCTAAGACAGACAATTGGTTGATCAATAGGCATTTCTTGAAGCAACTACTATGTGTTAAATATTGTGTTAAGTGCTGGGGATACAAAGAAAGGCAAAAGACAGCCCCAGCACTCAAGGAGTTCACAATCTCATGGGAGAAACAGTATGTGAACGATTATATTACAAACAAGTTATATATAGGATACATTAGGGATAATAAATAGAGGGAAGGGACTAGAATTAAGGACGATTGGGAAAAGTTTCCTTTAGAAGGTAGGATTTTAGCTAGGATTAGAAGGAAGCCAGGAAAGCCAGGAGGTGGTGGGGTAGGGAGGGTTCCAGGCATGGAAACTCTCAGTCAGTGAAAACTCTCAGAATGTGGAAATAGAGTGTCTTGTTTGTGGAGGAGCCAAGGGGCTGGTGTCGCTGGATGGATCATCCATTCCAGATTTGGATTGTTAGAAAATGTTTCCTTACATGAAGCCCAAGTTTGCCTGTTTATACCCATTGAACTTTGTTCTATCCTCTGGAGCCAACCAGAACATGTTTAAGAGCTCTTTTAGCGAATAGATCTTCAATCGCTTGAATATAACTATCATTCACCTCTCTCCCAAGTGTTTTCTTCTCTGGGCAAAACATCCCTAGTTTGTTCAACTCATGCTCATATTGTATAAACTCAAGGCCTCCATTATCCTATTCTGAAGTGAAAACAATACTTTAGATATTTGATCAGGGCAGAGTATAACAAGACTATCTCTCATCGTTTTTGGAAGCTTTGCCACTCAGCCCAAGATTGCATTAATTTTGAAGACTGTATAATCCCACTGTTGACTCTTTAACAGACCCCTAAATAATCTTTTAATAGTCCTCTCAGACCACCAGATCTTTTTCAGATGAACTGGTGACTAGCATCTTCCATCTTGTATTTACAGAGGTGATTTGTTGAGTCCAAATACAAGACTTGACATCTGTTCTGATTGAATTGCTTCTTATATTTCATCTCTTTGAATTGGATTCCTTCCCAGGTTTTCTAGAAACTTATTTTTTCACTGCTTTTTTGTTTGTATTTTATGAGATAATATTGCTCAAAATGTCCTACCATCATTTTTTTCCATAAGGTTTTACCAACAAGTTTATATTCTAAACCATTCTTGCCCATCTGCCCTTGTGCCTCTATAATCTATACAAATCTCCTCCTTCTGTTCAATTCTTGGCCCAATCCATTTTCTCCTGCACTGTCTGTACATGATAAGTATATAAAAGCACCTGTACATCTAGACTTGGCAAAAACAGCAACAGTTTTAGCCTCTTTGAATCTTTGTGTTGTGGAAATTTACTTCAATTAGTTAAACTTTCTCAGGAAATGGTGATAGACTGAACCAATCAATATCAATTCTTTTATCAGCTTCCTTTTTAAAAAATATTCAATAGCTTATTTAAGTAAATTGAGTTAAAGTTACCTCAATTGGACACTGTGTTTTTTCATTTATATTCTTTTTACTTGATATCAGTTTTATTCTTTGCTCTAACAAAGCAATAGTCTCAAATAGTAACAAATCAACTGTACACAACTGATTCAGAAATAATTCTCACATCAGCACCCAGCTGTTTGTTGTCTGATGGAACATTTATTTATGTATTTATTCATTCATTCATTCAGTTATTTTTAAAAGGATTGCTTATTTGATGTTCATCATGTTTAATATCTCCTGATTCTCTTCTTTAAAAAAATGGCACCCATAAGTACATCTCTTGGGATTATTTTGTGTAGGGAAAAATTGCACACTTCAACAGGTCTTGAAGGTATTACAATTAAAATAGTATAATAATAGTCCTTGATAGTGATGACACTACTCCCCAAGGAAAGTAACGCATTTTTTAAACCAGTTATTTCCTAAAATGCTACGCCTACTTCCTACCAAAAAAAATCTAGAAGACTAATAAAATTTCTTTGAACTACCGTACATATAGTTTAATTAAAAGAGGGCAGTGTATATCTTTGGGATAAATATTGATCACTGAGTTTGACTGCCTTTTCATGTTTCCATTTACATTATTATAATTGTGTATGTTATGATTTTATTCCCTTTGCATTAGTGTATTCAAAATATTCCCAGGTTTCTCTGACCCAGTGCACTCATTTGTTTCTTGGCACAACAATCTATTACATTCCTATACCATAATTTATGAGCCATTTCTCCAGTTTGATGGGTACTTTCTATTTCTTTGATATAACAAAGAGTCCTACTATTAATATTTTTGTACATATGGATTCTTTACCCTTTTATGTCTTCTGGGGTATAAGCCTAGTAATATAAATTAGGTTAAAGGGTATGCATGGTTTAATGGCTTTGAGAACATAGTTCCAAATTACTTTCCAGAATGGCTGAACCAGTTATAGTTCCTTTCAATAGCTTTCAATCTCTGTGTAGGTCAGAAATTAGAATACATCAGGGTGTCTGTTTTCCTTCTCTGTCATCTTTGCTAGTCTGACAGGGGAAGGTAGAGTCCCAGAATTGCTTTAATTTGTATTTCTCTAATTATTAGTGATTTGGAAAATTTTGTTTCACATAGCTATTCATAATTTGAATTTCTTCCTTTGAGAACTGCCTGTTCACAATATTTGATCATTTATCTATTGGCAAAAAAAAATGGCATTCATGATATATATGTGGGCTTTCTGTGTAGTCTTTATAGCCTTTGGCCTCTCTTGTGTCTTATTGCTAGACCTTGCATACTTAAGAAATGTAACGATAACAACAACTAACATGTAGTGTTGTATTTATAAAGTGCTTTCCCCACAATTACATACATTGGATTTTTTGGGGGGGCAGTTCCAAGGCTCTGCCAACTTTATTTTGGTCATATGATTAGGCTCCATAGAGGTAGCACCCACTCACACCCCTCTGACTGGCCTTTCTTCACTTGATAGCCCAACTAATGCAAACCAAGAGGTACAGCTTCAAAAATAGAGTCCCTAAAGAGCCAAGGTCAAGATGCCAACACTAAGACTCTGCTACCCATTCAGCAGTCAGACAGGCAGGAAGGGAAGGAGGGAACCAAGGCTAGGCCAGCCAGGGCTCAGGGCTAGATAGGCACAGCTGTCTATGCCTCATTTCCATTGTTTGCTCCTTTCAAATCCCTTCTCCTCATTTAAGCTCCAGCATGGTTTGTGGCCAGAGAAGCTGTAAGAAGAGGAGGATGAGAAGGTAGTGGTGATATGGAGACAATGAGAAGATGAGGGAGGTCTACAGGAAGAACAGAGGAAATCGAATTGAATGGTCTATCCAGGTGGCAGTTGTCCTTCTGAATGACTCCAAAAGTGGGCCTGCCTAGTGGCCAGACTGGGACACCTAGCGTGGCACAGGGGGCAGCGGTAAGGGGCTATGCCACATGCCTTAGGTTCTTGATCATGGCAAAGAATGGCTCCCTTTTTATAAATTTCAATCAGTTCTTTATACATATTGGGTATGAGACCTCTATCAGAGAACCTAGCTGCAAAGGTTTTTCCCAGTTAACTATTTCCCTTCTAATTTTAACTGTTTGATCACGAATTCTTTTGACAACTGCAAAAAGTGTTTCCTTCCTTCCTCCTCTATTTGCTGATAGTGTGATGTTTTATATTTAAGTCATGAATTTGTTGTTCATTCATTTTTAGTCATGTTTGACTCTTTGTGACCGCATTTGGGGTTTTTTAGCAAAAGATACTGGAGTGGTTTGTCATTTCCTTCTTCAGCTCATTTTTCAAATGAAAACTGGAGGCAAACAGTGTTAAATGACTTGTCCAGGATCACATAGCTAGTAGGTATCAGGTTGGATTTTAACTCAGGTCTTCCTGACTCTAGGAATGGCACTCTGTCCACTGTATCCCTTAGCTGCCCCAAGTCAATGTATTTATTTGGAGTGTATCTTAGTATGTGGTTTGAAATGTTGGTGTAAACCTTATTTCTATCAGACTGTTCAGTTTTCCCAGAATTTTTGTTGAATAAATTAATCCTTACTTCAATATTTAGATCTTTGAGTTTACTTTATACTATAATATCTTTATTGGCTTTTGTATGTTTTACATCAAGTATGTTCCACTAATTTACCTCCATTTTTTAACCAAATAGTTGTTTTTGGTTTGGGGTTTTTTTCTCTTTTTAATGATTACTGCTTTGTAGCATAGTTTAAGATCTAATATCGTTAGACCCTTTTCCTGACCATCTTTTTTTAATGGTGTCCCTTGAGATTTTTTGTTCTTTCAGATGAATCATCTTATTATTTTTTCTAGCTTTATACAGTGATCCTTTGGTGTTTTCACGGGTATGCTACTGAATCAGTAAATTAATTTAGATATTATTGTCATTTTTATTATATTGGCTCAGCCTATAATAATGAATGTTTTTTCCAATTATTAAAATCTGTCTATTTCTGTGAAGAGTATTTTGTACTTGTATTTATGTAACACATGTATGTGTCTGGCAGGTAGCCCTTAAATATTTTATATACTCTGTAGTTTTTTTTTTTGTATGGAATTTTTCTATCTCTTTCCACTGGACTTTGGTGGTAGTCATTTATGGAAAAACTAAATAATTTATGTGAAACCCACTCATTTTATAGATGAAGAAACAAATGCTGAGGCAAACTAAATGTCTTGCCTAAACACTTTACTGTGGCTAGTTAATGGCTGAACCAAGATTAGAAACTAGGCCAGTGATCATCATCATCCCTCATCTAAATGTGCACATAATTTCTTTGTTATTACTGCATATTGTCTCTATGAAGCTAGGACAATTCAGGTGAAGGGAAGAAAATTAAATTTATGAATTTTTCTCAAAAGCTTTGGTGAAAAGAAAACAAAGAAAAGCCTCCCTTGCCACTTCCACAGTATCTCCTTAAATTGGAACTTGACATTTGGGCTTCAGGAGAAAACTGTTCTCATGGTCTGCACATCTGCTAGAGAAAAATAAAGGGAAATGTTAGAGCAGGGGTGTGGAATCAACTATTGGATTCTTAGGGAAAAAAATACATGCTGTGCCCCCAGTAGACTCCAACTTTTAACAATGCTACATGCATTAGGAAGTTAGTGAAGAGACTATATCATCATCTTCTTCCTCATCAATCATTATCTAATAATCTTTAATAATAATTTACTTGCTTATTGTTACCAGAAATTATAGAAAGATGATCCTGGAGGAATCTGAATGTATTAAGCAAATTATTCAGTGAAATGATGGAAATGATAACATATCACTGCAGGTTGCAGAAATTTAGCATCAACCAGGTATTTCCAGCATCTAGGTGGCACAGTGGATAGAGCACTGGACTTGGAATCAGGAAGACTCATCTTCGTTCAAATCCAGCATCACTCACTTCCTAGCTGTGTGATTTAACCCTGTTTGCCTCAGTCACTCGTCTGTATAATGAACTGGAGAAGGAAATGGCAAACAAGTCCATTATCGCTGCCAAGAAATTCCCCAAATGGAGCCACAGAGTCAGACACGACTGAACAACAAAAAGTTGAAAAGACATGAGCAGGTGACTAGAATAATGTACAAGATTATTAGCTTTTATAAACTAACAGATCACAAATCTTCATACTACAACTGTAAGCCCCATAATATCCTTGATAATCAAGAGATTCTACCAAGACCGTAATATCATTACAGATAGAACTGTTGCCTATATATAACAATGATCCATAAAAATTAAGTCCTAGAATATCCTTAATAATTCAACACATTTTCCTGAAACCATAGTATCTTTTCAGATAGAATTATTCATTGCCAGTGCATAACAATGATCCATAAAAATTTTATAGTAATGTTATAAATAGATGTTACTATACTAATTATTCATAATCTCCAAACCACATGGAATGAAAAGCTATCAAAATATATAGATCTAGGGGGAGGAATCATGTAGAGTTATCCCAAACATGCTTTTGTGACTGTAAAGAAATTGGGGTTGGGTCCCTAATTTAGTTACAAAAAGTTGTCATTTTATTCACCTGTACTAGAGTTCACCATGACCCAAGAAGCTCATTACTGGAAAAATTTCAGGTCCTATCAGCCTTCACATTATCACTACCCTCTGCCCCTCTAATTGAAGTGTAGAGTCATATAGTCAACATATTCCCATTTAAAGAGGGATCTCAGCTCAATACATTTCCTCATTTCTCAAATGGATACGTTACTCCGGAATATTTCCAACTTCTCCACCATGACTCCCATCAGATCCTTCTCCCTGCCCCCCACCTCTCAACTTCCTTTTCTGAGTTTTCTTCTCTCATTAGATTGTAAGGGCAGGAACTATCTTTCTATTTTTATATTTGTATTCCCAGTGTTTAGAATAGTACCTGGCACATAGTAGGTGCTTAATAGGTATTTCTTAACTATTGATTATAGTCCACAGAACATTAAGTATAAAAGGGCTAATAACAGCTTATCTTTGAGTCTCTGCTGTCTGAACTCTATCAAATCAGACAAGCTAGATAACATTGTGATGATAGTGATACTTTTATCTTTATGAATAATAATATGATAATGTAGAGTTTTCAGGTCCATAGAATGCTTTCTTCATGACAGCCCTATGGGGCAGTCTCTTGGTAGTACTATCCCACAGGTGCTTCTCAATGGAAGTAACAGACATTTCTTCTTTCTTCTCCACCACACACTATTTGTTCTTATAGATTGTCTCTTAATGAATTTCAAACAATCAGGATCATTGGCACAATCATTGGCAATTCTACATGAATTGAAAGAATGCTGAGCTTAGAACCAAAAGTCAATTTCAAACATGGCTCCCAGATTTTCTAGCTGAGTGTTCATAGGCAAGTCACCTGAACTCTTTTACCCTCAGTTTACTTACTTGAAAAATGGTGGTAAGAATTCTTGGCCTTTCTCCCTCACAAGAATATTAGAACTAGCTTTCTAATACTATTAGCACTTTTTTAAAGGTCATGCAGGGATTCTAATCCCCATTTTTCAGATGAAGACGTGAATAAGGATTAGTATTAAATGCCTTGTTTGTAGTCATTCAACTAGTAAGAGGTCGAGTTGGAGCTTGAATCCAAGTCCGTTAGCTCCAGGTCCAGTGTTGTACATCCGGTTCCGCTATATCAAACTCAAATTAAATAATCAATGTCTCAAGCATTTTGTGAACCTTAAATGCAGTTCATTGGATAGAATCAGAAAGCCCTGAGTTCAAATCCTGCTTCCAACACTTAGTACCTTGGGCAAGGTATTTATTCACCACCTGCCTTAATTTCCACACCTGTAAAATGGGGTAATAATATCTCCTCCTAGGGTTGTTGTATCAAATGCTTATAAAGCATTTTGCAAAACTTGAAGCACTATATAAATGCTATTATTTTATTTATGATTATTAATTCTTAGTATTTAGGATGTGGTCGTGAAACCTGGTTTAAGGCTCCATGGTTTGACATAGAGAAGAACGTGGGATGTGAGGAAAAAAAGGGAATAATCAGTTATATAACACCTACTATGTGCCAGGCAGAGCAGCTAGGTGAGGCAGTGGACAAAGCACAGGGCCTGGAGTCAGGAAGACCTGAGTTTACTAGTTTATGGACAAGTCATTTAGCCCTGTTTGCCTTAGTTTCCTTATCTGTAAAATGAACTGGAGAAGGAAAAAGCAAACCACTCTAGTATCTTTGCCAATAAAATCCCGGATGGGATCATGCAGAGACAGAAATAACTGAACAACAGCAAATATGCTAGGCTCTTTACAAATAATATATCTCATTGGATCCTTACAACTCTGTGAGATAAGTGCTAGTATTTTTCCCATGTTTACAGTTGAGGAAACTGTGGCAAATAGATGTTAAGTAACTAGTCCAGGGTCACACAGGTAGCAAATATCAGAGGTGGAATTTGAACTCAGGTCATTGTGAGTCCAGGCCCACTGCTCTATCTACTGTGTCACCATCATAGAAAAGTCTTGTGTGTAGAAGAACTCATTCATGTCCTTTTTCCAGAGGCCTTTAACCCCAATATATTTTGCACAGCTCCCTGAATTCCCATTTCTGTGTGACTTCAGTCATTCAGGCTGTAGAGGAAGTGATGAATGCAGTCCACCTGTGTCCTTGCCAGGCTTCTCACCAAATAATCCCACTTCCCTCATTTATTAGGCTGGAGGAGGAGAGCTGCCTTTCTTAGGGCTGACTTCAGCATTTTGCCATGATTACTTGCTTATTTTCTTCAACCTTTTTGTTTTAAATGACCTTAATATAGATTTGCTATATTAGAGAGCACACAGGAAGTGCACCTCCCTCTTAGAGTACATCCTGCCTCAGCACTTTTGGTGGGTGTTATTTCTATTGCTTTGCTTTTCTCAGAAAATCCCAAGGCAGGCAAATTTGCTGAAGGGAAGCTAACACTGAGTAGATTCTTTCTGTAGGACAGGCCCCTCTGTCTAGGGCTGCTGGGCAGAAAAGCCCCAGGTGGCAGTACTGGCTGTGGAGGAGGGACCTGACACCAATAAGGGGCTCCAACTTCAGCCCTGTCTTTATTTTTTCTAGCCCAGAAAAGCTTTGGTCTTCCCAGTTTTAACAGTGTTGTACCTAAGTTGTCTTTTTATGAGCCTGAGGTCCTAAGATATATCAGGGATTTGGGTCACAATTTCTAGTTATAATTAAATCCACTAATAAGCTAGCTATTAAAGTAAATAACGTTCCAGTTTTTCTCACAAATCATACTTATTTTCAGTTTTAGTCCTATTGGGTGCTGGCCAATAATTAATTAGCTCACCTGGTTTAAAACAATAGCTGCTCGTTTAACAGCCTTAGTCTCTTCAGAGTAATGACCAGGTGGCACAGCGGATGGAGAGTCAAATCTAGACTTAGGAAGATTCATCTTCCTGAGTTCAAATCCAGCCTCAGACACTTACTAGTTGTGTGACCCTGTCTGTTTCGGTTTCTTTATCTGTAAAATGTACTGGAGAAGGAAGTGGCCAACCACTCCAGCATCTCCACCAAGACAACCCTAGGTGAAGTCACAGAGAGTCAGACATGAAAATAACTGAACAACATTACCTCCAGACACACATTCTCTTGGTGCTCAATACCTGACACTATAGTTATTACTTGTAGGTGGTTTGTGGTTACTGATAGTTTTAATCCAAATGGATCTTTTTATCTAGTGTCAAAGTTACTGCTATAAAAAAAATTGGTGTAGTTGTCCACTAAATATAGTTGAAATAAAAGTAAAAGAATGATATTTATCAATTTGCTCATTTACTAGAAATTTCCTGTAAGAAATAGCCAAAGGGGTAGTGGGTTTAGTGGATAGAGGTCCAGCCTTAGCATTAGGAAGACCTGGGCTCAAGTCTGGCCTCTTATACATACTTGTTGAGTGACTATGAAATGAATGAACCAAAATTCACTGGCAGAGTATTTCTGTTATACCCCATTCTTGGGGTAGCATAGTTGCTAGTCTGATCATTCAGAAGTACTCAAGAGGAAACTGGCAACTAGTCACCACAGGTGCTCTACCCTCTTCCTTAGCTTCTCTGCTGCACAGAGATCATCTAGGACCCATCTATAGAGGCCAGGCAGCAAGAAGACTTGCCACCACTGGGGGTGCCCTTCCAGCCCCCTTGCCTACTCCCTTTTACCTGGTCTGCTTGGCAACTCACAGGCCTTGGATGAGGTAGGACTTGACAACTTTCTTCCTTCTTACAGGACGGGGGTCTACCAGACTTTACCATCTCCTTTGTAACTGCCTCTTAATATCTTCTAGCCCTTACTGTCTGCCCTGTCTCTATGTCCTGTGGCTCCTGCCATTTTTGCCTGACTTACTTGTGTAAACTAAGGAACTCTGGAACTTGCTATTTGCTGTACTATTGAACTTTGGGGACTTTAGGGGCCTTCACGTGTACCCTGCAGATGAGAAGAATAAAACAGAAAAATTCCATGGCTAATGAAGGGCAACAACTGAACATCTCTCATAGAACTGGCTGAATGAGGTCTAGTGTGTATAATTCCATCTAGACCAACTCTAGTGGAAAGACTGCAGAAAGAAAATTCTGGAAGTGTAAAAAACAGGAGATATGTTGAGTGGCTACCAAAATGCTGGGCTTTCAGTATAAAGCATATAATATACAAGGCAGGAGGCATTTTTAGGGATGGAAAGAGTGATGCTGTGATGATGGCATTCAAGGGAAAAGTAGGACACTATCCAAGATCAGGCTAGAGTTAAATAATATTTAAGAGACAATTTGTCACATTCAACAAGATGAATTTCCTTGAGTCCTGCTAAGCCTGGATCTGTTCCTCTCTCCTTGTTCCCCTGAACAAACTTCAGTTTAATTGCTAAGTTTGAGAATTTCTTCTTGATTCTCATTTTCTTTTATCTTTCTACATCATTTGACACTGTTGACTACCCTTGGCTTCTGTGATCTTGTTTTCTCCTCCTACCTTCTGAAAATTTCTTCTCAGTCTCCTTAACTGAATTATTAACCATCACCTACCCCTTAAGCTTGTGTGTGCTCCAAGGTTGTGTCCAGGACCCTCTTCTTTTCTTTGTCAATAGTTTTCTATTTGTCATCCCAGCTACTCCCATTGGCTGATTATCATCTCTTTGAAAAAGATTCCAAAATACACACACACACACACACACACATATATATATATATATATATATATATATATATATATATATATGTATATGTATATATATTATATATATACATATAGTGCTCATCTGTCAATTGAAATCCAATCCATACCACCAACTCCCTGTTGACATTTCCATTTGGATATTCTGTGGGCATCTCAAAACAAAATCCATTCTTTCCCCTACTAAACCTATATGTCTCTAAATGTCTTCATTTTCATTGAGAGTATTATTATTCCTTCATTCATTTGTTTGTACCCTAGAGCTGTCCTTGACTCTTCCCTCTACTTCCATGTCTGTTCCATCCATCCCCTTCTCTTAACAGACTCTGCCACTACCTTAATTCAAGTCCCTTCTTGCCTATACAATTGTTATAGACTCCTAACTCTTCCTTTTCTTCCTTCTCCAATCCATATTCCACATAGCTGCCAAGATAATTATATAAGGTACAAGTCTGATCACGTCACTTCTCTATTCAAAAATCTTCAGTGGGTCCTTGTTGCTTTTTGGATAAACTAAAATACAAACCCTTCAACCTGGTGTTTAGGGCTCTTCAAATCTGGCACCTACCTATGTTATACTATGTCCTTTTCCAAACTCCATTTTGAGCAAAGCTAGACCAGCAGTGTCCTGAATTTTACATTTTATCTCCTACATCCATACATTTGCACAAGCTGTCCCCCAAACCTGGAATGAAATAGCAGTTCTTTTCTGCCTTCATAATCCTTGACTTTCTTTAAGGGTCAGCAGAGGGACTGCCGCTTCCTCATGCCTCCCCTCCCCCTTTCTTGTGCCAATCAGGAGCTAGCAGCTGCTACCTATCATCCAACTCTCTTGTTGCCCATGTCTTCACACAACTCTCTCACATTGGTTTTTCCATCCTTTCCTGTTTTTATTCCCCTCCTCTGTTCTCTCCTCCTTGTCCCTGACCACTCCAGTCACCGTCAGTGGCCCAAATCAGAGCATATGGGTACTGTGATGGGAATCACTTTTGCTTTATGCAATTTCTTTAAAAGTCAACTGAACTCCCCTTTTTGTTTTACCTGTAAATCCAATAGTCCTTATTAGTCATTCCATTGTCTTCAGTTATTTGATTAATCATCACTGAATTCTAACCTCATAAGCCTTAAAAACAGTTACATGCAAGTGAAATTAAAGAACCACAATGCCCTTCAGGCTTAGCTGTTTCTCAACCCTGTAAATGGACCTCTTAACAGTATGTGTCTTGGGAAACTTTATTCACACTTGTATTTTGTAGGTTTTTAGAAAATAAATATTCTTTCTCTGCCTCTTTTAGCTGTCAAACTGCTTATACACAAAAGGAACATCACCTCACATCCTTTACAAGGCAATTTCAACCTTTGTTTTTAGACAAAAGGCTACTTTTTACTCCTTTTTCACAGTAAGGTTACCTATATTCCATATGAAAACTGTTTCTTTGCACACAGATTTGAAATAATTTTTTTTATTAAAGAAAGGTTTATTTTCTTCCGCTTCAGCCACCAAAGTGTTCACCTCTAAAAGGATTTTACCTTACATTCTTCATAACTTCTTTATTATAAAGTAATTTTCTGGCCCTTCAAGCAGCCACATTAGTCATCTCCTAAGGGGACAGTCTCTTATCATTTTATTATATTTATTTGTGTATGTGTTCTGTCTTTCCCATGGGATGTCAGTTCTAGAGGAGTTACATATTCAGTTTTAAATAGGAATTTTTACCCCTGAAATGCCCCTTGTAGATGATTGTAATTAGGGAGCTGCCCTCAGTTTGTAGCTGGTGCCTAAGCTATCTTCCCTAGAGTCCAATGAGTTTTGAGGAAGTCCCTGAAGAGCTCAGGTCTACCAGTGGTGGCCTCTGCCCTCTTTTCCCCAACATTGAAGAACACTTTAAGACAGACCTACTTCCACCTCCCTCTCATCTGGGCCCGGCTCCCACAATGCTCCCTTCCACCTTCCCCTTTAGAGGACTACAGATGCTTTCAGAAGACTCTTTAGTTTCCTGTTCTAGATCAAAGCTCCATTCACCTCCAACCTAGTTTTGACTCTGTATACATGACATAATTAGAAAGAAATTTGAGGGTTCTCTGTAAGCAAGTATCTTACAGTGTGGTCTATACACATACATGAGTGCGGAAGGAATTCAGATAAGGTAGAAGATAATTGCGGGGTGAGGTTAGTCACCAAGTTTCATTAAATAAACAAGTTTGGAACTGGGCATAAAGAAATTAATTTATATTCATAATGTCACTATTTAATGTCATCCTGAGATAAATCACTTTGTAAAGAATCATTTTTATAATATCTGAAGTTTTTCGTATTGATTTTATTGAAAATGGGGAACACTGATATTTGCAATTCCTTTAGTAAATATACTTTCCTTAAAAGAAAGATATTATGCTTGTATACCCTAAGGAAGCATCTTCTTATATATAAACATCAAATGAGGAAGCTGGGCAGCCAGGAAGGAGGTGACAGTGAGAAGAGCCATCAACACTAGGATTACTTTATCCATCTTCCCTTCCCCACAGGTCCCTTCTCAACCTTGGGCTTCCTAGAACCTATCTGGGATGACTGAGCATTGGGAAGAACTACCACCATCAGGGGAATCCTAACCTCTTGTCCCTTTTATGTCCTGTTGATAGACTGCTCACAAGAACTTGGAACAGTTGGGAGTCAACAATTACCTTTCTTCCCATGAGATGGAAGGCCATCTGACCCTCTTACCACCTGCCCTGCCATTACCCCCAGAGCCTTACCATCGGCCCTGCTGTCTCTCAGAACTGTCATCTTAACTATTTAAGTAATTAAGGACCTTTGGGCTTTGCCATACCCAGCACCACTGCATCCTTAGGACTTCTGGGCCTTTTCATCTGTCCTCCAGTTCAGCTTTTCTCTTATTGCCTCCCTCAGTTAGAGTGTGAGTTCCATGAAAGCAGGGACTTTTTCTATTTGTAATGCTAGTAGTTTATGACCCATATGAAGTACTTAAACTGTGCTTTTTTTCATTTATCCATTTAACAAAAACATAATGAGCATCTCCCATGTAGAAGGTATTGTGCTCAGTGATAAGTAACACAAATATGAATACCAATAAAAGATGGATGAAATATGTTTTTTCATAAAATGAGATAAGTATTATAGGAGATGTAAATAAAGGATAAGGTACAATGGAGGGCTAGCCCTTGGAGTAAGAGGACTAGGTTCACATCCCAACTCTGACACTTAACATCAGTGTGACCTTGGGTAAGTCATTTAATATCACCAGGCCTCTATTTCCTCATCTATAAAATGAGATGGTTGGACTAGATGGTTTCTAACCAGCTCATAATCTTATTTTGGTGTTCTAGGAGCCATGTAGACCAAATGCCTGCCTTCAAAGAGATTACAGTCAAGTTAGAGAAACAGATGAAGCCTTTCAATGGTATCATTCCAATTTTTCATCTTGCTATAGACGTGACTCCTGGTTCCCAAAGGCTATATAAGTATAGTGTGAGTGTTGGAAAGTTCTGTCAAGATTGAGAGGCTTTAAATATAGAATGCTAACAGATTGTGTCTGCTGTCCCAGAAGTAATTGATCTGAGTATAGAGGATCATCACCCAGAGATTAGCCACCACTAATAATATTTTTGGCCATGATGATCCCACAAGCATCGTAATTTACAGATAATATATACTCAATAAATATGTTGAATGAAGATAATATATATATATATATATATATGCCAAAATGAATACTACCAACAAGTAGAAAGAGCACAAGATATCAAAGAGATGCAAGCTCTAGTTTTTTTTATTTATTCAAGAATTTATTAAGCGGACACTGAGGGATAACAAGACAAAAATTAAACAATCTGCATCCTCTTGTTCTGGTTGTTCATTCATGTCTGACTGTGATGCTACTTAGTATTTTCTTGGCCAAGATATTAGTGTGGTTTGCCATTTCCTTCTCTAGCTTATTTTACAGATGAGGAAACTAGGGCAAATAGGTTTAAGTGACTTGCCCAGGGTCACATAGCTAGTGAGTGTTGGAGATCGAATTTGAACTCAGGTCTTCCTGACTGTGGGCCCTCTATTCAATAAGCCATTTAGCTGCCCTTGTCCTCTAAGAACTTGTATTCTTTGGAGAAGAACAACATGTACTCAAATAAATACTAAAGGTATACAGAATCAATAAAAAATAATTTCAGGGATAGGGTGGGGTTAGGGAGAGACCCTAACTGATGAGGGAATCGGGATCAACCTACTATAGATGGCAGCATTTGAGCTGAACCTTGACAGAAGATGGGAATCCTAAACTTGCAGAGGGAGGGCATTTCAGGCATGGGAGATGGTCTATGCAAACAGATGGTGATGGGAGATGGAATGTCACAGATAGGGATTAGCAATTTACACAAGGTTGGCTGGAAGGTAGTGGATTGAACAGGATCATGAAAGACTTTAAATGTCAAACAAAGAAGATTTTACTTTATCCTAGAGGCAATAGGGAGTCATTGAAGTTTCTTGAGCAAGAGTGCCATGATCAGACCTGTACATTAAGGAATGTCAATTTAGCAGCTGAACTAACAGCATGAAACTGCTTTGTTTACCTTGGGCACCTGGCTTCAACTCTCTGAAACTCAGTTTTTTCATTTATTATTGAAAACACAAATTATTTCACATATGAAGTTGTGGAAGAATCAGGAAAGATTATCTAGGGTTTTTTTTTTTTTTAACCTTGCCACTTGTGTTCGTGAAATACTGTATGTCCTAGATGACTGAATATTGAGTTCTATTCTGTACCTCATCCCAGTGGCTGATATAGTGTACAGAACAGATACCCACATTGTATTTCTGTGGGTCTAAGAACCAACAAGAAATCCAATCATTGTTTATTTCCAATATAGATCTCTGGGGCCAGGGATGGCTTAATTGGCTTTCACTCTAAAGCAAGTTCAAGGTTAAGGTCAGGTACACTTAACAGGGATCCCAGGTTGCAGGCATAAAACTAAGAACACGTTTTAAGTCATTGGAATAATAGTTAATCTTGTCTGAGAAAAAGCAACAAAAGGAAAACCATGTTCCTCAAATCATTAGAAGTGAGAGATAAGGCAGATCAAGTGAGCTTGAACAAATGTGGGAACGTGGACAGAGACACCTGTCACTGGGCTGATGTCTGTGGACCCTGCTCAACATTTTGGGAATTGACTGATAGGATTTTGGTTGTATTTCCTCTCTGAAAACTATATTTCTGGGAACCTTCAGATTAAGTTCAAGCCTGAAGGGGGAGATAAGGCAGTGAAAAGGGAGAATGAATCCATGCTTGTCAGAGCAGCTAAGGAGAATAAACAAAGCTTTTAAAAATATATATCAGAGGAAGGAAATACTAGAAAAGAGGTAATGTACTAAGTAAAGGAGGAGAGTGAAATACGAGGATTGTCAAATGGCTGAGATACCAATGAGCTTCTTTGAAGTCTCCCATTATCAAGAAAAATAAGAAATAGCTGCCTACTAAGAAAACCAGGAGGCTTCATAAGATTTCAAGATGGAAAGGACTTTAGAAATCATGTAATCTAACCCCTTCATTTTACAGATGAGGAAACTGAGGCCCAGTTTCTGCGGGGGTAATTTAGGCATCAATATCCATTGACAGGTAAAAACAATAGGTTTGAAGAAGTAGTAGAAGCCTATAGAGAAATAATAAAGCTGGCTAAAATTCATATAGCACTTACTCTACGACAGGGCAGCTATGTGGTACAGTGGAGAGAACACTGGCCCTGGAGTCAGAGGGACCTGAATTCAAATGTGGCCTGATACACTAGCTGTGTGATCCTGGACAAGTCACTTAATAACCTTATTTGCCTCAATCCCTTATCTGCAAAATGAGCTGGAGAAGGAAATAACAAACCTCTCTAGTATCTTTGCCAAGAAACCTCCTCAAAATGGGGTCATGGAGAGTTGGATGTGACTGAAATGCCTCAACAACTATCGGCCAGGTACTGTGCTAAATGCTTTGTAATTATCATCTCATTTGAGCTTTATAACAACCCTGGGAAAGAGATGCTGTTTTACAGATGAGGAAACTGAGACAAGGAGAGGTTAAGTGATTTGGCCCTCACACATCTGGTAAGTATCTGAGACTGAATTTGAAATTGGGTCTTGCTGACTCTAGGCTCAGTGGTCTAACCACTGTCACGTAGCTGCCCCTAAATAATATGAATGACAACTTAATAAGCATGCATCCTGGAAGCTGATCCTTAGTAGGGTGCCCAGAGGATGTATCTTGTAACAGAATGTAACAGCATAATTCTGTTCAAAATTTTTATCAATCATGAAATTAACATCGATATCAAGCTTACCAAATGTATGGATGGAGAAAGGCTCAGGGAGAGAGAAAAAACAAGGATTGGAAAGCAGATACTGACAGGCTTAAATGATGGGCCCCAAACTTTAAGATGAAAAAATGGAAAGTCTTGCATATGAATATAAAAAAAAATTATCTGCTTAAGTACCAGATAGGGAAGATATAACTATGTAATTTTTCACATGAAGAAAATCTGAAGGGTTTGGCAGCGTGCAGGCCCGATTTAAGTCAACAGTGTGATATGATAGCCTAAAAAAAGCTACTGTCATCTTAGGTTACATTAACAGAAGGAAAATATTCAGAACGAGGTAGGTGATAGTCTTCCCGTCCTTTGCCCCGGTCAGAGCGTAGCTGGAGTATTGTGTTCTATTCTGGGTGCCACATTTTAGGGAAGACACTGATAAGTGGGAAAGAGTCCAGGAGGGAGTAAGGACTGGCTGAGGTTACTGGGGTAACTTGGAGAAGAGATGGTGAGGCCACTTTCAACTGTGATCCTATGATGTGGTGATTTGGAAAAAATTTAGCAATCAATAACTCCATCACTGTATATTCCTAGGGAACCTGAGGTAATCAGTTTACCAACAGATAAAAATCTCAGAGACCTAGGGGAGAAAGAAGTCAAAAACAAATATGTTCAGTAATTGATTTGAATGAGGACTTCCTCTCCTAAAAATGAATACTACCTCCTCTGGGGTTTAAATAACTCTAAGATGGAAGATCCCTGTCTAACCCTAGGAATGACATATTTTGTGCTGATATTTAATGGAGATTTATTCAAAAATCATGGGCTAATGGGTTCCTTTATTTCTAGAGTTAGCCTTAAAAGACACGAGTTCAAATACCACTTCTTATGCTTACTGAACATGTCACTTTGGGTAAATCACTTAAAGTCTAGGTCCTTATGAATCTCAATTTCCTCATCTGTCAAATGAATCAGTTGGCATCTGAGGCCTCTTCCTGATGTAGCCTTTTTTTTATTCAATCTTTACTCAATATAAAACAAAACCAAGAACAATCATAACATTTACTGGATAGAAGACAGGAGCAGAAAGAATTAAATTGTAGCAGCCCAGCCATAAACCTTAATCACACTCTTCCACCCTGGACAGAGCATCTGTAGGGGAGACAGAACATACATGGAAATCTAGCATGGCATCATATGAAGAGGAAAGCAAGGTATTGTTATAACTCATACCTCTGGACAGCAGGCCTTGATGATCTGGATCTTTACAGCCAACGCCATGCCTCATCTGCTAGGCAGAATCATTTGTCTACTTCTTGTCTTGATATCACAGCCCTTCTGCTTGGCAGAACCACTTGTTCACTATTCTTGTGCTACTCAGTTGAGTCTCTTTGATTGCATAGCCGTCTTTGATAGAGTGCTCAGAATGTGTTGGGCTCTTTTGATGACAATTAGTACCCTTAAGCCAAAGAAATACCAAATTACCTGTAGACCTCTGATGATATCCTTTCCAGGTACCTATAGAAGGCATAGAGAATACCAAGAATTGAGAACAAGAGTTGTTTCTCACCCAAAGTGAAATATTCCCTGAATACACCCTCTACTTGGCTTTGTTCGCTCTGGACTCTATACTAAGAACATCTTCCCTTCCCCACCTTTGCCTTTAGTAATGGGAGGTTGAGGGCAAGGAGTTCTGGTTCAGGCTAAATTTTACCCTGTCATTCATTCAATATTGAACCAATACTTATTAACCATAATAGGCAGCTAGGTGGTGCAATGGATAGAACCCTA
Source organism: Potorous gilbertii (assembly GCA_028658325.1). Taxonomy (NCBI): domain Eukaryota; kingdom Metazoa; phylum Chordata; class Mammalia; order Diprotodontia; family Potoroidae; genus Potorous; species Potorous gilbertii. Next base: position 157,034,828 of record CM053771.1, on the reverse strand, counting down.
GGCCTGAAGTCAGGAAGACTTTAAGAGTTCAAATTTAGCCTCAGATGCTTACTAGTTGTATGACTCTGAGCAAGATGCCTAACCTCTGTCTGCCTCAGTTTCCTCCACTGTAAAATGGGGCTTAAATATAAATCCCAGAGTTGTTGTGAGGATCAAATGAGATAATATTTGTGAAGCATTTAGCACAGTACTTGGCATGTAGTACATGCTTAATAAATGTGTATTTCCTTTCTTCCTAGACATCTGTTTTATGTATGATACTGTGCTAGGACCTGTTGATTCAGAGATAAAATAGGATGCAGTCACTATTCTCAAGAAGCTCCTACTTAACAAGAAAGGATATGGCATATACATGAATAAGTGTACAAAGTAGGGATTTCTAGAGTCAAGAAAAAAGATTCAGACAAAGAGCTCCATGAAAATTAGAAGAGACAGAATACTTTCAGTTGGGAAGAAAATTGGAGATGATGCAGCAGCTTCTCCCAACCTCCTTTTCAGCTCTTTTTTGTGTACCGTGTTCTCCTATTTGATGAAAAGTTCCTATCTTTCAGTTCCTATCAAATCAAAGGAACTATCTTTTTGCTTGTATTGTATCCCTAGTGCTTAGAACAGTGCCTAGCTCATAGTAAACACTAAATAAATGTTACATCCAAATCAAAAAGTTCCTATTAAATCAAAGGAACTATCTTTTTGCTTGTATTGTATCCCTAGTGCTTAGCACAGTGCCTAGCTCATAGTAAACACTAAATAAAATGTTACATCATTGCCTTATCTTAAAGGTGGAAATAAGGACATTGTGCATTCTAGACATAGGGGATGTACTGATCCGGTGCACAGAGATGAGAGAAGGCATGCTAAGTTCTTGGAACACCAGATAGACCTATTCTTCTTGGTCAGAAAATGAATGAAGAAGAACAATGTGAAATAAGGATGGAAAGTTGGGTTGGAATACCCTTGCAGAGGGCCTTCAATATCAGGCTAAGTCGTTTAATAGACAATTAGGAACCATAGAAATTGGAGAGTGATGTAGTTGGATCTCTACCCAATGAATAATATTTGTGCAGTTGTGTGAAGAATGAAACAGAGAGACAACCAACCATCCTCAGGGAGATCATCTGGGAGACTATTCCAGTATCTAGGTCCAGGATGATAAGGGTCTGAACTAGAGTGGTGGCCATATGAGTGGAGAGAGAAATGAATGAGAGAAATCTCATGAAAATAAACTTAATCAGACTTGGCAATTGATTGAAAGTGTGTGTGTGTGTGTGTGACGAAAAGAGAAGAGTAAAAGGGCTAAGGTCTCTAGGACATTAATTTAGAAACGGGAAGGTTAAGGAAGAGTTATTATTACATGAATTTAGTTTTGGACATGTGGAAAGGGACATAGCCATTATGCACTGGGAGACATAATATTGTATTCAGGAGAGAGATTAGAGTTGAGAATTTCAATTTGGAAGACATATGTATGGAGGTGATCATTGAATCTGTGAAAGCTGATGAAGTTACAGAGGGTGACAGTATAGACCTAGAGGAGGGAAGGAAGGGGGAGATAGGAAAGGGGCCAGGACAGAGTCTCTAGAGCCATCTAAACAAAGGGAATGGGATGCAAATGTAGGCAACTGCAAGGGAAAAGTTAGGTAAGCATAGAATGAAGAGATAACTGTGTCACCAAAGTCAAGACAAACTATTCACAAGTCATGACCAATAGTGTCAAAAGTGACAAGAAGGTCAAAGCAAATAAGAATTGAGTAAAGGATTCAATAGGTGATGGGGGTGAGGATAAAGGAGAAGACATTCCAGGCTTTAGCAAAGAGACGAAAGCATACAGTGAAGGATAGCTGTAATCTACTTTAGAGCATAGAGTCTATAGAAGGGAGCAGCTTGGTATAGGAATGGAAATCTAGGAGCAAATTGTGGAAAGCTTGATGACTTAGCTAAGTAGCTTTGGTATAACACTATAAATAGCAGTAGATCTTTGGAGTGTTCTGGCTAAAGAAATATATCAAAAAAATATCCATGGCCAGATTGAGGCATAAAGCATGACCTTTAAAGCAGTGTTGTGTGTCCTCAGGGTAAATTCAGGTTTCTTTTGAAGAGAGGAAGTAGATAGAACACTGGAGGGAAAGTTTATAGATGTTGAGGAGTTTGTAAAAAATAGACCAGATGTGCTCAAGAAATGAGTTTGTATTCACATCATGGTGAATGATGATACAATCAAATATAAAATATAGATCTACTCCCTCTTTTTCTAGTCAATATTATTAAAAAAAAAAAAACCTGAGGAGAAGTAATTTCTAGTCTAACAAAAAGATCAATAATATTGTCTAAGCAAGAAATTTATTAACCAAAAATTCATTATATTGGTTTGGCTTTTAAAGAGTAGGCTGCTCTGTAAAGAGTTTACTTTTAAATCATATTTATAGGGGGCCTTTATTTGCCTAGTACTTATAGGCCCCAAACAGAACCCAGAAAAAATACCAAAGCCATTATGCCAAATTTGCCCTTGTGGAGTTTATAGTAGGAGTTTAAAGGTAGAAAATATACCAGAGCTTATGTTTGTGGTTCAATCATGTTTGACTCTTTCTGACCTCATTTGGGGTTTTCTTGGCAAAGATACTAGAGTGGTTTACATTTCCTTCTCTACTTCATTTTACAGATGAGGAAACTGAGGCAAACAGAGTTAAATGATATTCTCAGGGTCTCATAACTACTAAGTGTCTGAGACCAGATTTGAACTTGGGAACATGAATCTTCCTGATTCCAAGCCTAGTGCTCTATCCACAGCACTACCTACCTGCTCTACCAAGGTATATAAGGGCCTTCTATTTCCACCTGAATTTAAAATGTCTGACTAAAGATGAAATCCTTTTCTATAGTGTACCTTTTTTATTTTGCTAGAAGGGACATATTGCCTGATTAATGTCGCTCTGTTAGGAAAAGCTTTTTGAGAGATACGAATTAATTTGTTTCTTATGATATGAAAGAATTAGATTGTTGAAGGGACATATAAATGAAATTTTATGGATAAAATAAGTTCCAGTTCATTACACTGTTGTCATACTGTAAAATGCCCAGAGATACCAATAATTTTAAGCAACAATGTATGTAGGCACCTAGTGAAAAAACATGATTAGACTTAAATCTCATCATTATTAGCATCTAAATGAGCTAGAAGGAGTAACATGCAATATTTAATTTGGCAAACTTGCCTTCTTGGTAGGCGTTATAACAAATGCCAGGGAGGACCAGGAATTGTAACAGTCAACAAACAATATTTATTGGATATTGTCATGAGTTATATAAGAAAGAGAGTATGTGCCTTTTTTTTTTTTTTTGCCTGTGAGCGGCTTGATAGCTGATGGTTGAGAGAGAATAAACCCATTGTCAGACAATAGTTTTATACAAAGAGATATATAACAATTCACATTTCTGTAGCACCTTGAAGTTTTAAAAGCTTTTTTTCCTCACAAACCTGTGAGCTAAGTAGTGAAAGAATTATGATTTCCATTTTACACCTACAGAAACTGACATGGTGCGTTTAAGTGAGTAATAGCATTTTCAAAAGAGATACTGTCAAAAGATATTGACAAGACTTGCAAGAATGATAAGGAGATTGTTGCTTTGGCTGAAACAAGGATTCCTATGTGAGAAGTAGTGGATAAAGAGGTTAGTGGATACCAATTTAAAGATCTTGGTGACAAATTTACATTTAATGAGGATTAATTAGAAACTAAGTTGACTCCTACATTGTCTTTTTTGTAGTAATATTTACCTGTGAATATATCTAATCTCTTACAATAGAGCATAAGATCTTGGAGAACAGATTTACATTTACTATTCCCCCATGGTGTTTGTATTTTTTTTTTAACACAATGCTTTGCAAATAGGAGGTACGTAATAAATATTTATTGAATGAATTAATGATCTGATATAAAAAGCTAAATGTTAGAGATACATATGTTAACATTTCTACCAGCCTGCTTTTTCTTCAACAAATGTTTGGGTTTTTTTTAAGCATATACCATTTTCAAGATAGTGGGACAGCAAGGTAGCTCAGTAAATAGAGTGCTAGCTTAGAGTCAGGAAGACCAGTGTTCCAATCCAGCCTCAGACACTTAACTAGTTTGTGTGAACTTTCTTTGCCTCAGTTTCTCATCTGTAAAGTTAGTTGGAGAAGGAAATGACAAACCTTAGAGATCAGACTAAATTCAGTCATTTTATAGATAAAGAGACTGTATTCTCTCTCTTTAAAAAAAGAAAATATGTGTATATATATATATATATATATGTCATATATACACACACACTATATATATGTATATGCACACTATATATTATGTCATATATTCAGTGTTTTTCTCTGGAGTGTATGTATATGTATATATCCCTAGTTTCTTTAAAAAATATTTTTTTCCAACCCTCCCCCCACCACCCAGCCTTTCCCTTTCACATCTCCTAGAGAGTCATCTTTTATAACAAAGAATTTTTCAACCTGGAAAGATCTACTTGAGTTGATGAAAGCGAAATGTACAGTTTATAAAGTAACAGCAACATTGTGCAATGATCAACTGTGAATTACTTAGCTATTTTATGAAATACAATTGTCCAAGATAACTGAAGGATTTAGGATGAGAAATCCTGTCCATCCTCAGAAAAAGAACTGATGGTGTCTGAACACAGATTGAAATATACAGTTTTTTTTAAACTTTATTTTCCTGAGGTTTTTTCTCTCTCTGTTTTCTTTCACAACATGAAAATGTTTTACATGACTGCACTTGTATAACTTATATCAAACTGCTTAGCTTCTCAATGAGGGGAGGGCAGTAGAAAGGGAAAGAATTTAGAACTCAGTGTTTAAAAATGAATGTTAAAATTGTTTTACATGCAACTGGGGAAAAATACTAAATAAATAAATTTTTTTTAAAAAATTTGAAAGAGGAAGAGGAGGAAAAAAAATCCACAAACCTGATAAACATGGAAAGAGCCTGATGTTTCATGCAGTGTTTTGCACCTGTGGACACCCTCCTCTGCTAAGGAGCCAGGGAGGTATTTCCTCATAACTCCTCTTTGGGACCAAGCTAGCTCTTTATAATTTGCAATATTCATTGTTTTAGTGTATCATCATTGTTGTTTCTGTTTACACTGTTGTCATCATTGTGTCTGTGGTTTTCTTGGCTCTGTTTATTTCATTTTGCATCAGTTCATGTAAGTTCTCCTGTGCTTCTCTGTATTCATCATGTTCATTCTTTCTTAGAGCAGTTCTCTCTCTTGTCTCTTAATCTTAATTCTCGTCTTTTTTCTAGCTTCTTTTCCCTTACTTTAGAGTTTTGACCCTACTATGTTTAACTACTTTATCAGTGTACTCTCCTCATCTCTTAAAAACTCTCACTCTCTTAAACCTTATGTTTCATTGGCTACTCCTGTTTTAACCCAAGTTTGTGTATTTATACAGTCTATCTGCCCTGCCAGGAATGGCCTCCCTTCACCTTGCTACTATTGAATTCTTAATCACCTTTTAGGGCCCAGTTCATGAAATCTTCCATAATTCACCTCCTATGCATGCACACCTTAAAAGGGCTTCACTTTTCTCAGCTTTGTCATAGTTCTATGTTTGGACCACTTCCCAGCACGTACTGTTTTCTTTCTATCTTGGATTGTACTTATTTGTGTACATGTCATTCGTCCATTAGACTAGAAGCTCCTTAAGGATCATGATCAAGATGTTTTTCCTCTTTTAGCTATAATTAATACCTTGGCACAATGCCTAGAAACTGTGAGGTTCAGTGGAAAGAGAAAGAGGGGGATTTTGTAGTCAGAAGACCAGGTTTAACTCCCAGACCTGCCACATGTAACTTTTCTGTACCTCATAGTCTTCATCTATAAAATAATAGATTGGATCAGATGACATCTCAGGTCCCTTCCAGCTCTAAATCTATGATCCTATGAACATGTCTTGAATATGTTCTTGTTCAGTTGCTTTTCACTCATGTCCAACTCTTCATGACCCCATTTGGTCTTTTCTTGGCAAAGATACAGGAGGAGTTCACCATTTCCTTCTCCAACTCATTTTGCAGATGAGGAAACTGAGGCAAACAGTATTAGGTGACTTGACCAGAGTCACACAGTTAGTAAGTGTCTGAGGCCAGATTTGAACTCGGGAAGATGAATCTTCCTGACTCCAGGCCTGGAACTTAACACAGTACCTCCTAGCTGCCCCGTTATAATTAAAGCTTTCCAAAAGAGGAATGGGATGCCTCAGGAGGTAGTGGATTTTGTACTAATTGGAGGTCTTCAAGCAGAAGTCCTGAAGAAGGGATTCTTCCTCAGGCATGATTTGACTTAGAAGTCCATTGAAGTACCTTTCAACTCTAATTTTATGATTCGTTACCGTGACAGCATCTTAAAGCCTCAGTTCTGCAAACACCTGTAATACCTACCTCACGAAGTTGGGGATAAAATAAAATTTGACTGAATAAAAAAAATAGAGACTAGGAAGTGACTAAGGGTGCAGCGGTCCCCATGAAGGTAAAAAACAGGTTCAAGAAAAGTCTATAGGTATATGAAGAAGGAAAGGAGTTCACGATCCATCAGGGGAATTTCAGAGTTTGTGTCCAGAGGAAACTTGGGCTCAGCTCTCTTAAAAGGAACCTCTAAATGAGACTAAACTCTAAGCTAGTTATGTGTTTATAGTACGTTAGCCCAAGGAAAAATACAGTAAAGTGACTTTGAGTGCAAAGTGAGATAAGTAAGATCCTTTCAGCTTTTGGAAGAAAGATGTATTTAAATACAAGTTTAAACAGTGTCTGTTTTTATATTGTTGTTGTTAAGGCAAGGAAAAAAGGTCCCCTTTATATAAAACTTTCTAGTGACTGTACCAAGAACCTGTCATTTGGGCTGGCCCACATCATTATTTGACATATGAGTGGATATGTGTGAGCATGAAAAACCCAAGAAATGAATCACTCACTGGCTACTGAATTTATTTCAATTTAATTAAATTAAACAAACATTTAGTAGGCTTCTACTGTGTATCTGGTATGTTGACCGCATCTGTGAATATGAAGTAAGAAAATGAAACTCTCCTTGCCTTCAGGAAATTTCCTGCCTTCTTTGAAATGTGAGGAAACAAGAGACATTGAGTTGTAAACTTATTGATACCATTTTTTTGCCCTTCAGATCTCCAGTACCTAGAACATAATAGATCTCCAGGTCTGGAACATAGCAGACACTTAATAATGCTTTCTGGGGAAAAAAATGCTTGTCAAATGGATGGATGGATGGATGGATGGATGAATGGAAGAATAAATAATATAGATACAACTGAGATGTATCATGACTTAGGACCATTACAAAATCTAGTAGTTTTACAGTTGGCAGGAATACAATAAATATTGCATGATCAATAGATATATTCCAGGATAAAAACAAGCTCTCAGAGGTGGATGTCCTAAAGGACATTCCCCTAAAACTACCAAGGTTGCTCAATGATATTCCTAATAATATGTGTGACTACTCTTAACCATCTGCCCCAATCTTTTACAATAGTTTTGGAAACTCAGAAGGCCTACTCAAAAGAGGAAAACTGGCCAATACTTTAGTGGTTCCCTATTTTAGTGCCTTCTCCACTTGGTTTCTTCCTTATCTTTAGTCTCTTTAGGCCTTACTCTGCCCACTCCACCTCACCCCATAATCTATGATCTAGCAATACTAGCTTCCTTGCTGTTCCTTGCCCAAGGCATCCCATCTCCAGACTCAACGAGGTTACCTACAACTTACTTTGTAAAGAATTTATATATACAGAGTTGTTGGCATGTTCTCTGTTGTGGTTTGTTTTTCGTTCTCAAAAAGGACCATGGCATCAGGGAGGTGATGTGTGTAAGTTTCTTGAGGATAGGGGCCTTTTTTTTCTTTCTTTGCATCCCCAGTATTTAGTACAGTGCCTGGAACAGAGTAAGCACTTAATAAATGCTTCTTGGCTTATCTTGACTAAAAGCATTAGGGCTTCATTTGACCTGTTTTAACTTACACAGGGAAAAATTGAGGCTTAAGGGCTCTCTTTGGAAGGCAGAGGCAGCAAGAGAGGGTAGGAGAAAGGAGGTTCAAAGGTGGTCCTGTCCAAAGCTTCTCTTCAGCTTTGTTCAACCCAGCTTCCACCTTCAAGTCATACCTTCTAATTTGTGTGGGATATGGGCAGGAACTTGTCTTCTCCACCAGAGCACAGCTTGTCCACCCCACCCCTGCCCGGCACTAATATTGGAAGCTGATGCCTCCAAAGTTGGGCAAGTGGACAATTACATAAATACGAGAAGGGTCTAAAAACTACAACAGCCTAACCACTGGGGTGCAACAAAGTCATTCAGGATCCCAGGTTTTTTGGGGAGAAATGAGGCTTTGTCCAGGTGTGTCTAATTGGATTTCCATCTTTAGTACTGTAAGAAGAAGGAAGGCACAATTCATAAGGTTGTATAGGGTGTGCAAGGCTCTTTAGCATGGAAAATTCCAGATATGGAGGGTTCCAGAAACAAGTGTCAGGAAAGTGAATGAGAGTACCTGGAGCAGACAAGGGTACCAGAAGCCTGGGGCAAGAAGAGAGAGACCCAGAAAACTAAAAAGATTTTCTGATTGCAGTATAATTCATACTAGGAAAACAAAGTGAATAAAAACAGCATACTGCTCAGATTGTAACATCCCAAGCAACTTGAGGAATTAGTCCATTCATATATGTATTCTCTAGTTATATATATATATATATATATATATATATATATATATATATATATATATACATATATATATACACATATATATATGTGTGTGTGTGTATGTATGTGTTCTCTAGTATATATACATATATATATTAATATGACATATATGTAATATATGAGGGGTCTTAATCTCTATGAAAGTCAGTTTCTTCATCTATAAAAATAAAAAGTTTGGACCAGCTGACCTCTTCCAGCCATACATCTATGATCCTATAGTTGGAAAGCAATTGGTCTGAATGGTATTTGAAAAATTGCATACTTTCAATGATCCCAGCTAACTTAATATTGAAAAAAAAGGTCCCTCTTTTTAAATCCAAAACTCTCCTGGTAATGTTGCATAACTATGAGTCTTGGGACATTACGGAATCCAAACACTTTTAATGACCAATTCTGTTTAATTTTTTAAAATGTCTTAAGTATTTACTATCAGCAAGGCCCTGTGGTAAGGTTACAAATATGATAAACAACTCAGTGCTATGCTGAATCAGGGATACTGAGATAGGTAAATGTATGTATCTATGTACATATATGTATGTATATGCATATATATGTATGTATGTGTATGTATAAATGCCATTTAGAATATGACTGTGTAGTAGAGGTTAAAGAGGCAGCATGATATAATGGTAAGAGCATTAGATTCGAGTTCAGGGGAAACCTCAGTTTGAATTCCATCTGCAATGTATACTAACTGTAGGTAAATCATTTAACTTTTCTGAGCTTCGGTTTCCCTTATCTGCATTAAAAATAGATGGACCTATCCAAGGCTGAATACTCAAAAATAGAAGAAAAGAAATACCGTGTGGATGTGTGTGTGTGCATGCATGCATGTGTGTGTGTGTGTGCAGAGAGAAGAGAGGGAGAGAGGGGGAGAGAGACAGAGAGCGAGCTGTAACCTGACTGGGATGAATGGAGCTTTTTTCCTATGGCACCACAGTTTACAGAACATTAACAGCACTTAGATGCCTTCCCCAGCATAGAAATAACTGAATTTAGAGCCTAGTTTACAAGAGTAATTAGGTAAAAGAGGAGACCAACATGTGACCTGCTTCTCCCCACCCCTACCACACCCCTTCTGTGGTCACCCCACAGGTGAGCTCCTCCCTGGGCCACACTCCCACAACCCTTTCCTGGGTGCTAGCCTCTCAAGAAGTGGCCTTATAGTATCTCAAGTTCTCCACTCATGGGGTTAGTGTGTCTTTCTAACCTAGAGAGTTATCCTAGGGACTCGGCCCCCCCTCACTGAATTTGTCTTAAAAAGTTAATATAAGGACTTGTTTTGTGCTGCTCAACCTGGGCTTCAAAATTGCAAGTTCATGTTCTGTACACATCCAAGTTACTGTTTATGGAGCACTTTGCTAAAAGCATTGCTCTACAGAGCAGAGTAAACTGCTGATGTCATTAGTCACCGGGTGGGGATCTGAGAGAGGAGGGGCAAAGTTAAAGAAGAAGAAATTAATCATATGAGCCCTGAGTCAGAGGTATTTAACACATTGGGTACTAGATTAAAATGAAGTAAATTTGAGCCACCTGCTTCTACTATGTGCCTTATATTTCAACAACGTAGTGGCCAAAGTACATAGAAAGTATGAGGAAAACAAATCTGTCCTTTTCAGCTCTGGTCAGTTCTTATTTGCGATACTAGGGCATAGGCTCCATAAATAAACTGAGAGATAGTGATCTTAGGGGAGGGTCAGAGCTGAGACTAGATGACAGTCTTCAAGTGGACAAAGGCCTCTTTTTTATACAGAAAAACAGGAATAGTTGCTATGCATCGCTGCATAGGATGAAATAAGCAGAAACTAGCTAAAGTGACAGCTTGAGGAAGGGTCTTATTTCCAAAAATCAAAGCAGTAACTAAAAATAACATGATTTCTATAAATTTCTTATCACTGAAATCAGAAATATGTACAAGCAAGATAATTATAGAAAAGTGATTTGAGGTCAATATGAGAAAGCATAATGAATGGTGTTATGCAATTTGATGGGATTTTTTTCTTATGCTTCTGTTTAAAGCATTAAGTTTGTTTTTTGAATGCCACACATGGCTGTACACACCCATACACAAATACTGTTGGTCACATTTAAAAACAGTCAAACTGCTAAATGTACCCCTTAGTATTTGCATTTTAATGGATTCTATTACAGTCTTTTGACACAATCAAAAGTCTTTCAGTGAGAAAATATTTAATTTCCAAATGATCCTTTTTCGTTAAAATGCTTCAATACAGCAATGGATCTATGATCTCATTTCCCTCCATTGGTACAGACAGCTATTCATCCATGACTTACCAACCTGCCTGACTCTTGTCTATATCCCCCTTTAATCTTCCCCAAGTAGACATCCAACTGGAGCATGACCAGTACTGTGAATTTAAGTTCTAGACTTTCAAGCAAAAGTTACTCTTATTTGCATAAGAAACAATTCCCTAGTGAAGATTTAAAAAAAAAATACAAATGTGTATATGTAAAAACGTAGCCTCAAAAAAGACAAATAAACATACTAAATAGATCATTAATTGGACATAGAGCACTCAACACTTAGTAAAGTAGAACAAATTGAATTAGTGGTCAATTAAGAAATAAAAATCATGTTTAATTTTTCCCAGACCTTCCAAAAACCACTAACTTGGACTTCGTTCTATTTCTTTCTTTTAAAAATATATTTATCAATATGTATACATATATATTCTAGATTTTAAGTATACACATGTGTATATGTAAGCATGTGAATGTGTGGGCATACATGTGTATAAACACCTATATATACAGTCTTGAAACATGCATAAATATATGCACATGAATATACATATATTGATACAAACACCGTTCTGGTTGTCTTGGTCTCACTCTATATCTCTTTGTATAAATCTCTGAGTACATTCTTGTATAGTTCAAATTTAGAAGATGGGTAGGTGGAGTAGGCAGCTGGTGCAGTGGATAGAGTGCTGGATCTGGAGTCAGGAAGACATGAGTTTAAATCCAACCTTGGACACTAATTGCATGACCCTGGGTAAGTGATCTAACCACTATCTGCTGCAGTTTCCTCATATGTAAAACAGGGTAATAATCCCACCTACTTCCGTGGTGCTGCGAAGATAAAGTGGATAATATTTGTCAAGCACTGCTAACTATTAGTATTCTGTTTCCATGAGGCTATCTTCCTAATATTTGAAATGAAAAGAAAATGAAGACCCTTTCCTCTTTCTTTGGTCTCTGTTGGGTTTTGATCTAGCAAGTGCTATACCTGGGTCAAAATGGCATGCAATATTTAGAGACTTTTTTTCTCCAAATTGCTTTTCAGAATACATACACCAACAGTCCATCAATGTGCCTATTTTCCCATAGGCCTTCTATCATTTGTCATTTAGCTTTTTTATCGTCTTTGCCACTCTGATGTCTTTATGTAAACAAAAATTTATAGCAACTCTTTTTGTGGTGGTAAAAATCTTATAAAGAGAATGTCTTACAATTGAGGAATGACAGTAGGTTAGGGCATGTGAATTTTATGGAGCACTATTGTACTGTAAGAAATGAGAAAAGATTGTTTTTAAAAGTCGTGGAAAGACTTAGATGCAGAGTGAAATAAGCGAATCGGAACAATTTGTACTGTAACGTCAGTGTTATGAAAATGAACAAGGGTGAGCACTTTTATAAGCTAATGAACAGAATGAGCCGAACAAGGGGAATAACGTATACAATAACAACAAACCGCTTGGAAAGCAATAAAAACAAAATCCTGTTCAAAGGATTTTTATATTTATTTTAAAAGCCCTTCTTTGGCCACTGATGATAATTCACAACCCTTTTACTTTTGACTCGTCAGGCTCAAAATGCTGTTTTGTGCTAAGACAGCACACTTCGACATTTTCAAGAAAAAGAGCTATCTTAGGTAGGCACCTTGTAAAATACTTTTAAGTAAAAAAGTTTTTGGACACAGAAATATTTCTTCAGCTTTTTTACATTATGGAATGAGCATTACCCAGAAGACCTATGTGAATGAACTACTATATACTATTACCGCAAAGTCAAAAGTAGAAGTTTTTTTTAAAGAATTTTTTAAATACACCTGTTGCTAATTTTAAAAGTCACTGCCACCCCACAAAGGATAAGGCCATGCAGCTATGTTCATTTCCAGACACCATTGTCGTCATTACTGTCAGCATGGCTGTTGACCATTAAGCATTCCAGAGGACAGATGATGAAATGAATTTAGAGTGCAGATGAGACATGGATAGTTTTGTTTACAGTCACTGGGGGAATTTGTTTTGCTTGACTATGCCTATTTGTTACGAGAAATTTGTTTCTTCCCAAAGAGAGTGGGCCCAGTTCATGAAATCTTCCATAATTCACCTCCTATGCATGCACACCTTAGGAAATAATCAATAAAGGAAAAGCACTAGAATTCAGAGGGGATTAGAAAGGCTTCCAGGCAAAGAAGAGGTTTTAGTTAAGATTTGAAGGAAGTCAGAGAGGTCTTTAGGTAGAATGGAGGAGGGAAAGTGTTCCAGACATGGGGGACTGCCAGAGAAAATGCAAAAAAAATCTTCACTATGGGAAAGGCAACGTTCTGGTTTCATCATTTTCAGTCATATCTGACTCCATAACTCCATTTGGGTTTTCTTGGCAAAGATACTAGATTGGTTGGCCATTTCCTTCTCTAGCTCATTTTACAGATGAGGAAACTGAGGCAAATAGGGTTAAGTGAGTTGCCCAAGGTCACATAGCTAGTAAAGTCTGAGTCTGGATTTGAACTCAGGTCTTCCAGGCCTGGCACCCTAATCCCCTCCCACCTAGCTTAATGAAAACAGTACTAAAGTGGACATCAAAGGATCTAGCATTCAGTTAAAGTTTGCTACCCACTAGCTGTGTAATCTTGGGTAAGTTACAAGTCTCTTTAACCCCAGTGCTCTCATTTGTAACTGGGAGTAATTAACCTTGCCAATTTCACAAAAACTTTTGAGAGCCTTAAATGAGATAATGAAAGCACTTTGAAAAACTTTTCAGCACTATTACCTTTATGCCAATGGAAGGTATTATTAGAACCCATTTATGGCAGTAGTTTATAAAAATTCAATCTGTCATATGAGTGACTTATTAATAATGGTAACTGATATGGTTTGTTCAGACTCCAAGAGTATTTTTAAGTCTTTTTAAAGTAAGAAGCCTGAACTCAAGAAAGTTTATAATTATATAAAACTAATAGCAAGAAAATGGAGTAGTGAGTAGAAGGTCAGCCTTGTAATTGGGATGATCTGGGTTCAGTGCTGTCACTGACAAATATTGGCTATGTGAACATATCACTGACCTTCTCATTGTCCCAGGCAATTCTTCCAGAGAGTTCTTAACCATTTTTTTATGTGTCATGGACCCCTTGGGCAATCTGATGAAAAATATAGGTCCTTTCTTAGAATAATGTTTATCAGTTCATAAAATTAAGTACGTAGGATTACAAAGTGAAAATAAAGAAGTTCACAGACATCCTGAAATCTACCTACAGACCTCAAGTTAAATTACAAAACAATTGAAAATTTGCTTTGGTACAGGGAGTTCCCTATACAAATAATATTACTTCTCTCCCTACTCACCAAAGAAAAATAAAAAAAACTGGACAGATGTTAAAAAGGTGTGTGGGGGAGTGGAGAAGAGGGAATCTTTTATTCTATTTCATCAAATAGGGACCATTGTTTACAGCATTTCTGTTAGTGAATGTTGGTGACTTCTTACCAAGTCCTTGCCAGGGCTAAGCAAGGAAAGATTGGAAAAATTGGAAGTTTTACTTTTTTTTCTACTCTTCTGTGAGAAGTAATGTTGTATAGTGGATAGAGCACTGAGATTTCATACAGTCAGGAAGATTTGGGTTCAAATCTTGCCTCTGTTAGAGGAAATAGGGAAGTCACTTAACTATCAGCTTACTGTGTGTTAAATGAAGGCAGTAGGGCTCAGTGAAAATTGTACTCTCTCCAAGGTCCTACCTAGGACTGCATTAGATTGCAAGGTCTTTGAGGGCAGGGACTATTTTTATCTTTCTTTGTACCCTTAGATCTTAGGACAGTGCCTGGTACAGAGTAATCACTTAATAAATACTTACTGACTTGACCTGTCACCTAATGTTGAAGCTCAAATGTAATACCTGTGTGACCTTGGGCAAGTAATTTTACTTCCCTAGACTTCAGTTTGCTTCTATGAAAATGAGAGAATTGGACGCCAAATGATGGCCTCACAAGTCTCCTTCCAGCTCATCGAGATTAATGATTGTATGCTCTGTATTATTGTTGTGAGGGTCTGACTTTGCATACTTCAACATGTTATATCAATGTCACTACTGAAATATAAGAAGAAACAATTGAGATTGACACCAAGGGGCAATAGTATTTGCTGATTTTGCATTTGCCCTAGTTGCTGTCCCAGCCAGATGTCTTTTGACTCAGCAGGCACTGAGACTTCTTGCAGATATGGGGCATCTCTAAGAAAATTACCTCCACTGTGATGTTTCAGCAGCAACGCTTTTAATAATCTCAAAGCTCCAACAGAGGTGAATTTATATGATAACCTTTGCATGAGTGTCAGCAGTTGCCATTAAATTAAAGCCTGTCCGAAGCCTGGGAGATTACTTGTTCACTAAGAAGAGAAGCCTGCTCTAAAGATCTTTCCCCTCCCCCAGCTATTCATTGCATTCAGTTTAGCCTCCGAACTTTGTCACTAGCCTTATCTACTGGTCATAATAAACAGCTCTGCCCAAAGTTAAAGCGTCTCTCCTACCTTCTGATAACAAATAGTCAATAGCTTGGGAGTATGGTGGTTAGACACAGGGTTTCCATTAGCCGTACTTCTAGGAATTTAGTGCCAGTCAACAAGCATTTATTAAACAATAAAGATAGGTATATAATTGAAGATGCACAAAGAAAAACCTTGTCACTAACTCGTTTAAATGAAGCATGCCCGGTTTCTTTCTTTCACAATTGGGAAACTACTTTAAGTGTAAAGTTGCACATAGAATCTGTGCATTATCAGTCTTTCTATCAGTTTCAATCACTCTTCTGTGTAATATTACTTAACTGAAGTTGGGTTGGACTGTGTGTGTGTATAAATGTTACAACTGCATTGAAATTATTTGTTTAGTATTTGAATATTGGAGCACATATGATGAATAGGTAGATATCTGTGGTCTTTCCATTCAAGAAACTTAATGTCTAAATGAAGGAACAATTACAAGTCAATAAGTGGCTATCCTTACAGATATTTGTAGATAGCTAAAAGGAAGATTATTTACACAACTGATTTTTTTTTCTAGCAAATATTCTAAATCTTTTACATCTAAAAGCTACTTCATAATTTTTTACCTTGGAAAAGTAAATTCACCTTTGTGTCCCTCATTATATCATCTTTAAATGGGGGAAGGGGTATGAATTAGCTAGTATTCAAGGTCCCTTTCTGTCAGGAGTATGCTGGTAAGTGTTTAACAACTCATTCTTCAAGTAGGAAAATGTGTTTGTGTGTGTGTGTGTGTGTGTGTGTGAGATATATACATGCACACACATATCTATACATATATTCATGACACTTGTAAATTTAATCTGCATTATTAACATTTTCCCCATCACTTTCTTAAGCTTAAACAATGAATAAAATAATAAATCAGGCCCTAACTTGTCAAACTTTTGCCAGTTTCTGAGACATAAATGCTCATACTGAAAATTTAAAACCGGATCTCCTGATGCAGTTCAAGCTGATTATAGCACATTCCTGATTCCAGTTCTCATATTCTGTGATTCCAAAGTTCCTGGAAAATCTCCCTGTAACTGTCCATGAAAATACTGTATTTACCCCAGATCCTCATGAATCAGGGCCTCTAGGGTTTATGACTGTTTTGTTATAGATTCTACTCCATAGATCCAAGCAAAATCCTCCCCACTGACTTCAGAGAACATTCTAGGCCCCCAAAGAACTACGTAGCAAGATTGTATTTATCTTCCACAATGCCATTTACAGTCATTTATGAGTGACTCTGTTAATTAATTACATGTTCACTTTGTAAGCAGGAAAGGTAAGAAGCTTTTAGAGAGAAACTCATTCAGAAAGGACAGTAGAAGAAGTTAAAGACTTTTTTTTTAAGTTTATTGACTCTCTTTTCTTCCCAGTGCCTTCTACCACCCAATGAACTCTCCCTTGCAATAAATAAGTTACTGTTGTTCAGTCATGTCTGACTCTTTGTGAACCCATTTGGGGTTTTCTTAGGAAAGACTCTGGAATGATTTGCCATTTCCTTCTCCAACTCATTTTACAGATGAAGAAACTGAGGCTCCAAATTGGATTAAGTGCCTTACCCAGGGTTCTACAACTAGTTAGTATCTGAACTTAGGAAGATGAGCCCTCTGACTGCTGGGCCCTCTACCTGCTGCACTGCCTAGCTTCCCCTAATAAGTGCAGTCAAGTAAAGCAAATCCATAGGAAGTAAGGAAAATTATTTGACCCTGAATGGGCTATGTCTGAAACTATCTCATTTTGCCACATCTATAGGCCACCCCCTGTAACCTATTGGTCACTGCATTGAAACTGACTTGTTGAAGGGCCACATCAGGCCCTTCAGTCTTTCTTATTTTATCTAAATGGGTGATGAACAATTCAAAAGAGTCACCTAAACATTTTTTAATCTACTTCACCTTAAAAGTAATTCCTAATATTCAATTCATTCCTATGGTTGGACAGAAAATCTTGAAGCAAAGACCACAGATGGACACTGGCATTGTTATGACCTGACAATCAATTGCTCTATATCAGAGAACCCAAATTTAACATGAAGCAGTTATCAAAGAATCTCCCACAAGACTGGAAGAATACAAGTAGGAAGGCTAAAGAATGGCTCTTAAATCAACCTTTCAGCCTTGTGACATGAACAAAAGATGACTGCCCAAGTGAAAATATCATCATATGCCCCATTTCCCTTCCTCTACTCTTTAACACAGAATATGTCAATTTAATCACAATAAATATGAGGGAGAATAAATTCATTGCCTATCCAATACAGATGATGATGATGATAATTTAATATTTATTACTGAGCAATCAGAGATCAGTGGTTGGAACATGCCAAGAAGGCTGTGGTCTGAGAGTCTCTTAAGATCTGTCTGTTTTATGACTACCAGCCATTGGACAGTCCTCTGAGTTGCCACCGCTTCTCCTCAAAATTCTTGCCCCAGAGAAAGAATTACTAGCCACAGCTCAGTTTACCACCTTGCATAATATCATTTTGAACCATAAAAACTTCATTTTGGCTCCATTTTCATCACTTTCCACAGTCTTCCACAACTCTTATAGTTTGAACTCCCTTTGGCTATCTGCAGAGAAGCACTATGTCCAAAAAGAATATAAGAAGAGTTTAAAGAACATTTTACATCACGGGTTCCTCTTTAAGATTCCTTCCCATAAAGTCGTTACTAATGGTCCCATTGAAAGTGCCTTATTTGGAGGAAGAATAATCAGAACTCCCTTAAACATTCTACAAACCATATTCACACCACCATTGGATGACTAAGAACTAGAGGGGAAAACCTATGATCCATATCATTCTTTTTCATATCCCAAAATGGATTAATTTCATCTAAAATGAAAACCAGAATATTTGCCCTTGGACCAAGCATTCTTAAGCACTGAAGACACTTTTTGGCATGAGCTGGCCTGAGCTTCAGGGCAGTATTTGTTACGAATTCCATGCTGGAGCCATCCTTTTGTGTAATAATTGTTACTGTAAAGCCTTGGTAGATATAACTTAATCTGGCTGCCTCAAATGCTGCTTATATCTGCATGTCTTAAACTGCACTCCATGGAAGAAAAAAAATCTCACAGCTTTCTTTTGTTGTTATCCCAGCTGCAGTGAGTAATTGTCAGATGTATAGAGATTTATAAGTAGCATTTGTTTCATTTAAAGAGTGGGCCTGCTGGTGACTTCTGAAGGGTGGAGGTGGAAATCTGATGTCTGGGTGGTATGACTCAGAAGAGGTAATAGCTCAAAAGTCAGGCCCCGAGGTTGTGCTTTACCAGGATCCTAGTGGAAAAGCTTGGGGTCAGGAGCACGCAGCCAGTGATCAAAGAACTGAGAGATGTGTTGGGTGTAGGAGGGAGGGAGAGAAAACCAGGTCTGACTTTAATCCTGAAATTCCCACGCTTGCTCCTCTAACCCTCTGTTTCAGGGGTAGGAGGGTGGCTACAAACACCCTTCTGTATAGATATGGAGAGATGATGGAGGTTAACAGGAAAAGAGGAGAGTTTAAGCTTAAAGCCAATGAACTCCTCTCTGTGACAAAGGAGTTCCCAAGAGACAATGGACCAAACAGCTTGGGGGGTAAATGTCTTAGTGTGAACTTAGAAATGTCTGGCTTTGCGGGGTTAGTTTTTTAAATTGTTATTGTGATTGTTTGTTGTTGTTTAGACTTAACAGTCTTCCACATCACAGTCTGTTTTCAATAGCTTTTCTCTAGAGCTAGATTAAGTAGGTAAGACTTTTTATTTCCCTTATTTCCTGGTCTTTTATTTATGTATTAAAGGCATTCACAGTCAAGGACTGATCAGAGTTAGCTTGAACCAACTCCTGAGAGCCAATTGTTAAATTTTCAGTGTGAGCATTTACACCTTGGTAACTAACTAATTCTGCAAAGCAGAACTTGATTTATTGTTTTGTTAATTGTTTAGACTTAAGAAAATTATGGAGAAAATTATTCTTATAAATTAAAACACAGATTAGTTTTAATAATGTAGATTAAGCTTCAAAGTATGTTGGTACATACTTTTTTTATTCCAGAGAGCCAATTGTTAAAAGTTTCTTAACACAACCCTGTTCCACAGATGACCAATGGATATATTTGTCATTCAGAACTTTCCCACAGAAGCAGTGGGGTGAAGAGTAGTGGTAGATATGTCTCCATATCTCCACCCCTTTCTCCCTCCCTGGCATACCCACCACTCAATTCCCCATAGTAGAGAGGAAGGAGGGAGCATCTGTCTGCCTGGCACAGACCGACATCGAAATTCTTTAAGTTTCCCATGCTCCTTTGCCAAAAGCTGAGATAACCCTGGTGTTCTGGCCCTCCACTGTACGTGACCTCTCCTGAAGCTTTCTCTTTTGTCTTTCCCTACAACTGGGAGTGGGTTGTGGTTCTCTCTCAAAAAGGCCCTTGCAGTAAAAAAGAAGTGAAGATAATTGGATCTCAGGGTTTGAGCTAAAAAGCACCTTAAAGATTATCTACTAATAGTTCAGCCTCCTCATTTTATGCTTGAACGATGTGAGGCTTAAGTATTACAGGAAACACTTTCTGCTCATAGAGAAAGCTCGTTTCTCATAACCCCATGAAGTTTAGGCATCACTGAAGTATAGAATTTCAGTTGGAAGGGATCTAAGTGATCATCTACTCATGCCCAAAAATGACCTCCTCCTAAACTTACCTACCAAGGGTTCATTCATTTTTTTCCCTGAAGATTTCTAGGGAAGGGAGCTTATTACCTTCCAAAGCTGCCCATTACACCTCTTGATAGCTCTGAGTGGTATGAAGCTTTTCTTGACCTCAGATCCAAATCTTCCTATGTATGATTTCTTCCCTTTGCTACTTTTCCCCCCCTCTGGGGCCTACCAGAAAAGTCCCCTCTTTGTTCCCTGTGACAAGCCCTCCAAACACTTGAAAACAGCCATCATGTCCCCAGTAAGTGTTCTCTTCTGCAGACTAAACATCCCTAGTACTTTCATTATCCCCATTTTGCTGATGAAGAAACTGAGGCTTAAAGACCTGCCCAAGACCAAACTTAGGAGAAAAGAAGCTTCACATTCTTCATTCTCTTCACATATGAAGTATGTCTACTTCATATTCAGTTACACCATGCTACCTGGTTTATGTTGACATAGAAACAGAAAGTTCAGTTCATCAGCCCCCTTGTAAGGCTCAACATGATTGAAAGGATTCTTGTGTTGTGCTATCTGTATACATAGAACCCTGAGCTAGTAGAACAGTAACATAAAAATGAAGGGTCCCTAAGTCTAAGAGATTGTGTGTGTTTGTGCATTGTTGCTGAAGAAGACCATGCCATCAGAGAAATAATGACATGACTTGCACTTTGCCTTTGTTTTGAGTGAGGGAGGGCTGTGCAGGTCACCAGCCTCACTTCTCCTCCAGAGCCATCTGAGTCCAGTGACCAGATGTTCATCAGGATGACTGGAGATGACCCAGGATGAGGCTATTTGGGTTAACTGAGTTGCCCAAGATCACATAGTTAGTGAGTGTTAAGTGTCTGAGGTGAGATTTGAACTCCTTAGGTCCTCCTGACTCTTGCACTGGTACTCTATCCACTGCACCACCTAGCTGCCCCTAAGACCTAAGAGATAGGAGGCAACTAGGTGCTATGGTGGATAGAATGCAAGGTCTGAAGTCAGAAGGATTCATCTTCATGAGTTCAAATCTGACCTCAGACACTAGCTGCACGACTTTGGGCAAGTCACTTCACCCTGTTTGCCTCAGTTTACTCATCTATAAAATGAGAAGGAAATGGCAAACCACTCTAGTATCTTGGCTAAGAAGACCCCAACTGGGGTCACGGAGAGTTGGATGTGACTGAAATAACTCAACAACAAAGGGCCCAAGAGTTTGCAAAGTCACCAAATGATGCAAAGAAACTCACTTCACCACCAGCCAGGTACTATTCAGTGTTGTGCATTTTGTAACTAAACTACAAATACATTCCTCCAGCTGAGTTATTCATGGATCAAAGTGGCCTTCTCAATGTTTTTGGAAGAGGAAAGAAGTCAGAAAACATAAATCGAGCCAATGGCCCAGGACACAATAAGCATGAGAAGAGATATAAAACTAGAGCAGAGAAAGGAAAAGCAGAGATCTGGGAGGAAGGAAAAAGGCCAGAGAGAAAGACAAAAAAAAACTGACCTAAAAACTCTAGAAGTACATGGGAGGAATTTCAAATGTTGTAGATTTGTTGATTTACTGTCTGAGTTCTGATTTAGTGCTGACCCATTCTGGGGTGGGGGGGGAGAAACTGTTTTATCAGATAAGATGAAAAAGCTCAGATTTTCAAAGACAATTAACTACAGGTGTCCATTTTACTAGCCATTTGTCCTAAATATATATATTGATACAAATCAACATTGCCAAAACTGATGACCCATTAAGATGGTAGTGGCTTTTGAATATAAAATCCATACCAAATACAAAATGTCAAGCCATGGATCCTTGATTCATGAGACCAGAGATAGCAAAATATATTGCTCTTAGACCCATCTTTGTGTTTTTTTGACTTTTTTATGTTCTCTACTGTCCTTGGGTTCTATAGAAGATAGAGGCATTATAGTAGGTTCAATGAGTAACTGAGGAGACAATTGTCAAATGTTGCTGTTGAGTTTGGTTGTGTCCAACATTCTGTGACTCCATTTGAGGTTTTCCTGGCCAAGATAATCAAGTGTTTTGTCATTTCCTTCTCCAATTCATTTTCCAGATGAGGAAACTGAGGCCGACAGTTGCTCAGGTTCACAAATCTAGTAAATGTCTGAGGTCAGATTTAAATTTGGGAAGATGAGTCTTCCTGCCTTCAGACCAGGCACTCTTTCCACTATAGTATCTAGCTGCCCCACTGTGTGCTAGATACAATGTAAAGCACTGAACATACATTGAAGGTACAAAACAAAACAAAACAAAAAAAAGGCAAAAGACAGTCCCTGTTCTCAAGGAGCTCACAGGAAGGACACATCATGCAGACAACTATGTTTCCCACCTACAAAGTGTCATGTGATTAACCAATGGAGTTACTCATGACATTCTGTTATTATGCTATTGGCTCAGCTGGGTCACACAAGTTAGCAGCCCTTCAGAATGGTTTTACAGGGCAGCTAGATGTCAGAGTAGATAGAGCACTGAGCCTGGAGTCTGGAGGACCTTGGTTCAAATCTAGTCTCAGACACTTGACACTTACTAGCAGTGTGAACCTAGACAAGTCACTTAACCCTGATTGCCTCTCAAAAAAACCAAGAACAATACAAAACAAAAAAATGAATTGTCAAGTTTATGGTTCTTGTTTTTTTAATATAAATTTATTTATTTAACTTTTTACATTCATTTTCACAAAATTTTGGGTTCCAAAATTTTCTCCTCATTTGTCCCCTCCCCCCACCCCAGTACACTGAGCATTATTTCCCCTATCACCAATGTGCCCTCTCTTCTATCATCCCTCCCTTCTCTTGTCCCCAT
>CM053771.1:156893661-157011326 GCA_028658325.1 Potorous gilbertii | reverse complement strand
TTCCATGGCCTGAGCCCATTGGATATCTATTTCAGATGTTTGGGATACAGAGGCCTTGACTCTTATGTCTTTGCCTGATGGTAAGCAGTTTTCTTCCTCATCAGAGAGGAATGGTGGAATCATCTGGTCACCAAGAAAATAACCTTCTATGGTCTTATTTTTTTCCCTTTTCTGGGCATTTTCCCAGCCAGTAACTTGACTTCTGAGAGTCCTCTCCACCCCTGCCTGGGTCTGCCCAGTTACTGCTTGGGGTCTGAGATTCAAATGCTGCTCCCCAGCCTCAGGGCTTTTGGTTGCAGGCCTGGCTGCTCTTCAATGGGAGCTTAATTTCTGGTGCTCAGGTGGGGGCAGGGCCACCTCCCAGGGTCAGTTCCCTCAGGGGTTTATGCAGAGACTTCTCCTGCCTGCTCCAGGAGCCTCTGGCTGCCTGCTGCCTCTGCTGCTGCCTCCCAAGGGGGCCTGAGTCACGGAGACACCTCGCTCCCTTCTTAGCCCGTCCAGACGTCTCTTTCACTGACCTGTGTGTCTGTGGGTGGAGGGACCTTCGTGGCCACTGGAGATTCCGTCCCTGAAGCCTGCTAGGGTCTGCTCACTCCTCTCCTTGCTGCGCGGCCGGGGCAGGGCAGGGCTGCGCTCCGCTCCCGTCTGGTGTGACGGACCTTTGGGGTCAGTTTTTCAGGGTTTTCTGGAACAGAAATCTCCTTCACCCTGTTGTTGCGTGGCTCCACTGTTCTAGAATTTGTTGGGAGTTCTTTTTATAAATAATTATGGGCTGTGGGTTCGGAGCTAGCATATGTGAGTGTTTCTACTCCGCCATCTTGGCTCCGCCCCCCCAAGTTTATGGTTCTTGTTCTTTGGCAAACATAGGACTGAATTAGTAAGGGGCAAGGAAAATCACTCTCCTCAAAATTGTTTCTCCCATACATTTTACCAACTACAGAGTAATCTGAATTTAAAGTTTCTTTTAAAAAATACAGATGAGAAGGTGAAATCCCATCACTCTAATGAGACATTCTGCAAATCTAGAGGAAAAGGGAAGAGAAAGACAAAATAGTTTCAAACTTGGGACACTTTAGAGGAAAGGCAGCCTTGGGGGGGCCTCTGAAGTTGGTGGGCATGGTAAGGGAGGAGGGTTTGGAGACAGCAGGAATTCAGCAAGGAGGTACCAGTTACCCATGGGTGTCTTCGATCTGGGAGAGGATCCAGGGATGGGAGGTTGGGTGCCAAAGAGAAATTATCCCTGCTTTGTAATTTCACCCAGAGCTACTTACCTTGGGCCACTTAATGTGACCCTGAAAATGGTCTCTGTTCTCCTTTGTGGCAGCAGAAATTACCCCAGGCTGAGCTAAGTAACTGCCTGATGCTAGGTATTCTTTGGAATGATGCCTTTATGACTCAGAATTGACTAGATGCAAATCTTTAATCACATAGAATTATTTTCCTAATGGTTTTCACTCCTCACTTGGCTTGGCATGCCCATAACATGTCTCTGAGAGACAAAATAAATTCAGTGTGAGACTGATTTTCATGTGTAATTTACAGAACCAGGATCTTTCATGTAGCATTATGCAAACTTTAAGTTATGATATAAATGTGAATTCTCATTATTATTACATTATCATCATCCCTTGTGTACCTAAAACAACCAGTGGACTGTTAAATATATACAAGGATTTGCTATTAGTTTAGATTCTGAAGTACAAATATAAAGGGTTGATCATTCTAGAAATTAATCAGAGAAGGCTTCTTATAGAAAGTACATCTTGAGTTGAATCTTGGAGGGAATGTGGCATTTTTTCCTTTTTACCTCCAAGTAAGTGTAGGAGGAGAGAGGAAAATATTTCAGGTGAAAGAAAATATAAACACAGACCCAGAGGTAGAGACAGGTATAGTTCCACTTTTGAGTACAAGATCAAGCCAAGATTGTCCTTGATAAGAAATTCTTTTGGGGAGTACTGAGGAAAGAAAGAGACCTAATCATTTCTGGGATTGTGAGGTATTAGAAGAAATGGAGTCGAGTTGTTGGAGAGTTTTAAAGATGAGGCTGAGGCATCATGGTGTCCAATGGCACTTGAACATTCCTTTAACTTAGACTTATATTTTGTTCTGTGTTATAGTTATTTGTGTGTTTGACTTCATTTCCATCATACGTAATGTAGCTTTTAAGAGCAGAGAATGTGACCTGTTTATCACTTTATTTCCTTTAACTGAGATAATATCTGTACAGCACTCACAATGCCTGGCACATAGTAGCAATTAGTAAACGTTTTGTTCCTGCCCCCTTCTCCGCATACTCTAGCATAGTGTTCAATGAGTAGTAAGGCCTTCATAAATGCTTATTAAACCAAACTTGAGTTTTATTGCTCTGAAAGGTAATAAAGAGCCACTGGAGCCTCTTGGGGATCTGGTGGAAGAGAATGAATTGATTTACAACCATATGTGGGTTGTAGCCAAATAACAAGAATAATTAATAAACATTATAATGTCTACAGCACCTTAAAGTTTGCAAAGCTTTATCTCATTTTAGCATTATAACCACTCTAGGACACAAAGAAATTTGCAGATGACAAACTAGGAGATAAAGAAGGTTAGATTGATCTAAAGAGAAAAGTTTAAAGGTAGAGTAGGTATCAGAATATCATTTTTTGTTACACAGAGTCATAGAGTGAGAACTGTTTTAGGGTTTTGAGAACTATGGGTGACATGGCCTCTAAGACAGTAAAAAAAAAAAAAGATTTTGACTATAAAATCAAGACTACTTGAAAGGAAGGAGAGTGGAAGGAAGAGAACCTAGTAGGGAGGTAGGGCATGGGGGAATTTTGATAGTCCATTGGCTATATGGGATTGGGATGAGATTGTAAGGAACAGAACACTGAAGCAGACAGTGTGACTGGAGAAAAATATTGAGGTTTGGTTTGCTGATTTTATGTGTTATGGCTAATACAGATTATGAGCAGCTTTGCTTCCTAAAATAAGAAGTAGTAGAGGGAAAAACCCTTTTACAGATATCTTGGCAAGAAACTATAAGCAAAATTGTCCTTACAGTAGTTAAGGATGAAACTGGGAGGACAATGAACAAAAGAAAAATGGAAAAGATCTGTCAATATTTCTACAGCAATCCATTTTCACCAATAATAAGATACTTTATTTGGAGATGCCCAGGGCCGTACTTTTCTATGACTTTTCTAAGCCTTTTCTATTCCCTCTCAGTTCTACTGCCTTCCCTAAACTAATTACTTTGTAGTTATCACATACATGACCTTTTTGTACATATTTGTGGTTTTCCCCATTATATTGTAAGCTCCTTGAGGACAGGTACTGTCTTTTGAGTCCTCAGCATTTTGCACAGTACCTAGTACATAGTAAGCACTTAGCAAATTCTTGTTGACTGCTTCTAGGATAAAAGGAAAACTTCTCAGCTTGATACATAAAGACCAATAATTGGGCTCTAACTTCCCTTTCCAATCTTATTTCATATTTTTCAGAGTCATTCTTAACTCCTTATTCTCCCTCACCCCATATATCCAATCACTTGCCAAGTTTTGTTATTTGTCTTATCAATTATCTGTTACATCATTCAGCTTTATTCATTCAGCTACCCCTCACCTTCAGCCCCTTACCACTACTTGCCTGGAATGTTACAATAACCTTCTAATTGGGCTTCCTTCCTCTCTCCCATACATCCTTTATGCAGCAACAAAAGTGACATTTTTTTGTGCAGATCCAATCATATCATTCAAATATAGAATCCCCTATAATATATTTCATCCTGACTTGCACCTCCTAGGATGCCTAGCTTCCTTCAAAATTCATCTTAACTTCTTGTTCCTACATTAGATCTTTCCTGATTCTCACCCTTGAGTGCTAGCAACTCTTTGCCAAAAAAAAAACAAAAACAAAGTGAAAAACCTTGAATTTATTTGGCTTATTTGTTGTATATACTTTTATGGATATGGGTTGTTTGTTGAGATAGAATGTATACACTTCAAGTTAGGGATTTTTATTTTGTCTTTCTATCCCTAGTACTTAAAAGACAGTCTGGTGTAGAGAAGGTTCATAATAAATACTTGCTGATTGATTGAATGAAAATTTTTTCTTATGCATATGTCTTGTCATGTCCTTCCTCTGTTCAAGCAGAGTTCAAACTCCTCTATTCAGCATTTAAGGACCTCCACAGCTTGGCATCCTTCTACCTTTCTAGTTTTTTCTCATATTAAGCAAATAAATTTCTAAGCAAACTGGAATGTCCTCCTGCTTTGGAGACTTCTTTGTTTAGACTCTAACTTCTACCTGGGATTACTCTACAGAGCCTTACCTGATTTCATCTCTTCCTTATTCAAATTACCTTAAACCCCACCCCCTAATTACAGTATTTGTTCTCAGAGGTCATGTAACACTTTCGGGGTGGGAGGGTAGGTCTCTCATGTTCTTGGCACGGATTGTTAAATCATATAGTTGGTGTCCCATCTCACTACTAGACTATAAACCTGGAAGGTAGGCAGCCTGTCTTGTCCAAGCTTTGCCTGTTCCCAGTCATCTAGCACACAGGGTTTAAAAAAAGATTTCTTATATTATACTGTGCTTCTTAATCTGGGGATGCTTGCTAATATTCAAGGCAAGGAACATTATTATCGATATAAAAATCCAATGGGCCTGCCTCCCTTAGCCATGCTCTAGGCTTGGGGGTAGGATAGACCTCAAATGCAGGCAGAATAACATTGGCTAGGGTACTAGGGTTACTGACCAGTTCAGTCAACTTTTTCTTTCAGGAAATTGGCAAGAAAGGAAGACTGACTTTTTAAAAGTGGGCTTTAAAAATGGATTTAAGGGGAGAAAAAAATGTTCGTCAACTTAAAAAATTAATTTTTTTAGATGAAGTTAAATGCCTGTCTTAAATGACATGAGAGCTATTAATTCATTGTCAGAAATTTCCCCAGTAGGGTCATTGAAAGGCTTTTATTAAGGATTAATTATAACTAACATTTAGATAGTCAGTCTTACTCACAGTCCCAGCTTTATTTCCAAATTCAGTTAATCATTTTGTCCAAGTATGATCTATTTACTAATCCCATCTTTAAACATTTTATTAGATGACTGGAATGATAATGAAATGCAAATATGATTTGCCAAGAGTAAATATGAGCTTTGGGAACCTCTGGAGTAATTCCTTTGCCCCGATCTTAAGCAGGTTTGTCTCTTGGGGAGTTTGCAAATTTAGCAAAATCTGAAAGAAAGCGGGGGCTGGGCTTATTTTTGTGACTAATCTTTTGATCTCATGAAAACAGTAAGTTCTGTTTTCTCTGCTGAACTAGAAGTCCTTGATTCCACTTTAAAGAGTTGGACCAGTCCTTAGAAGTTGTTCAGAAAGTGTTTATTAATGTAGTTGGGGGAAATTAGAAAAAGATCTTTTTTTCCCTCACAGTATCTGAATGTCCTTTCACAGCTGGTCCACAATGGACCCATTTTCCAAGGAAATGCTAAAGTGACACAAAAATAAAGATGAGGTGGTCAATGATTGGACATACTCTGATTCCATAATTTCAAAGTCCAGTGTTCTTTCTATTTTAAATTAATGAGACTAAGAAAAATAGAAAGTTGCTTATCCCCTTAACTTTTGATAGAAAATATTGATGGGCTTCTCAGTTGAAGGAGGGAGAGAGGACTGCTTTGGGGATTTATTGATTATCATCTTTTTTATTATTATGATTTTATCATTATATTTATTATAGTATGGTATTTTATTAACTGTTAATATATTATTATATCTTTTATGATATTATTACAATATATTATATATTTATATATAATTTATTGTTTGGACTTACTGGCTCCGTGAGTCAGTATGTCAGTCAGTTAATCAATAAGCATTTATTCTACTCTTACTATGTGCCAGACACCATGCTAAGCACTAGGGATACCAACAAAAAAAAAAAAGTCAAAAGACAATCCCTGCCTTCAAGGAGCTTACAATCTAATGGGAAAGACAATAGGCAAACAAATGTACAAACAAGCTATGTATAGGATAAACAGAAAATTTAACTTAGGGAAGGCAGTAGAATTAAGAGAGATTGGAAAAGGCTTCTTGAATGACTCCGCACAAGTCATGTTTCCAAACCTCAAGTTTCCTCATCTCTAAAATGAGTGGGTTGGATTATGCAGCCTTCAAGGCTTTTTCCATTCTAAATCTATGATTCATGATTATCTGACTCGGCTTATTGTACCATTTGGTGTCACTGAGCCGTAATCATGGAATGTTACTCTGGACTTCTCTCCACCTAATTTTTCAAAGTCAAGATGAGGAAAAGTCTGATGAGTGTTTTTGTACCAACCAACTTTTTAAGTTTAAAATAAACCCAGAGTTATAGAATGAAAATTACCTTTTTAAAAGCATCAGTAGGGACACAGGCAACTCTATGGTTTGTATTCTTTCTTTATGGAAACTGGAGATCTACCTTTTAAAAAAATTCTAAAAACACTGGGAAGAAACTTGGGACTGCTGAGATATTTCCACTCTGCAATGAATTTTGTTTAGGAAAAAATATACATATATACATATATATATATATAAATGTGAGTGTGTGTGTGTGTGTGTGTGTGTGTGTGTGTGTATGTGTGTGTAATAAAACACTTGAGACAGGCTAGGGAAAGAGGGAGATAGATTGGGAAGAGAAAAAGGTTGAAAAGGGCACTCTGAAAACCTACACCCTGGGGAAGGCCAGTGGGCAAGTGACATAGCCAGGGAGGAACAGCTGACGCACTGCCCTCACCATTGTTTTATGGAGGACAGGAAGGTCTGTTTTTCTAAACTTATGTTGATGATTTTGAGAGAGAGGAGAGGCAACACTTTTATTGTTTACTAAAAAGATTTGATCTTCATTACAGCCCTGTATATGTTGGTGTCCCCATTTTACAGATGAGGACAGTGAAGTTCAGAAAGGGTAAGTGACTTGCTCAGGGTCAGCCAGTAAACATTTGTTTATGTGACAGGCCCTGAAGTAAGGGCAGGGGATATAAAGTAAGGGAAAAAAAATGGTTCCTGCTGTCAAGGAGCTTAATAGGAGAAACACCATCCAAACAACCATGTACAAACAAGCCATCTATGGGATGAACTGGAGATAGCTAATAGAGGGAGAGCACTAGAATTATGAGGGATTGGAAAAAGCTTCTTGTAGAAGGGGAGATATTAGCTGGGACTTGAAGGATGCCAAGGGAAACCAACCCAGGCAGGACTTTTGGCCTCAGATTTACTGGGCTTTTTGGTTTTGGTTTGGTGTGTTTTGGTTTTTTACAGTATCATGACAGTGATTCCCAGGTGCTTGTGTTAGAGCTCAGAAAGTTGTAAACACACCAACAAAGCATCAGAAAGCTGTAAGCAAATAATAAAGCATCTTCACCCAGCATGGAGTACAGTACGGAACTAGTCCAGGCTCTGACTCAATTTGTGACCTTGGAAGTCATAGAAACCGTCTTGGCTCCATTTTCCATATTTGCAAAATGAAGGACTTGAGTGTTCTGCAAAACTTTGTGATTCTTAAGAGGACTTCTAGGGAAACAAACTTTATAAGTGCCTTTCTCTACATGATAGATTACCATAACAAAATTAAGCTTGAGTAATATAAAACTTGGGTAAAGCAACATTCCAATGCTTTGCAAGTATCTCAGCAATTCATCTGTAAACTGACAAGTCTGGCCCAGGTCCCTTTTAAATAGAATTCCGACTGACACTCACGTCATCAGATGCCAACCTGCTCATCATTAAGGAGCACTAATACAGATTCAGTATATAGGTTTTGATGTTATTTATTAAAATGAGATTTAACCTGTTTTTAATTAGTGAGGATGCTAAGTAGGTGGTGAAAAGTTTGAAGACGTTATTGAGACACAGAAAACAGTGGGTACAGGATCATGGAGTTTGGGGCTAGAAGGGACCTCAGAGACCATCTGGCTCCACACTTTCATTTTATAGATGAGGAAAATGAGACCTATGGAGATGAAATAATTTGCTCAAGATCACACAGGTAATAAGTTTAAGAGGCAGGATTTGAACTCACACCATCTGGTTCCAGAGCTTGTGCTCTTTTAACTGACTATACCATGTACTGCCTGGGCTTCAGGGAAATTTTAAAATAATAGGTTGCAGATGGCCAACCATAATTCCAAAGAACCAGTCATGAAGCATGCTACCCACTTCCTTACAGAGAGGAGATGCACCCTGTGTATAGGATGAGGCATATTTTTTTTGGACATGACCAATAGAGGAATTTGTTTTAACTATGCATATTTATTTTTAAAAGTTTTGTTTTTCTTTCAAGAGAGGGAGATGGGATGAAGATAAAAGAGATTTTTATTCATTAAAAAAATTTGGTTTAAAAAAGAAAAAAACATTTGCAGCATTCGCTGAAACTGACATTTCATCTTGTTAAACTGGAACTTTCATTAACTTGGTTTTCCATAAAAATTTCATGTGGCTCTTTTCCTTTTCTTATAACTGCAGTAGTTTATTGAAATTCATGAAAGCCAGGTGTAAAACATTAGGAAGGCAGTTTGGTAAAGTGGAAA
The DNA here is from genome assembly GCA_028658325.1 of Potorous gilbertii. Taxonomy (NCBI): domain Eukaryota; kingdom Metazoa; phylum Chordata; class Mammalia; order Diprotodontia; family Potoroidae; genus Potorous; species Potorous gilbertii. Next base: position 157,002,767 of record CM053771.1, on the reverse strand, counting down.
ATGTGTTGGATTTGGGGTTAGAAAATGTGGATAGTAGTCCTAGCTCTGCCTTTTAGTAGATAGGTGACCATTGGCAAATTACTTAACTGTAATTTCTTTATCTGCAAAATAGGGCTACTAATATTTACATTGCCCACTTTATAGGTAGAGTACTCTTGTATATACATGAGCTATTATTTATTCAGGTGCTCAAAGAGTTCTTATTTCTTCCATGTCTTTTTGTTGTTGGAACAAAGAGAATGGTTTAAAAGTATTTAAAAAGGACATTGATGTTGAGAACCATGTTTGTGATTCTGCCTTATTATTGTTAGTTGGCTTTTATAGAAATCATCTTCAAAGCTTTTTTTTTTAACTTACTGGGACAGTTGGACTCTCAGACTCAGAGAAAGTGGTGTCATCAGTAGAAGTGGAGTTCCCTAAATTGGAACCTACTAACCATCCCTATGCATTTGTGTGCATGTCAGTCCTGGATCTCCCAAGGCAAATTTCTGTAGTTTCTAAAAGGTATAGGCCCCAAATGTTCTCTCTGTCATTTGTATGAGTTTACTTGGCCTAAGTGAAAAAAAAGAAAAGATAATGGGCCTAATTCCCACATGTGTCAGGGAGTTCTGACTAGAGTCTTAGTTAAATTTTGAATTCCTCAGGCATTTGTTCTGCTATTTCTGTCTTCTTTATATCTTCTGAACTTCAAGGGAGTAACTAATAACATTTAATTATTCTACTGCACTTCAAGGAGGTCCAGTGAAAATTGATATATAGTACTTCTGAAATGCCTTTTAGTATTCTAATAAAAATTGTTATTTATGCTTTAATTAATTTAAAAATAAACTTTTAATGTTATAATGACTTCTGGATTTTAAATTCCTTAATTTCTGTTATTGAATGCCCTTGCAAAACAGATATGCAAAACCCTTTGACATAATGACTGATAATGTATTTGATATTTGGTATTGCTTATCCCCTATGTCTTCATAGAGGAGGGAGCCATGTTTCATTATTTGTTCTCAGAGGTGAAAATTAGTCATTGAAATAATTAATCTGAGCCTGACAGCCTTTAATGTTGTCTCCATGTATGTTACCATAGTAATTACACACAAATATGTATATATGTGTATGTATCCATATATTTCCCTTGGTTCTGATTTTAACTCAGCATTAGATCATAGAAGTCTTTCTATGTTTCCCAGAGTTCCTCATATTTATCATTTCTTATGACCTGATAACATTGTGTTGACATTCATATACTATCATTTTTTCATCCATTCCCTATACTCTAGGCACCTGCTTTGTCTCCAGGTTTTATTACCATGGAAATGTTGCTTTTGCTGTGTATGTATATATGCATGTACATATATGTGTATATGCACATACATGTATTACATATACATGTATGTGCACACATGTATTTGGAATGGTCACTTTTAACAAACAGACTTTGGCTATGACTTTATAGAGGAAGCAGTGCAACCTGTAGAACAAGGACTGCTTTGAGTATCCATAATCATGAACTTCAGAAAGATGCAGAGAGATATCATTAAGTGAACACTGCCATTTGTTCCAGTTCATGAGCAGTGATATGCTGTTTCAGGACAAACTAACTATTACTTTGAAAGTGTCTGGTAGTTTACATCACTCTCAAACTAACACTTAACTAGGGTCTGAAGAGAGGATGTCAGCTCTCAGTGTAGCTATTTACCCATCTCAGGCCAGGGTATCCCAAATGAAACAAGACCGTAAGAATAGTGCTTCTAAGAGGGCTCTAAACATGATTTAGAGATTACTGCTGGGGTTTCCAGCCATAGTGATTATATAAAAGGAGCTGAGTCAGGATGCATTTCTTTTTACCAGCAGCAAACCATACAAATGTTTTGTTTTTTACTGTCTGTTTTTCAATCATACCAATCATTTGTAGAATGGGAATTTGGAAAATAACCAAAGTGATTTCCTAGAGGAAAGGAAGGTTTTGACTTTTTGAAACAATGCTTAATATTTACTAGCAGTCAGTTTAAGAGGTTGTGCATAGGATGAGGATGATCTAATATTGACATGTCCTGAATAAAAGTTCCTTTGAGAAAGAATTTATTTTCCTCCCTTAAATAAGCATGGTGTCTATCCATGAGGAATTGGGAGTAGGAAACCAAGTGAGCCAGATCATTTTCCTACCTGTGTAGAGTAGAATGATTCTGTAAAATGGAAATTATCAGATGGAAGAGAGAGGTTGGAGAAAGGATACCAGTAATTGTCCTGTTCTCCTTTGGAAAACCAAACTTCCCCCCACTTTTGAGTAGCAGCACCTGCTCTCTTCTCCTTAGTTTCTTCTCTTTTTCACATCTTCCTCTTCCCCTCCCAAGTTCAGTGCAGAGGGTTAGGGATGGGCAGAGTATTGTTGACATTGCTAAATATAGAACAAAAAGGTTTTTTTTTTAAATTCTGAACTTCACAAACACACAAAAAAGTGAACATTTCCATTTATAGAGTCAAAGACAAAATTGTACATAAACCATGAATTTTTTTTACTAAAATTTCCTTTTTAAAAAAATGATAAAGGCACCATAATACTTTCAAAACTGTCCTGCCTGTCTATGTTTCCTTTTGAATTCCTTCCTCTTCTCATCTGCACATTTTAAAAATATTTCAATGGTCTTTACAGTCCATAGCAATACCTATGAATCCCAGTGATAAATGGAGTAGATTGTGTTTTTACTATTTTGTCAATTTATTTTGCTTCATCAAGTGCTCCATCACTTGGACTTTCTTGTCTTTTCTTATACTAGTTTCAGCTACTGTGGTAGATTCTTTCTTCTAATTGCTTGAATATTCATTTCATCACAAAGGGACACTATTTTATTCTGTAAAACTAGAGTCAGTAAAAGCAATTTAAGACAAACTTAAATTTAATTGTTGAACATTTCAAGTGATTGTTAGGAAGTTATTTTTTACTTATTTAGATCATTTAAAAGTTGAAGGTTTGAGGGGGAAACCAGATTTTTCTATTATATTTACCAAAAGGATTAATGTTGAGAAATAGAACTGTTGCATTACTTTAAATTTATGAAGATTGTTTTACTTTAAATTTATATACTTCACACTAAACTACAGCAAGCAATATGTTAATGCAGCCCCTTTCTATCATTTGCCTACACCAGTTAAAGTTCACCCTGGAAGATCATACCCATGTCCAGATTCGACATGTTCCTATTCAAACTTGATCTTGTCTCTGTGTTTTCTGTATTAACTAATTATGGTCCTGTATCCACTATCATTTGGAGAAAATTCGCCTTGTTTTTTCTTGCTTTTGGTGCCTTTGAACTATATCTACATTGAAAGGGGAGGGGAAGGGAAAGAAGCATTTATATAGTGCCTACTCTGTACCAGGTGCTGTATCATTTCATCTGATTCTCACAACCTCAGAGCTAGATGTTATTATTATTTCTATTTTATAGTTGGGGAAATTGAGGTAGAAAGAGGTTAAATGACTTGTTTAGGATCACACAGCTAGTAATTATCAGATAGTAGCTGTCTCTGGAAAAAAAATATATTTGTGTGGGACATGAACTAAAAAATATTCAATATTTTTGGCCATTGCTTCACGTCCTCTCTGAAATAGTCTGAGTAGGGGGTACAGCAAACCCAACAGTTTGGAAATCTGCATTACATTGAGTTTACTTGGTTTGTATAAAAACTGCTCTTTGAAGGAAGGGGGGAAGAAAAAAAAAGTGTATTCCAGACCTTGGTCTTTAACCATACTATATCAGATCATAAAGTCTTGGGCTAGTCACTTATTTTGAGAGAAGAATAATGGTATGCTTGATGAAACAAGCTGATGCCTCTATTGATAATGCAATTTTTGTTTTAGTATAATCAAGTTCCTCTCACTGAATAACATGATTAAAGAAGATATTTCCCACCCATTTATGAGCCTGAGAAGATCTGTGGGAAGGCCCACACCTTTTGTTAATGAGGCCCTGGTTCTCAAGGGTTGTGATGCCCTCTGGCTCTGAAAAATGCGAAATACTCTGAGGTGAGGTTTTACTTTGGGGCTTAGTTTTGGAAAAAAAAAAAGTTTGTGTGCCAGATGAGACTCTGGGAAGTCTTTAAGCAGCCCCCTGAATTTGAAAACTCAGACGTTAGGGCTTCCTGCTCTGGTAACTATGTATGTATGGTCAGGCGTTTGGATCTGTCTGTGGATCTGTGATGTATGTATTGTTTATATCAGACAGTTGGAAGCCACGTCTGTTGATTTTCATTTCTCTGTATTTTCTCTGAAGTTCAGGGTGCTGACTTTTTCCCCTGAACTAAGTGAATGATACATGTGCTTGATTAAAGTGATTATTGACCCCTCAGAAGCTACTTTTCTATTTAGAAAAGTAGATCAAAGAACCTGTACAGCAGGCTCTCCTGTGTACGTCTGGGTGCATTCTGTTACAATGCCCCAAGGACATCTCTCAGGGACTGAGTGTACAGCAATTAGTTTCTTCTCTTTAAGCAGGTACTTCTTTCCCATACTTCTGCTGTCCATTTCACAGTTGGTAAAGAGTTAAAAAGTGCCTACCCACACTGAAGAGGATATACAGTAAAGTGGGCATAGCAAACAGAAGATCCAAGAAGTTGGACCTACTGGGTCCAGGATATACAAACATGAGATTAGGGATCAAGTTAGGACATAAGGTTAAAAAAAATGGGCTCTCATTAATGATTGTGACATAATGCAAAACATTATAAATGTGGGAATAGATGGATGGACAATACTTTAATCAAGGGCAGCTAAATCTCTCCCTCTCTCAGAGAGTTCTTTGGACACTGCAGATGTTTGCAAATATGCACTTCAGCTCCCTCCCTGTTGTGGCATGCCAACCAGCTGCTTAGACAGAGACAGCCAAGTTTCCTAGATTTTAGCCAATGTACTCTATTAGCTATATCTATTAGCTAGATCTATTAGCTCTATTTTACTAACCCTAGGCTGGAAGCCTTAGGGGAATATATTGTTATGTTCACAAGACTGAAAGTTTCCTTAGAGGTCATCCTATCTGAAGTCTTCATTTTCCAGATGAGGAAAGTAAGACCCAGAGAGTTTAAAGTCACTCACCCAAAGTCACATGAGTAGTAAATGGCTCAGATAGAATTTGAACCCAAATCTTTCAGACTCAAGATCCAACATGCTATCAAACATACTGAGCTGCTTTTCTAAGAATGTCTCAAACACATGCTATTTGCTATCACTTCTAATGAAATTAGAGAACCAGTTCCTTTCCTTGTGTTCCTACTCCTACACTTTCCTCTCTCTGGTGTGGTAAAATTATAAACAACTGCACTTAGGAGATTAAGGATGGACTTTTTGGTAGTGATCATGGCTGAGATGGTAGGCAAGGACAGCAGAATACCCATGGTGTCAGATGTTAGAAGGTGAAAAACCTTGAGAGTCACTGACCAAAATGGTTCACAGTGAAAGTGGGAACCTGATCATTTCTGAGAGGACAAGACAAAGATACTGTCCTTAGTCTCTTCACAATGACATGGAAATCCTGACTTGTGGGGAGGTGAGGATCAGTATTTGTTTCAAAAGAAAATGAAGGAGGTAGCCAGGTGGCACAATGGATAGAGCACCTGCCCTAGAATCAGGAGGACCTTCATTCAAATCCACCCTCAGACACTTAACTAGCTATGTGACCCTGGGCAAGTCACTTAACCCCAATTGTCTTCAAAAAAGAAAGAAAAGAAAATGAGGAAGCTCAGCAGCCCTCAGACAAGTGAAAGAACTTAAATGTTTTTTTAAAAACTCACTGGAATACTGCTGTGCTGTAAGAAATGATGAGCTGGTTGATTTTAGAAAAACATGGAAAGACATAAAATAATGAATAGTGAAGTAAGCAGAATCAAGAGAATATTGTATATATGCTCAAAGAAACATTATGAACAACCAAGTTATTCTGAGTACTATAAATATTCAAATAAGTTATAAAGGCCCCATAAAGTACGATGCGATCCATATCTGATAATAGAAGGAACTGATAATAGAAGTATGCAGAATATGATTTTACATATATTTATAAATGTGTCTCAAATGGTAGCCTTCTCTAGTGCTGGTTGGGGAGAGAGGGAGACAGTTCTGAATATAAAATATAACAAAAACAAATAAATTAAATTCAGTTTAAAAAAGAAGAAAACACTTCTTAAATGAACCTGATTTTTGACAAGTATCCAAACATGTCCTCTTAATTCCATTCAATCAACAATCAACTACCCATCAAGCATTTTTTTTAAAAAACACCTACTGTACACCAGTCATTGTATTAGGTGCCAGAGATACAAAGACAATCATTGACCTCAATGCTGAGGGCTGTAGGGTAAACAAAACATGATCACCAAAAGGGAAATATAGGATATGTACAAGACAGAAACCAAGTAACTGGACAGGGATGGAGCTAACGAATCAAAGAATCAGGAAAGACTTCTTGAGCAACAAGTTCAGGTTCATCTGTGGCCTCCTGAGTGACCATGACTTATGTCTTGCTACTGGACTTTGGTGACTCTGGAGGAGAAAGTGAGGCTGATGACTTTCAGCAGCTATGCCTCACTTAAATCCAACTCATGGACAAGTCAAGACTTCAAACTCTTCATGTCATTGGCCCTCTTTTAGAAGAAAGGACCACCACCAACAACAACAACAGTTTCTTCACTGGCCAAGAGGTTGATGGAAATTTAGGGCCTCAGTGGAGAAAGGGGCAGGGGCTATACAAAACCCAAAGTGGAGAGAGGGTGCTGCATGTGTCCCTTCTATGCTGGAGGGGCCAGTGCAAAAGTGTCTAAGATGGCTACAGACCTGAATCCATTGCTATTGATTTCAGTGGGGGCTATGGAGCAACACCAAGTTAGAAATAGATGACCTACTTTGGGTCCTTTATTGTGGAGTCTGTTCATGGCCAACAGAGCCTTCTAAATATACTGTGAATGTAAATTGTTGTTAAATGTAGGCAGTGGCTAGAAAAAAATTTTCCAAATGAGTTTACAAAATTCACTGTAGAAAATTCACCCAAATAAGAATCTAGAATTGGGAAAGGTCAGGCAAGAAAGAGAAGAAGAAAAGAAGAGAAAGCAAAAGAGATAAACTGACCTTTAAAGAAGCACAAAGATTTTTTACTCTTGTGGGGCCTCAATTACGGGAAGGATGAAGTCATCATTCAGGGAAGCTTTCCTTGTTGTTATTGACTCTTCGTGACCCTATTTGGGGTTTTCTTGGCACATGTACTGGAGTGGTTTGCCGTTTTCTTCTCCAGTTCATTTTACAGATAAGGAAACTGAGGCAAAGAGGGCTAAGTGACTTTTATCCAGTGTCACACACAGCTAGTAAGTGTCTGAAGTGGGATTTGAACTCATGAAGTTGAGTCTTCCTGATTCCAAACCCAGTGCTCTGTCCATTGCACTACCTACCCACCTAGGGAGACTTCACAGATGACATTATTGATATAATTCAGGTAGTTTCAAAAACAATGTGTAGTATTGATCATATAGGTTATTTTTCTGAAATGAAAATTAATTGTTTTATATTGAATCCTGTCATGTTCTTCAGTATACATGGAAATGTTCTTTTTTTCTTTTCTCATTTTGTATTTAAGTTTAAAATAAATTTAAAAATTACCCAAAAAGTGGCCCAGAGGTAGATGGTCTTGGATAAGAAATTATTATATCTGTAAATAGTGATATCTACAATAAAGCTGCAGACTACTCCTGTCCTTGATATTTTAGTGATTTCACTGTTCTATAAAAGGCTATTTGGGTTTTTGTTTTTTATCTTATTTTGAATTACCAAAATCTGGGAGGAATATGGAATAGAGATTTAGCTAAATAAAAGATATTTATATAGATATGAAATAAAAATAAAATGGCTTTTTGGAGGAAATGGCACTTAAGCTGAGCATTTGAATCTCCCAGAGTTGGCACAAGGGACAGGTTGTGTTAGCCGTCTAAGTGACTGTAGTAGCAGATGATACTCTAATTTCTTAAACAACAAACCAAAACAAGAAGACCTCTCACAGGATCCTAATTAGTGCTGTTTCTATAACAGTCATAGAATTGCACAATAAATTCTGGTAACTTCAGCCAAATGCTGACCTTTACAAGGATTTCAGGACAAGGTTTGGAACTTGTCCCTTCAGGGAAAAATAGATTGTTTGGGGAAAAAAAAGATTATAATGTCGCCTGTCCAGCTTGTTTCTTTGGGATTTTTGGATTTTTGTCACTACATAGATAGCATTTATATAACATTTTAAAGTTTGAAAAGCACTATACACGTGATGTCTCATTAGATCATAAAATTCTGTGAGGTTGAAATCCTTATTTCACAGATGAGGGAACTGAGGCAGGCAAAGTTAGATGACTTGCCCAGAATCACACAGGTAGTATCTGAGACTATATATGAATTGACTTCTTCCTGACTCATGGAAACCAACATTTCATGAAGTTGCCTTAGATATATGGAGTATAAAAATATTAACAAACAATTCATGGATACACACACATACACATATCTTAAAAATGACCCCAGTCTTTAACACTGAGATGTACAATTTCAATGCCTTGTTAGAGTCAGATGAGTAGTAATTGTTGATTGAAATGGAAGAATTTTCTGAGGATCAAAGTCTGAAAAGAGAAAAGGGGTTATCAAATACTTCTACTATTTAGTCTACATCCTGCTTTTACAAGTCAGGTAGCAGCCCTGATAAGAGCTTAGGAGTAGAATTCACATCTCTTCAATTCAGTCATCCAAGTACTGTACATAGGAAATAAATAAAATGTAAAAAAACAAAACAAAAAAACAAAATCAGATCCCTGAGGAATTTACAATCTAGTCAAGGAAGAAGACTGATGAAAATGACAACATTAATTCAACAAAGTACATAATTGTCAGGAGGCTTAAACAGACTAACTACTGTAGGAATTCCATATGTATGAATGAAGTTGTCTTTGTGTTAAGTCTTTCCCAGTCCCCCTTAATCTCAATGCCTTCCCTCTCGAGTACCCCTAATTTATTCTGTCTATATCTTGTTTCTAATTACTTCTTTCCATGTTGTCTCCCCCATTAGATGATGAGCTCCTTGAGAATAGGGACGATTTTCATTTTGCCTTTCTTTGTATCCCCATCATTTAATAAAGTGCCTGGAACATAGTAGGTGCTTAATAAATGCTATGCAGCTGAATGATTGAAGTAGGTTGGTATACTCGATAGAATGCTGGACTTGTAGCCAGGAAGACCTAGACTCCCATCCCAACTCAAACACTCAGTAGCTTTATGACCCTAAGCACGTCCCTTTACGTGTTTCAGTCTCGGATTTCTCTGTAAAATTATAACAATACTATTGATAATAACAATGGCTGTGTTACATAATTAGCAAGCTTTATGGATCAAACAGATCATGTAGTTAGTGCATTTCATAGCGCTGAAGGTACTATGTAAATATCAGGTTATTTTTAAAAGAAAGAGAAATAGAACGGTGTAATGAGTAGGGTTGAACTGGGAGTCAGAAAGACCTGAATTCGAGTCCTGTATCTGACATTCCTGGTTTGAGCCTGAATATATAACATTTAGCCTCTTGGTGCTTCCAGACAACTCTAAGACTATTGAGTCCAACTGAGTCTCCACTCTAATGAAGTCTCAGTAGCCCTGCATGTGAGGTAGAACAGTAGTATTACCGTCCCACGTTTGCATATGAGAAAACTGAAGCTCAGAAAAAATGAAAACGACCTTGCCAGGGTAACACAGCTTCAAGTGAAGTTTTAGAACTGAGGGCACAGTCCCTGCCCTCCAGGAGCTTATGGTCTCCTTAGGGACACATGATTGAGACATAAAGTAATTAGAGATCAATCAAGTAGTGAGAATACGTGCCATAGGGGTTTGTAAAAGAAGTTTGGGCTGGAAGGAGCAGGCTTCATGGAGGAGGCCAGAACTGAATTGGGCCTTGAAAGATTTGTAGGATTAAGGTTGAGTGTAAGACATCATTCCTCTTGAGGAGAATGAAATGAAAAAGACTTGGAAATAGAAACATGAAAGGCAGTATAACTGAGAAATTGGCAAGTTTACCTGAGTTTAAATGTTGCAGAGAAGAGATAAAGTAGGATAGATAGAGTGAGACACATTATTGTGCAAGGGTCCTTAACCTGGGGTCTAGGAACTTACATTTTTTAGAATAATTTTAATGTAATTGTTTTCCTTTATAATCCTGTATATTTTATTTTATACATTTAAAAACATTCTTCTGAGAAGGGGTCTGGATATGACACCAAAAAAGATTAAATAGCCCTGTTACAGAGGAACTTGAAAGCCAGATAAAGAGTCTGAAATTGATTAAGATTATTGTGCAGTTAGAAATAATGAAGGGAATTCCCAGAAACATGGAAAGATTTGTATGAATCGACAGAGAACCAAGTAAGAAGAACCAAGAGAACAGTAACTACAATGTAAATGAATAAGACGTGAAATGGAAGCCAGACTCTGAGTAACTGAAAAACCAGTGAGGGTCCCAGAGAGCAGTAATGCTATATGTCTACTTCCTCATGAATGGAGGTAGAAGATGGTGGAAAGGGCTGACCCGTTTGGATAAAATATTGTATATAATGTAAGATATAATCATTGTTATGGATAGTCTTGCAACTGTGACAGGAAGACAAAAGGGATCAATAGAATTGATCTGAAAAACTGAAAATGGATTGTGCACATTTTGGAATGAGGAAGTGACGTGCTATCAGTGGTAATGGTATGCCAGACTGATAGACATGAGAACAAGAAGGAAAGTGTTGGTGAGAATTCTGGCGTAAAGATGATGCAGAGGACCTAAACTAGAGTTATAGCATAGGAAATAAAGAGGAACGGGTCAATGGATCAGAAAGATGACCTGATTCAGTGAAGTGGCACCCTTTTGCTCAGGGTCTAATATTGAAGGGTGAGTTTGATTTTGTTAGTACTGGTAATACCCTACCAGTTGGGTCAACCATTTTCTTGTGTGGTAGTTATTTAGGGGACATCTAGGTGGTAAGGAAGACTCAGCAGACAAGTACTATCTGTGTGATCCTGGGTGAGTCATTTAACCCCATTTTCCTCAGTTGCCTCCTCTGTAACATGAACTAGAGAAGGAAATGGCAAGCCACTCCAGTATTTTTTACCAAGGAAACCCCAAATGGGTTCATGTAGAGTTGGACATGACTGAAAAATGACGGAACAACAATAGTTGCTATAGACAAACCCTAATTTAATTGAAGGATTAAAGAACTGAAGAAACAGAATCAAGTTATAAAATCTTGAGCTTTAAAGGATCTCAAAGGTCATCTTGCCCATTTGCTCCTCATTTTAGAGACAGGGAAATTAAGAATTAGAAAGGGAAAGCAATTTGCCTAAGATCACCCAAGGATAAATAACATCATATATTAACAAGATAGGTCAGTAAAAAGAATCACAGGAATTGCCAGTTAAATGAGAAATTTCACTAGGATGACCATTCCAGATTTCTTGGAGAGGCACTAAAAAGAAAAATTCTTTTGGGCACATTATGGAAGAGGTGGGACCTGATGATACAGTTCACTTCGACTCAAGGAGCATTGGCCTGTGAGCTTCCTACGTGGCATCTTTGCCGGAAATATAAAGACATAAAACTAACACAGTCCCTGCCTTCTAGAAACTTACTGTTCTACATTGTACTTTGGTTCAGTGACAAGAGTTCCTTGGAACAAATTGTAATATCGTATAATAATACTTATATTGTTTATTGTGTTATAATGTTTAAATAAGGATTTTTTAAAAAAGAAGAATGCATGTAACATCTCCTGATGCCTGGAGTCATGGAGAACTGACTTCAAATCTGGTCGCAGACATTTACTTGCTGTATTACCCTGGGCCACTCATTTCACCCTTGTTTGCCTCAGTTTCCTCATCTGCAAAATGAGGAAACAACACCTACCCCCAAGGATTGTTGTAAGGACCAAATAAGATAGTAATTGTAAAGTGTTTAGCGTAGAGCCTGGCATTGCAAGGGTTATATAAATGTTAGCTATTATTATTGTTAATTCTTAGAATAAGCTATTGAAATAGTCAGTCAACAAGCATTTTTAAGGGCCTCCTATCTGCCAGGCACTGTTCCTTAACACTGGGAATACAAAGAGAGTCAGAAGACAATCCTGAAGGGGCTCCCAGTCCAATGGGGAAGGTTAGTTAGGTACATTTTAGGGAGGAGAGATAAGAAAGATTTCAGTCTTTAGAATTTACCCCAGTCGTCCTGAGAATTTCATAAAGCTTCGTATCTGACTAATATTTGCAAGGCAATCACTGCCACTGATTTCCTGTTTTCTGACAATTTTGAAAATAAGGTCAAAACCCCCCAATAGTGTTTTAAAACATTGTGTTGCCTTAAGGGGCAGCTCTGTAATGTAACTGAGAGTCTTTTTTAAATAAAATTTCCAGTAGCCTGAAGTCACAATTTACAAACACACCAGCATTTGCCAGAAAAAGCAAAATGAAACACAAATTGTCCATGTTTTTGCTGGATGGGAACAGAAGGCTTGCCATCCGAGACAAGCTTCTGGAGCAGTCTTCACGCAGTGGCAGGGTTGGGGGACGGAGGCAGTATTCCCTTCTCTGTTATCCTGCATAATGTGTTTCTTTGTTTCGTGGATTCAGATTTAAAGCTGGCAGAGGTTTTAGAGATTATTCAGTCCAACTCATCTTACAAGACTTTGGGACTCAGAGGGTTTATGGGTGTTGCTCACAGCCACATGGCGAGGAAGGAGCAGAGCTGAAAGTCCCAGGTCCTCTGATTTCAAATCCAGGGCTTTGCACTTTCATGGGTTACAAGATGGATAGCTTTTTAGAAATTGGGTCCAACCTCTTCATTCTGATAGGAACAGAAGCTCAGAGAGGTTAAGCGATTTGCCCTGGGTCACACAGCTAATACATATCAGAGATGGAATTTGAACCTGTCTTTCAGATTCCAAGTCCAGCACTTTTCACACTGTAACATCCTGCCTTTTTTTATGGCTGAAGAGGGCTCTGGAATGAAGTATAGACTAGGACAACCTATAAACTGGTACCTGCCTCCATCCACTCTACATAATATAAGATGTGAGTGTGAGTGTGAGTGTGTGTGTATGTGCATGTGAGTGCACATGTCCCAAAAGTCTCAGTACAGATCTCTCAGCACTCTTGGTCACTGGGAAAGCAGATTTTCTGTTTGACCTTAAACCTTCAATTCCCTCCCAGATGCTCCTTATAGGTGCCAACAGTCTGAGTCAGTGGTTCCCCTAGATTGTGCCCACAGAACTACCTTGAACCAGTGTCTCCCTTTTAAGGGAGCACATGGTTTTTTGGTAAACACCCCTGTGCTATTCCTGCTCTAAAACATTTTAATCCTTCTTTAAAAGCTTTTTCTTCTCTAGGTTTCTTCTCAAAACTGCCTCTGGGTCACCATCCTGGAATTTCCATTCTCCTTTCCAAGCCTGCTGTGAATCTTTTCATTATGTCATAGCTAAACACTTGTTAACTATTTTTAGGAACTACTGTTGGTTTAGTACAGGAGCCAAATAATGACAAGAGCCCTGGTTTGAAAATTAAGGACCTGACCCTCAGTTTCCTCAGTTGTTACATGAGAGTGTGGACTAGATTATCTCTAGGATACTTTTCCAACTCTCAATTCTAGGATTCTGAATTACAGGATCACTCATTTTTTGAGACTTCCATCTTTACACTGGTGATATTTCTAACACCCTCAAAGATTCAAAGGCCATTCGCTGCATTCTCGGCCATCACCAGTTGTCCTGACTTTTGTCATATCACTGGACTTTGATGCATCTGGAAGAAAAAATGAGGTTGATGACTTTGTGCAGCTCTGACTCACTTAAATCCAATTCATGCATGAATTAAGACATTACCCCGTGATGTCACTGATCCTCTCTGAAAATGAGGGACAAACAACGGTTTCTAACACCCTGTCCTGAGAATTTCCTGAGCTCCTCAATTCCTATAATCTCTATCCTCACTCTGTTTCAGCCACCCACTAGGGCAATCATACCCTGCATCTCATTATCACTTGTAAATATTCTATCTCCAGTACCATTGAGAAATGATGAAGAGAACAGGTTCAGAAAAACCTGAGAACTATATAAACTAATGCAGTGAGGCAAGCAGAACCAAGGGAATAAAAGATATATTTACAAAAATATTATAAAGACAAAGAAAGGCTTTGAAAGACTTAGAAACTTTGGTTAATTCAGTGATCAACCATGATTTTAGAGGACTCTAGATGAAGCATGCTATCCACCTCCTGACAGAAAGAAGTGCACATTGAGACATTATTTTTTGACATGGCTAATGCTGGACTTTGTTTTGCTTCACCACACATGTTTAGAGGTTTTGTTTTTCTTTTTTTTTACTCTGTGCTGCGGGACTGGAGGGGTTGGGAGAGAGAGAAGGCAGATTTTTGTTGATAAAAAAAAATCAGTTTTAAAATTTTTATCTCCAAAATGATGAACTCTGAAATGTTCTTTACTATAAGCTCTTGTTCTACTTTTCTCTTTCCTTCACTTTTTCCAAATATGTTCTTTGTCATCATTATGACCACCAGATTTTCAATCCCTTTCTAATGGCATCATGACCTTTCTCTGGATTCACTTGCCTCTCTACCCAGTCAGTCATTTAAAGGTTATACTTTTTCCTATCCTTGAATTCCTTTCCTTCTGGACTTTTCCATTATTCCCAACCTAAGTCAGTTACACAATCCACATGGACTAAGTGATGAAACTGAGTTGAACGAATCCTCTAAAACTTCATGCTACTTCACCTCAAATGAACCCTCACTTCACTATAGCAATCCTTTTATACAATCGTTATTTATAAATAAATCGATAAAAGAAAAAAATCAAGTTACCAGAAATGATAGGATAAAATGAACAGACTATGTTACAATGTCTCTTAATGGAAAGGAAGTTGGGAAGAAAACAGATAATTTCTTGTACTTTTCCTCAGTCTTTGACACAGCGGGTACAACTGGTAATGCCTTCAGCTTCTCTCTTTCTCTGAGATGCCTATAGGGGCTGTTGTTTCTCTTATCTCTCCCTCCTTTGCCACAACTCAGCCCTACATTTTCTTTCTCCTTTCATGTATTGCCCTTTTGCCACTGATTCTTTCCCTCCTTTTCTGGCTGTCTCTCCCATCCTTTGTGTTTCTCTTTAAGATCTTAAGAATTTAATTCAATTCTACCCTCTGGTTCAAAAATCTCCATAATCTCAAATTGTTCCCAGGGCTAAGAGAGAATTTTTATCTCTTTGAACTACAAATCCCATGATGCCCTTCATTTCTCAAAGTTCTATTATACATGTACTGTATATCTGATCCGTGACGAGATATCCTTCTATTGTTCTGGCCCATCCTAGACAAACATAGATGTAAAACAAATACAATAATAAATGTTATGTTAAGATAGAGAAAACAAACTGAAGACATTAACAGTTATATACATTTCTTAGAGCACATGCTAAATAAGACATATGCTTTGTAGGAAAATATTCAGAAGAATAAAGACATCCTGAGTCAGCTATAAGAGGGTAATATTAATCAAAAAAAATAAAATGCAACTAATGGAGAGAGCAATACACTAAAGCACGTGCATTTTCTCCATTTTGGTAGCTGAAATCCTATATAATCTTCAAACTACATAGGAAAAATCTCCTGCTCTCTGGAAATCTTTACTGGGAAAGACCAATCAGAAAATGCGAAGGTTGAGGTCCTAGGGAAGAGATTGTTGGCTGTTCATTTCGGCATACTATGTGTAATTATCATTAATTCTTAGTCTAAAAAGAGGACATTTTATAAATCTGAAGCAATGCAATCAATCAGATGAGTGACCATATTCTTTTCTCAAGCCTACCCCAAATCTTGCTGTAGCTTTGGTCAGGGGTAGCCTTGCTCCTTGCTTTTCTTGAACTTAAAATAATGCTATCCTGACTTCTTCCAAAAGTTCATTCTTGTATCATTTTCAAGGTGAGTGAACTACACCTAGTTCTACAGATTTATTTGGAGGATCCATTAGTGAATGACCCAGTTTGTAATGGGCTTTGAAGCTTAAAACCTCTGTTTTAAGTGGCACTACCATTTGATTGTTTGTAGTACAGATAACTCAACATGTTCTCCATCTCTAGACAGCCACTTGTAAGTAAATAATTAATCACCTCTTTCTATCCTAGTACTCTCCTTTCACCTTTAAAGTTAGCAAGAGCTTCTGTAAAAAGATAGGGGAACAGGATGAATGGATTAACTAAGATTTCAAAATGATTAAATATTGTCACAACTGAAAGCCAAGTCCACCCAGCTTACCGGTGTGAGTCAATCATTTTTCAGGTTAACGCAGAACTCGATTGTATCAAAGAGGTACGATACTGCTGTACTTGACTGGGCTATTTACTAGGAGAGGGAACCAGCAGTCAATAAACATTTATTAAGCACTTACTATGTGCCATATTTACGGAGTTAAGAACAGGAATACAAAAAGAGTCAACAGACAACCCTTCTTCTCAAGGAGTTTATAATCTAGTGGAGGAGTAAACAAAATGTAGAAACAAGCTGCATACAGGATAAATAGGAAATCATTAAAAAAGGGAAGGAACAGGAATTAAGAAACTGAAAAAGGCTTCCTATAGAAGATAGGATTTTAGTTAAGACTTCAAGGAAGCCAGAAGGTAAAGATGAAGAAGTAGAATTATCTAGCCATAGCGGATATCCAGAGAAAATGCCTAGAGCCAAGAGATAGAGTATTTTGTTCATAGAATAGCAAGAAGGCCAGTGTCACTGCACTGAAGAACGTCAGGATGTAAAATAAAAGAAGGCTGGAAGGAGGAGGTAGGGGAACAAATTATGAAGGTCTTTGAATGCCAGACAAAGTATTTTGTATTTGATTCTGGAGGCAACAGAGAGCCACTGGAGTTGATTGAGTAGTGGAGTAACATGGCAGAAAGTATGCTATAGGAAAATCACTTTGGTAGCTGAATGTAGGATGAATTGGACTGGGAAGAGACTTAAGGCAGGCACCAACAGCAATCCAGGTAGGAGGAGATTAAGGCCAGCATTAGAGTGGTAGCACTGTCAGAGGAGAGAAGGGGGCATAGTCAAGAGATATTCTGAAGGTGAAATCAACAGGCCTTGGCAACAGATTAAATATGATTGGAGGAGGGTGGTGATCAGGGATGGGGAGGGGAGAGGTAGTGAGGAGTTGAAGAGGACACCTGAATTGCATGCCTAAGAGACTGGGAGGTTGGTGTTGCCCTTTACAATAATAGAGAAGGTTGGGGGAGGGATGAAACAAAGAAAATGCAATATTGAGTTCAAGATGTCTACTGGACATCCAGTTCAAGATATCTGGAAGGCAATTAGGAATGTGAGATTGGAGGTCAGCAGTGAAGTGGGGGCTGGATAGTGAGAATCAACACAGAAATGATAATTAAGTCCATGGGAGCTAATGAGATCCTCAAGGGAAGTCACTTAGAGGGAACAAAAGACCCAGGACAGAACCAGGGAACCTAGAGTTAGAGGGGGTGATCTGGGTGAAAATCCAGTAAAGGAAACTGAGGAATGGTCAGATAGATAGAAAAGGAGAACCAGGAAAAAGTGGTGTCCTAAAAACGTAAAGAGAAGATAGGATTGTGGAGGAGATGGTGATTAATAGCATCCAAAACTGCAGAGAGGTCAAGGGGAATGAGGATTGAGAAAAGGCCACAGGGTTTGACAATGAATAGATCATTGGTAACTTTGGAGAAAGCAGTTTCATCAGAATGGTAAGGTTAGTAACAAATTATGAAGTACCAATACAATAACAAGGTGCCAAAATTCATGCCAAGGACTTAATCCATTTAGAATAGTTTAGAACAGAAGTGGGGAACCTGGGGCCTTGAGGCCCCAGGTTCTCCACCCCTCACTTAGTATATAAACTTCATGATTGTAGGAATTGTCTTTTTCCTAGTTCTTTGTGATGCCTAATACATTTTGGGGACAGAACATTAAATAATATTATCATATTATTTAATATTTATATTATCAAAAATAATTTTATATATATCTAGCTATAATTTAAAAAAAGCTGATCTTGAGGGACATCATCAAGAAAACATATGATCTGGAAAGGACATGACGTGGTCATGTGAAAGGAATGAGAGATTACAGACGGGCTGTCTGAATTCTGCATTGATATCCCATTGTGAAAAGGCCTAGATGAAAAGTGTGTTGAGTAGGACCTCTATGGAGAATCTATTCAATAACATGGGTAAAAATCAGATAGGATGAGAAAGTTTTGGAGACTGCTGCTTCTTCTTCTTCTTGTCCATTGTTCATTATCAAAGAGGGCCAACGATATCAAGAAAGCAGTATCTTGACTTGCCAGTGATTTTGTGAGGCAGAGCTGTGCAGTCATCAGTCTTATTTTCTCCTCCAGAATCATGGAAGGAATGCCTAAATAATCAATAAATTGAAAAATACTCATTTGACAAATATGACTACGCATCAGTCATGTGCTAGGTGCTGTGGATATAAAGACAAAAGTGAACATTCACTGTTCTCAAGGAATTTTTACTCTAATGAAGAGGATAACACGTACATATACATATATACAGAATATATGTAAAATCAATCCAAAGAGTTGTTATTGTTCAGTTGGGTCTAACCCTTTGTGAGCCCATTTTGGGGTTTTCTTGGCAAAGATACTAGAGTGGTTTGCCATGTCCTTCCCCAGATCATTTTACAGATGAGGAAACTGAGGCAAACAGGGTTAAGTGACTTGCCCAGGGTCACAGAGCTAAGCTCACAGGTAAGCATCTGAGGCTGGATTTGAACTCATGAAGATGAATCTTCCTGACTCCAGGCCAGGTGCTCTGTGCATGATGGTGCCCCCAAACTGCCCTATTGACAAAGAGATACACTAGCAGTCAAGGAATGAAGAGAGGTTTCATATAAAGGCAGTGAATCCTGCCTCTACTACTTTTATCTGTATGACCTTTGATAGATCACTTTGCCTCCCTGGGCCTCAGTTTCCTCCTCTGTATGAGGAGAGGATTGGACTTAGATGGTGTCTCTTCCAATTCCTTTGTGGTTGTTCAGTTGTATTTGACTCTTCTTGACCCTGTTTAGGGTTTTCTTGCAAAGATACTGGAGAAATTTAACATTTCCTTCTCCAACTCATTTTATAGATGAGGAAACTGAGGCAAACAGGGTTAAGGGACTTGCCCAGGGTCACACAGCTACTAAGTGTCTGAGGCCAGATTTGAACTCAGGTCTTCCTGAATACAGACGTGGTGTTATATCCACTGTGCTATCTAACTCCCCTCAATTCCATTCATATAGAAGGTGAAGTTCATTCTTTGTATTAATGACCACTGAGGGGAAGTAATGAATAAAAACGCTTGGAACAGGATAAGATCAACTAAGTAAAAGGGAGGTACTGGAGCATATGCTTCAATGAAGAAAGGAAGTGAATGTGATTTAGGGAAGTATGGTGTGGTATGGTGTGATGTGATGTGTGTGTGTGTGTGCGTGCGCGTGTGTGCGCGTGTGTGTGTCTTTCTAAAGTTCAGCTTGAGAAAAATCAACAGGACAGTGCAGCAAAAAGTTGATTTTGTAGTTGACGGATTTGGGTTTGCGTTCTGGGTTGGTTGTTTATGACCTATAGGACCAAGTCATTTTCTCCTTCTGAGCCTCTGTAGGGTATCTCATCTATGGTCTTGAGATGATGTGAGTTAATAAGACAGGCTCTGTATTGCTTCTTGTTGTTGCTTTATTTTTTAACAGCATAACTGTTACAATCTGCTTTTTCAGATGATAATCTGATATGAAGGTGATAGTCTGGGTTCTTCTACTCTTGCCAGGAAAAGTAAATCACTGCAAAAGTCAGCAGGCCTGCTGTTCTCTTGCTGGTTTCATCTCTCATCTATACTCCCTCTCTCCCCTGAGCCTGCCCCCACTGTGGTGCAGAACCTTGTCACCTCCCACCTATTGCAACAGCCTGCTGGTTTGTCTCCCTGCCTTAAGTCTCTCCTGACTCCAGTTTATCTATCAATCAGCTGTCAGATTAATCTTCCCAATATGCAGATTCAACCTTGACACTTTCCCCTCCCCCACTGAATGACTCTAGTGACTCCCCATTAACTCTAGGACTCAATATAAAATCTTCTGGCTTTCAAAGCCCTTCACACTCTGGCTCCCTCTGACTTCTCTTATATTCCCCACAATGTACTCTGCATTCCAATGACCCTGGCCTCCTTGCTGTTCCTTAAATATAACATCTCTTCCATTTTAAAGATGAGGAAACAAGGTCCATTGAGGTTACATGGCTTGTCCAAGCTAGCAAAATCTTGGGAGGTAGGATTTAAACTGTCTTCTGACTCTGAGTGCAGTATTCTTTTTCATTGTACCATGCTTCCTTTTAAGCTTATAGAACTAGATATTTCCTTCCAAGTATTAACCAAGCCCAACTCTGTTTAGCATCTAAGATTAGATGAAATGAATGAATAAATAAATGAACAGAAAAGCATGTATTAAGTACTTACTGTGTACCAAGCACTGTGCTAAGCACTAGACTAAACAAGAAAGTCCATTAACCTCAAGAATTTATATTCCAGTGAGGGAAGATGAAACATAAAGGGGAACTAAAAATAGAATGCCATCTTAGTGGTCTAATTTGTAAATACCTAGGAAACTATGGTGGTCTGATTCTGGACAAAATGAGTTAGAGCTTCCCTACAAGAGCCCAGGGTCCTAGACCAGAATGCAAGTTCTGATGGGAACCACATGAATAGAATGGACAGAATACAGGTGACATAGTTTAGAAGGACTGGTAAGTGGTACCTGAGGTCCAGGTGGTAGGACTGTTGACCAACCTCCTTTTTGGCACAATTATGTAAAAGAAGCAACAGCTAGTTGCAGTGCTAGTCTGTTATAACAAAGAGTAAGAAAAGATTCTTGCTACTTTATGGATTTGTATAGATTGGTCAGAGAATTGGTCTTGTTTCCATTATGCGGACAGATACCTGTGTACTTACCATCCTAATAACCTAACAATTTTGTTTGGCCATTTTCACTTATATACTGCATGTAATTTTTTTTTTTATAAAAAAGTTTATCTGCTTTAGAAATAACTAAAAGTGACATAGGGTAGCTAGGTGCTGTAGTACCAAGATAGACTGCTAGGCTGGAATCAGGAAGACTCATCTTCCTGAGTTCAAATCTGGCCTCACATGCTTACTAGCTGTGTGTCTCTGGCCACGTCACTTAACCCTATTTGCCTCAGTTTCCTCATCTGTAAAAGGAGCTGGCAAAAGAAAAAGATCCTACCTCAGGATCTTTGACAAGAAAATCCCAAGCCTAAGAGTTTACAAAGAGTTGGACACAACAGAAACAACTTGAACAAAAAAAGATAGCACAGGAAACTTTCTCAGAATAGGGGAGTAAAGGTAGAGGAAGTTTCCAAAGTCAATTCTCTTATCTCCTTGTTCTTTGAACCTTGTAATGAGCATAAATGTATCTTCTCTTTTAAATGCTAGGTTCTTATTGCCCCAAGGGCAGACAGAGCTACTGCCCAGGGAGCCTCTACCTAGAGTCCCACTCAATCTTACCTTCCTCTCACCTCATTACTCTAAGGCATCTTTAATACATCCTGGAATTGAGGCAACTTGGGTGTACATAATAATGTGAAAATAATTGCTGGGTACTCTAGTAACCTGCTGTCACCTAGCCTATGGCCCATTGTGCATATCCTAGGAGCTTCTGCGCCTTCTGGGGGTACTATAGTGTGAGAGCAGCTCATTAGTGATCCCACAAAAGCTGTTCTGGACCTTTGCTTGCTGAACATGTCAAGGATTATAACCAACCTGATTTTAAGAGGGCTTCTCATTTAATTCTCCTAACAACCCTGTGAAGCAAGTAATGAAAAAGAAAACCCAGTTTTATGCATGAGAGAATGAGGTTAAATAATTTGTTCAAAGTTACACGGCAGAGCTGGGACCTGAATCTTTTTTTGAGAGGAGACTGGGACTTTGAAAAAGCCTCTGACTTGGAATCAAGAGAGCTGTGTGATTGTGGGCAAGTCACTTAACTCATAGAAGGCTGTTTTCTCATTTAGATAGATAGTATTCTTAGTATACCCTCCTCACAGAGGTTGTGAGCAAAGTACTTTTTAAGCTACCACTAGGAGTTTCTCTGGTTTACCTAAATTCTGCAGTTCACAGGTGGTCTGGGGAAATCTTCCAGTCCTACAGCCATCACCCAAGTTCAGAGTCTAATTATTGTTTTTTTTATCTTTTATTTACCTAGCACTAGAGCAGAGGTTCTTAACTATGGGTCAGGGAAATTTTTTTTTTTTTACTATTTTGATAATTGTATTTCAATGCAATTAGTATTCTTTGGAATCCTATGTATTTTATTTCATGCATTTAAAAATATTATTCTGAGAAAAGGTCTCAGATATTATAAGACTGCTAAAGTGGTTTTCGACAAAATAAGTAACAACTTGTAGCCTAAACTATTATAGTAGTCTCTTAATTTGCCTAGCCATTCCAGTCTTTATCTTTTTATATATTGAAACAGTTACTATTATTACTATAAATTATTAACAATCTCCAGGGAAAGAAACCCTAGTGGATGAACTCCAAGGTCCCTTCTTTTTTTTTAATGGTATTTTATTTTTTTGATTACATGTAAAGATAGTTATTAACATTCACTTTTTAATAAGAATTTGACTGAAATTTTCTCCCTCATTCCTTCCCCTTTCTCCTCCCTAAGACAGTAAGCAATTTGATATAGATTATATATATGCAATCATTTTCATCTTTTTTAATCCATTTTAGAAAATGCCATCATTTTCCTAAAAAAGAGTTCTGATTTTTTATTCCACTTAGAAATCTTCAGTGGCTCTCTGTTGCCTACAGAATAAAGCCCACGTTACGTCCTGTCATTCAAGGCCCTGACTTGGGCCCTGCCCAACCCCTCTTTTCATCCTTATATCTCTCCTCTGTTAAACATACCCTACACTCCAGTCCACTTGGATTGGTCATTCCCTGAACACACTCCATACTTTTCTGCTTTGGGATCTTTGGTCAAAATTACCTTTGTCTGGAATGCCCTCTTCTCTACTTGTTAAAATCCCACTTAATTGTTGAAGAATTGGAAACTGAGGGGGTGGTCATCAATTGGGAAATGGCTAAACAAGTTGTAGTGTGTGATTGTGATGGAATACTATTGGGCTGTAAGAAATGACAAACAGGATAGTTTCAGAAAAACTTGGGAAAACTTATAAATATTGATGGAAAGTGATATGATCAGAACCAGGAGAACATCTTATACCGAAACAGCAATATGGTTATAACATCCACTGTGAAAGATTTAACTACTATGGTCAAGATAATGATCCAAGGCAATTCCAAAGGACCCATGATGAAAAATGCTATCCACCTCCAGAGAGAGAACTGATGAATTCTGAGTGTAAAGTATGATTTATTTTTAACTTTAATTTTCCTGCTTTTTTTCCAATATGACCAATATAAAAATATATTTACATGATTTCACATGTATAATTAATATTATATTGCTTGTTTTCTCAATGCATGGGGGAAGGGTTGGTGGGAGGGAGAGAATTTGGAACTCAAAAGAAATTTTTTTAAGTTTAAAATAAATAAATGATACATTAAAAAGAAAATCCCACCTATTTTGCCATTCACAACTCAAACACAACTACTCCCATGAACTTTTCCTGTGTCTCCCCCTACTTTCCAGTCTTCTCTTTTGCCTTTGACCTATGTATTATTTCCCTTCTAATTGAATTTATCACATTTATCTCTATACTGTCTCCCTTTGTGTCACTCTGTAAGGGCAAACATAATTCCTTGTTCACTTCGATTTCCCTATGGTTTGATGATCCATTGAATGATTTAATAGATAAAGAAAAGAATGGGGAAAAAATGACTACCTGGATGGTAATAGTACAGAATTTTAGTTTTTGTGTTGCACATAGTAGGCATTTATTAACTACATGTTGTATTGAATTGAATTTATCACACATTAAGTTTTTGAGACAGCATTTGAACTCATGATGTATGTAGATACTATTTTAACTCTGATCTCTATGGATGCAGTCCTTAAGAAAGTCCTACTGGAGATGACTGGTTTATAGAATATCTAGGGTATTGAACTTGTCATTACTTGCCCACCAAGGAGGAATAATATCCAAGTAAGTTCATCAATTTAAAGAAGAAATTCCATTTGTATTTATTGTACTAAAATTTTTTGCTTCAAAAATTATCTCTACACAAGTGACTTCTAAATCCTTAACCCTTAGCCCCAAACTCCCTTCTGAGCTCCAGATACTCCAGATATCCCAACAGCAGATCAAATTCTGTTCTATATTCTAGTATTCCAACGGATCAGTGAGCATATCAGTGTGGGTACTCCCTCCCATGGTAGAGGTTGCTATCCACCCTGGCCTACTCATTCTATGCTGCTCTTATCCATATCTTCCCATAAATTTACCTACTAGGCTGGGGACTTCCTTTATATTCTCTTAATGCTGAACCCAGATGCCATTGGAACATGTGGTTTGGTTTGTCACTATATTGGTATTATTCTCAGTCATACGTTTCTCTGATAATATCCTTTATATCATTTCTCCTACTTAATTCCTTATTCATAATGTGCTGTAACCCATTCGTGGTCTGTGGGCATTCTTTAATTTATTGATATTTAATTCCCCCAATTACATATTAAAATCATTTTAACATTTTTTTAAAGTTTTGAGTTCCAAATTCTATCCCTCCTTCATTCCCTCCCCCTTCTGAGATAGTAAGCAATCTAATATAATAATCTAACATGTCTATAATTTATATGTAAGTCTATATTATATAATAAATATAATAATCTAACACAATAAGTTCACACCTCTTTGTCTGGTATTCAAAGCTCTCTAACATCTGGTATCACCCTACTTTTCCAGAGTTACAGTAATACTCACCTCCATTAAGTGTATTCTCTAGCCAAACTGAACTATTTTTTGCCATCCCCCTCCTTCAAATCTCCCCAAACACAATTCATGCCTGCATTCTTACCCCTCCATCCCCTTGTTCAGCCCATTCCCTATTTCTGAAATACTTTCCCTTCCTCTCTTTGCCTAGTTTTAAATCTATCCTTAAAAGTCATATTTAAAAGACATCCATGAAGCCTTCCTGGGATGTTAATAGTTAGAAACTATCTCTTTGTTTAAGCTGTTATGTAACTTTGCTTTAACTCAGTAAGGCACATGAGTATTCTCTCTATTGTAGCTATCTATCTCTGTTATTTCCCTACTAAATTCATAGGGAGCAAGAATGTTAAGCTTTGCACCCTCTCTAACATTTAGCATGGCACTCTGAACACAGTAAGTGCTTCATAAATGCTGTCTGTATTGAATTGCATTGTATTATTTCTGGTTGTGGGGCCAACCTTGCACTTCTTAAGTTTATTAGAAGGTTGTTTCTTTATCTGTTAAATTAGTCAATTGGACTAGATTGGTGGTTTTTAGCCTGGGTTCTTAGGCCCCCCAAAAGATCTGTTGATAGATTTTAGGGAGTCTATGAAATTGGATGGGGGAAATATATATGTATGTACATATACATATGTGTGTATCCTTATTTTCATTAACCTCAGACTGAAAAGTAGCATTTCCGGCATTTTATTTATTATTTATATTGTAAAACATTATCCTAGGAAGGGAATCTGTAGATTCCACCAAAGGGGAGCATGATGGCATAAAGGTTAAGAACTCCTTAGACTAAAAGATTTGAATTTTTACAGTCTCTTTGAGTCCTGACTGACAAACTGAGTCAGTGAAGAAGAAAAAGGTCAAGTTCTTTTAATAATAGGTGTTAATAATAGGTCTTTTAATAATAGTAATAATTCTTTTAATAATCCAATAGTGGGATTTTGTTGTTTTTATTCAAGGGAAGTTCTTCAAATCACACCCAGAAATAATCATCATATATATTAGACATGGCAAAGATCCTAGAGATCATTTAGTCAACTTTGTTTTATAATGAATTTCATTCATTATATTTATTCATTATAATGATATTTGATGTAACTTATCTAAGGTGAGAGCTAGATGACAGTTAAACATAGACAATAATCAAACTATTTTGACTCTTCCTCTAATAATCCTACTGCTGTGCAGACAAACAGCCACAAAGACACTAAGAAGCAATGCTAAGTATTCATATTGTCCAGCACCAATATGGATCTGTGTTATGTAATGTCTCTCCAATAATGCAGCATGCAAACCATCATCATGCTAAAGACAGACCTAGAAAGGATTTTAAAGGCTATCGTTCTACAGATAAAGAAACTAAAACTTACAGAAATGAAGGACCTTGTCCAATGTCATCTATGCCTGTCTGTGCTATGTGAGTTTCATCCATTCCTTTCACAGATCCATCACAGGGAGCCACCCAACCTGTTGGGAGCCTCCTTCGAGTTCTCTTTAGATTTCTTGGAACACATGGGCTGCCCTTTAACTGTCCCTCACTCTTAGCCCTTTCACACAGTTCTCTGATTAATGTTTGTGAAATCTGTGAAATTCCTGGTTTGCAACATGCACCTGTTCACATGTCTTTAAAATGCAGCTTGCTCACAGATGCGAGTTGCCTCCCCATTGCCCATTGGGTACAATTCCTTTATTGGTCTGTGAGCCATTCTTCCATGAAGTTATAAATTACTTTTGTCTTCTGGTTTTGTTTATAGTGAAAAATGTCAAGACTGATAAAATTAATTTCTTCCAGAAGTATGTCCACAGTGTACTGTGCTAGGCACTGGGATAGAAAAAAAGACAAATGGGACAAGGGGTCAGGTCTCTGGAGTTTATTCTCTACTAGACAGATTGATCATGGCTCCCAAGTGCTCTTTAAAGGCAGATAAAGCAGCCCTGGAAAGAAATGAATTTATATTTTTACATTAAAAAAAACACTTAGCCAATCAATAAAGGTTCCAAAGAATTGTTAAAATTATAAACAATTAAGACCTCAATGATTGTTTAAAACTCAGTAGATTGCCCTGTAGAAATATATTTTTTTAAAGTTCAAAGTGCAAACAAACTAGGTATTTGAAGATACGTGTTATTTCCTTAGTTTTTGTTATTCCTGTTAAACTTTTTAGATAATTTAGAATACTATGCCTCATATGTATGTGTATGAATATGTAATATGTTTACTTATTTTAGACCTTCTTTCAGGCACCTAGATGATTCCTTCCTGATTCCTCCTCAGCTGTTGTTGCCTTCTATCTCCAAAATATACTATGTATATATTTTGTATAAATTTATCTAAATGCTGTTTTCTTGCAAATAACGAAACCTTGAGGATAATGTCTCCTTTCCCTCCTTCTTTTGGCTTGTGCCTGGAACAGTACCTGTGCTTTAGTAGGTAATAAATGCTTGCTAATTAGATTCACTAGAATTTGTGTGATCACAAAATATATTGTGAACGATAGAGAATATTTTGCTTAGCTTATCTGTGTTTCTCACTTGGACTCTGTCTCTATCTCTGCCTTTATCTCTATAGATATAAAAATGATATATATTTATCTATATATCTATACACTTAGATTTATCTATATATGCATGTGAATACACACAAAAACATCCATATACACTACATTCATATGCATGAATGTATTCTTTAAATATATAAATATGCATATGCATGTGCTCGTGCCTATGCATTTACACATTTGGATTTGTTATGACATGTACATGTATCTCTGTATGTATATATATGTGCATGTACACCCAACATGATTTGCCATTGCCGATCACAGAGAAGACTCAGAACTTTGGATCAGAGAAAAACTCCAAAGAAGCCTCGGTCCTTGGCCTTAGGGAAAATCCGCAGATTTAAACCTACCCACCCTTTCCTTTTCCCCAGTTGCCAAACAGGCAAAGCCAAAAGAAAGTCTGGCGGTGCTGCCTTGGCCTGGAGTGAACTCCCCCCTCAACCCCCATCCTGAAGAGTAGCTCGGGTAAAAAGTTAGGGGCGGTTACTATGTCAACGGGGGAGGCTGGCTCCTTTTCTCCTCGCTGCGGCCGGCTCGCTGCGCTGCGGGGAGCGCGGGGCCACCAAATCTGAAGCTGCCAGCTTCTCCTCCCGCCCGGCCCGGCTCTTTCTTAGGCAGCCGCCCCGCCCCCTGGCCGGCGGTGGGAGGCTCTGAGGCCCCTGATTGGTGCGAGGCAGCCCGGGGCCGCAGGCCGCCCAGCATTCAGCTTGCAGCATTGCTTTGGAAACCCCGAGCCTTAGTCCTGCGCTCAGGCTCGGGAGGGGGACGCTAGCCCCGGCAGCGCCCGGGAGTGCCTGCGGCTGGCATGGCACCGCTTTGGAGATCTTCTGCCCTCCAATCTAAACGTTAAGATCGTCCCCCGTCTGTGTGCTCTGGTGGAAGTTTCTCTGGGGGCTCTGCGAAGAGGTAAGGTTGAACCGAGAGCGAGTAATTCATCCCTGCGCCTCTCCTTTCCAGGGAACTGACATGACCGGGCTGTGTCTGTGTGGCTATCATTGAAGCCTTGGGGCATTGCCTCCCTTTACCCATTCATGCACTTTCACTTAGGCTTAGTCCAATATGGGCTCTGATTGGAAGAGCTGAGTGACCGAGGAGAATTAAGACGGTTTAGATGGAAAGATAATGGACACCTCCACCCTGCTGGCTGCGTCTAAGGTGCAGTCCGGTCCTCTGGACCACCTGTTTGCGGGGCAGGCGCTTTCCATCTCCCTGCTGTGTGCTACGTTTGCTTCTCCCTTTTCCCCGCTAGCCCGTAGAAAAGTCTTGCTGAAGCCAGGACCGAATTTGTTTGCCAGGCTGTGGAGCAGACGTCTGCTGGCTCCGGGACTTGGTTGATTGCTTAGCTATTGTGATAAAACTTCACTCCCCAATTCAAGTGTGCGGCCATCCAGAAACTCCGGCCTGGGGTGGTGCCTGGAGGCGTGGGGGTGAGCATGAACACTTCCCCGGACTTTCACTAGTTGTGACTGTTTTCTCCTCTTTGTCTTCTTAGTGGTGGGAAACTGGGAGAAGAAACAGACCACTTACTGAATAACTGGGGTCAGACGGGCCTCCCTCAATACGCGGGACCTCCGCTGTGTCACTACCCTGAGGTACGTGGGAGAGGTTGGCTTCTAAAGTCAATGTCCCCGCCCCCTCTCCTCTGAACTAGTAAGTCTAGTAAGTTTCAGGAGAAAATAAGGGGGACAGGGGACATACTCTTCCCGATATCCGAAGACACTAAGGTGGTCCAGGTAGTCCAGTTTTCTGTGTAAAATGAGAAGATTGCTGTATAACCCAAAGGAAAATATCAAGCTTAACTTTGCCTCCAAGGTCAGGGGGACCTCAGGTGATCTGCTGGCTGAGCAGCCACTTGACTGTGCAAAGTTAAATCGCCTGGGACCGTGCCCAGAACAAAACAAAATAAAAACCTTGCTGGTGGGAGTTAGTTTTTAACGCAATAATTTTGGAGTCAGGAAAACTTGACTTCAAAGCCTGCCTCTCAATCTTACTAGCTGTGTGTGAACTTGAAATTATAAAATCAGAGCTCTCTAGAGCTGGAGGGAATCTCAGAGGTCATCCAATCCAATCCACTGCTTTTACAGATGAGGAAAGTGAGGCCCAGAGAAATTAAATGACTTGCTAAGGTTACAAGATGCTTCAAGCAACTCCTTCCCTGGGTTGCATCTGATTTGGTGGAAGAGAATGTTTTGATGAAGTCACTGACCCTTTGAGTATTTCACTAATATGATTTTTTAAAAAATAGTATCTGTAATTTCATCCGGATCTGGAACTCCTGGTAAGGAGCTCCTTCTACTAATGTAGGTGGGCACCTGTTTTGTGACTTCCAGGCTTAGAATTTCTTGAGAACCCTGAGAAGTCAAATAACTTGCCCAAGGTCACACAACCATTGAATCAGAAACAGGACTGGAACACAGGTCATCCTAATTCCAAGGCTCTCTGTACTGTACTGCACTTCCAGCAATGGTGACAGATGATGATAAAATTTTGAATTTATTTTCTACTTTTTCTACTACTTGGCCTGCTCACATTCATGCCTTTGTCCTTTACTATGCTCAATATTTTTCTCTTCTACTTCCTTGGCACTTTATGCAATTCTGTTGTTCCTTTATTCCAAACACAAAATCCATACCCATTGCCCTTCCATCCTATAGTCAGTTCCCCTCTGCTGCACCCTCCAGCTGTCTTTCAGACATTCCCATTACATTATGCTCCACCCTCCTCCCTTTTAATTAAGTGCCCCCTATGTGTTCTGGCTGTTCCCTCTCTGTTCTCTCTTCCTTCTCTCCCCTTCCCTCCCATGAACAGTGTTGTCTCCCCCATGGCCACCCTTATTAGTCTTTGTACTTGTTCCTCTTACATCTTTCTGTAACTGCCCCTCTATAAAAAAGTGTTTCCATTTTCGATGGATTTCCTATTTGCTGCCTTTGACATCTTTGCCTCCTGCCCCCAGTTTAACTGTTTTTTGGTCCTGCTCCCCACACCATGGTTTCTCTGCTTCCTCCTCCACCCCAATTACCTCTTCCCAAAAGGACCCCTCTCCCCTCAGTCCCTTTCATCTTTTTTGCTTACTCCTCCCATGTATTCCTTTACACTGCTTTATCCTAAACCACACCTTGTTTCAATATTTTCCCTACTGGTTTTTTCCTTCTCTCTGTTCTTTCCCACACACCCTAGATTCCTAGCTCTCACTAACCCCTTTCCAATCAGTCACCTATTTTCTTCCAGATATCTATTTAGGGATTTTGGTAATGCTGTATAAAACAGAACACACTAAAAAACAAACAAAAAAACCAAGGTATTTGTTTGCCATTAACCCAGTAGTGTGGCTGTCAGGCCCCTTACTGTATCCCACTAGCTTTTTTCCCTCAAATTTTAATGCAGTATCTTTCTTCCATAGCTTAGAATTGCTTAAGTTAGGGAGAGCTAAAATTTAGCTTTGCTACGCAATAGTTCTCCCCTCCCCCCAAAAAAGGCTATTTGTTTACCACAGTTTTAACTAATCAGCAATTTGCCCTCCTCTTTTAGTTTTCTTAATTGAAATCTTGGAGGTCCCAGCTTCCACTGGGATTTCTGGGAGATAACATATGCATTAAGCCCTTTCCTGGGAGTGGGGAAATACTAATGCCTGGTATCTCCAGGAAACCCCAGGAGGCACAGGCTAAACTGTCAATTAATCAAACTTTTCAGTTATATGCTACTTCCTCATGGACAATATTGCCCCTTCTGGCCACTGGAAACAAAAGAGAGACAACTCTTTATTGGGCTTTACTGGATTAGAGAGTCTCTTAAGAGGAACTGGTTATGGTAACTGAGCAAAGAAATTATAGTTTTTAAGAGGCAGCCTGGGGTAGTAGGCAGAGAACTAACCTCAGGGTCAGGGAGGCCTGAATTTAAATTCTGTTAATCATACATATAGACTGGGTAACCAAAGCAAGTCATTTAAACTCTCAGTAGTGCCCAAGTAACTTGAAGATTTTAAGTTACAAGCAATTGCTGATAGAGGGAGGGGCAGTGGATAGAGTTCTGGGCTCAAGTCATCCTGAGTTCAAATCCAGCCTTAGACACTTCTTAGCTCTGTGACCGCCAGCAGATCATATTTAGCCTTGTTTGTCTCAGTTTCCTCATCTGTAAAAAGAGCTGAAGAAGCAGTGGCAAACCACTCTAGTATCTTTGCCAAGAAGACCCCAAATGCGGTCAAGAAGAATCAGACATAATTGAACAACATTGGACTTTCATCCAAGGGAATGTTATGTGTTAAATTCATAGTTTACTGAGTCTATAAACAGGTGCTTTAATAGTCATTTGTTTGTTTTGGAAAATGCTTAGCATTTTGTATTAAGTCCTAGCAATTAGGTAGCATTTGATTTCCATTTTGGACTGTGACTATGGCCTTCAATAGCCTTAAGACTTTAGGAATCCTACCATAACAGCAATAATCGCTAGCTTTTATAAGTGTTTCAGGATTTGCAAATCACTCCTCACAACCACCATGGGAAGAAGGTGCCATGATTAGCCTCATTTTTAAGATGGGGAAACTGAGACTCAGAACAGTTATGTGATTTGATGACGGTCACACAGCTAGAAAGCATCTAAGACTTGATTTGAATTGAGGTCTTCCAGACTCCAGATCACAATGAGATTAAGTAATTCACCTAGGGTCACAAAGCTAGAAAGAGTCAAAGGCAGGTTTTGAATCCAGGCCTTCCGGACTCCCAGTTTAAAGTTCACCTTATCACTTCATTCTGCTATCCATAGTAGGGTGATAAATGAAACCCAGTTTTCCCAGCCCATTACTTTAACCTTGGAATTCAGTATGTTCACTTTGTGCCATATGAGAAATAAAAACTTTTGCTTCAAGGATTTACTGAATTGAAAGATTTTTTTTGGTGCCATGGTTTTTAGGAGTGCTTTTTGAGACAGATCTTCAGATACAGGAGCACAAAATTGCAGGAGCAAAATGCTCTAGAAAGAAAAAAAGGGAAAAGGATAAATTTATATCGCTTTCCATAGATAACACACACATATTTGTGTATATATATACCTACACACATACACATGTGTGTATATATATATATATATAATATATATTTATACCTATATACCTATACATGTGTGTGTATACACATACATGCACATATACACACAAATAAACTTTGATTTTAAAATAAGTGATGTGGAGAATTTCAATTGTATTTCTTCATTTCAGGGGATAGATATAGCTCCTTTCTCACTGTTCTCAGTAAAACAACAGCCTGTTAAAACAGGGGAGGTTATGCTTCTGCTTTATCCTCAAGCATTCATTTGATTTGGATATTGATGAAAATGAATATACTTTAAGCACATAGGTTAAGGGTCTAGTCCAGGGGTGGGGAACCTTCAGCTTTGAGATCGCATGTGGCTCTCTAGGTCCTCGGGTGTGGCCTTTTGACTAAGTCCAAGTGTTATAGAACAAATCCTTTTCTTTAAAGGAATTTGTTCTGTGAAGTCTGGATTAATTTAGAGAGCCACACTTGAGGACCTAGAGGGCCACATGCGACTGAGAGGCCACAGATTCCCTACTCCTGATCTAGTTCATTTCCTGTTCTATCACAGAGTCATGCTTGGAGTATGGACAACTCACTTAGACTTTGTATCTCAGAAGATGCTTGAGGGGTTTGGCAGAAATGGAACAGAATTAAAAAAAAAAAAAGGATTCTGTACCTGTCTGTATTGACAAACTGATACAAAGGAGATATGGGAAGTCAGGAAGACCTGAGGTCATATATTTCCTTAGATTCTGCTTAGTAGCTGTGTGACCCTGGGTGAGTCATTTAAGTTTTAGTTTCAGTTTTCTGTCACCTGTTAAATGGGGCTTCTAACAGCTCCTACTTCTGGGGTTGTTGAAAGGATCAAATGAGATAATATTTGTAAACTTTAATGCAAACTTGCATGCGAACTGATTGTGGAAAAAGCATGAATTTAGAATAAAAGGATTTCACTTCAAATTCTAAGTCTTCTGCTAGTTTGAGCCAGTCACTTCATCTCTGTGGGCCTCAGTTTCCTTAGCTACATAAAATGAAATTTGACTAGATGTCTTTAGAAGCTAGGTGGCATGGTGGATAGAGTGCTAGACCTGATGTCAGGAAGACTTGAGTTCAGTCTGGCCTGAAACAGTAGTTACGTGACCTTGGGCAAGTCACTTAACCTTCATCTGTCTCAGTTCTTTCATCTGTGAAATGGAAATCATAATAGCACTTACCTCCCAGGGATAATGTGAGGATAAAATAAGATAATATTGTATTTTGCAAACATTCAAACATTATGTTAAATGTGAGCTATTATTATTTATGGTCCTTTACATTCTAGATCCTGAAATCCTGTGAATTTAAATGAGAATGCATGTATGGTAAAGCTTGCCGAAGTCATATGTAGGATTTAAAGATGGTCAGAGCTCAAAAAATTATCCAGTCCCACACCCTTACTTACTGATGTGGTAGCCTTGACTTACAAAGTTGCCTAGTTACTAAGTGGCAGACTCAGAATCCTGACCTAGGTTTGAATCCTCAGTGCTCTTTCCACTAGACCACACTGCCCCATTCCCCTTCCTTAGATTCTACTTCTGTGTTTCTCCTTTATTAAATTGGACTATAGTAAACTTCTCTTTCAATTTTAACATTCAATGAATATAAATCTAAGTCGCAGAAAACTCTTTTCCCTTAATCCAGGCCTCTATAAACTTCTTATGGGAAAGTTATTGATCCCTTCATAAGCAGAAACTAGACAAGCTCTATGGGTAGATGGTGAAGTGAACCACTGAAGTGTGGAAACTGGCTAGCACCAGCCTTGAAGTCAGGACACCTTGTTTCATATGCCAGCCTCAATATTTACTGGTTGTGTGCTCTTGAACAGCTGTTCATTCATTTGAGCCTCATTTTCCTCATCTGCAAAAGGGCAGTAATATACGATGTCATAGGATTGTTGTGAAGGTGTTTTATAGGCTTATATTTTGAAAATAACAATGATCAAGCAAATGGCTACACACCTGCTATAATTTGAATAGTGTCACAAGGTCCTAACTCCTCCCGAATTCGTTCCCCACTAGTCTAACAGCATCAAAATCCATTCTTATGTGGACTGAAATTTTCAGTCATTAAGATCACTCTTTTGGGTTATATTTATAGGCAGTATGTATGCATCTTTCCTGGGAGAGATGGAGGAAAGAGTTAGCCTCTCCCATGAACTTATCAATACCATTAACATACGGGTACAGCTGTCTTTCTTTCACCAGCTAGTTGCCTTCATTCATTCATTCATTAATAATCTATTAGACTCTGTTAAGCACTTGGGAAGGTACAGTGGCAAATTTAGGATGTAAATACTAAAGTGAGACAGTCCCTACTTACAAAGAGTTCACATTCTGGGGAGATAAATACATACAGGATAGATACCAAATAAATATACATTGACTTGAGACAACTTTAGAATCCCTGACTTCTTTTTGGGCCCAGCTCAAATATCATCTTCTACATGAAGCTATTCTTGATCCTCCCCTCCCCATTTCCTCCAAGACTATCTTGTTTCTTTTTTTTGGTACGTATTTTATTTATGCTTCTATGTGTACGTGTAACCTCCCATAGTAACATTATCAATTCTTTAAGCAGGGAATGTTTCACATGGGTCTTTGTATTCCTGAAAGCTGGGCACAGCACCTGGCATGTAGCAGGTATTTAATGCATTCTTTTTAATTATTATTTAAACTTAAAGTCTTCTAGGGAAGTTGACATACACGAGTTAGGGGTGCTCTTTCTTTGTACCAAAGAAGTCTGAAATTTTTATTTTATGGGGTGTTTGCAGTACCTTATTGTAAAATTTGGGTTAAGTATTTGGTCATAAGCTCTGTGTCTTTTCCTGGGCTTCTCGTGTCATCTGCAGCTTCCACAAAACTCCTCCCAAAATTCCCATTTAATTTCTTATGCCGACTCATGATATATTGAAACTGTGATGGGGAAAGTCAAGCTGTAGAAGGGAAAACTGCAAATGCCTAAGAAGCAATAGGTGAGTTTGTGAAGAAGGAAGGATGGCTTCTAGCTGAGGGCATCTGGAAGATTTCATGAAGGTAGAAGCCTTTGAGCAGGACTTTGAAAGACTGGAAGGATGTCAGCAAGCGGAGTGGTGTGGAAGTGTATGTGGCATTTCAGAGTTAGGGAATGGCACGAGCGAAGGTGTCAAGTGGCAAAGCACTGGTTCACATTGGAGGGAATGTGGTATGGGAAGCCTCAAGTCACTTTGAGAGGACAAGGTCCGGAGATTACAAATCAGGCAGTGTTTTGGTGGAAGGTGGGAACAGGAAAGTGTCAAAGCAGTGAGTAGGGAGTTGCTTTCAGAGGAGGAACCATGGGGGAAAGGGTGTGTGTGTGTGTCTATGTGTGTGTGTGTGTCAAAGTAATGCTTGCTATCAGAGGACAACATTATATGTTTCCTAATTCACTGGTCTGTAATCTTGAAACTAGGGTACAATTTGGGAAAAAGCACCTTGTAGAGAAAAATCAATCCATCAACAAACAGGCTTTTTAAATAATTTTTAATTGATTTATTTTTATATTGCCTGATTTCCCCCTTAATCCTTCCCTCTACCTCTCCTAGAGAACCATGTCTTAGAAAAAAGATTTTTAAAAAGAGAAAAAAAAATAGCTCAACCACTGCATTGAAAGAAATCTGACATTCTATGTAACATTTCATACCTGTGGATCTCCCACATACGCAAAGGAATGAGGAGAGGTGTCTTTGCATAATTCATCTTTGGGGCAAATCTTTCTGTTAGCATTTAAAAAATGCCTACTACATGCCAGGAACTGTGGTAGGTACTAGAGATCCATATACAAAGGATGAAATAATCCTAATTGTTAAAAGCTTATATTCTCTTGAGGAAGACAAGTACATAAATATATGCAGAAGAAATATAAGTAAATTTAAAGAAACTAAATACAAGGGATTTTGGGAGGAAGTGCACTGGCACTTGTGCATCTCAGCAATGGTTTCATGTAGAAGGTGGTGCTTGAGCTGTGTTTTGAAGGAAAAGAAGGATTCTGACATGGAGCTAAGGAAGAAATTCATACCAGGAGTGAGTGGTAGACTGGACAAAGACTTGAAACCTGGAAGTGGAATGTTATGTGTAAGAAAAAGAGAGAACCCTAGCTTGGCTGAATCTCAAAATGTAGCAGAGGGAATGATGTGTAATGAGGGTAGAAAGATAGGTTGTGATAGTCTTTAAAAGTCAAACAGAAGAGTTTATATTTTACCCTAGATGTAATAGGTAGCCGTTGGAGTATGTTGAATAGGGAGGCGACATGATCAATCTGTGATTAAGGAAAATCACATTGATATCAGTGTAGAATATGGTCTTGCCTGGAAAGATACTTGAGGGAGAGACCACTTAGGAGGCCAGATGCAATTATCTAGGTAGGAGTTGATGAGTCCCTGAAGTAGCTATGTGAATGGAGAGAAGAGGTTGAATAGAGAGAAGTTGAAGAGGTATTATAGAGGTAGAAATGAAAAGATTTGCCATTTGATTGGTTATTGGGATGAGAGAAAGTGAGACATCATAGATAATATGGAGGTTCTAAACCTGGGAGACATAATACCTAGTTTACAAACCTGTCCACATCTCAAAGAGTTTCCTCCTGTTTCACCTTTTAGCTGGTAAGACAGGAGGAGGTCCAGAAAATCTGTAGCTAATGAACCAGGAGTCAAAAGGCCCAAGTTCTGATCCTGGTTCCATTATTGAATATCTGTCAGTCAACAAGCATTTATTAAGTTCTTACCATATATTAGGTCTGATGGTAGATGTTGGGAATATAGAGAAAGGCAAAATAGACCCTTTCGCTCATGAAACTCACATTCCAACTGAGGAGAAAACATGTAAAATAAATAGGTGAGTGCTAGATACACAGAGTAAAAGGACTGTTAACCTCAGAGGGGAACCCTCCACCAGCTGGAGGGACCAGGAAAGACCCCCTTATGACAATTGATCTCAATATTGAAGTTAACTAGGGATTCCAAGAGGCAGAGGGGAAGGAGCGCCTTCTAGGCATGGGGGATTACTAGCACAAAGGAAATGCTGTAGAAAGTTCATTGTGCTGGGGGGTCAGGAAATCTAGGTTCTAGTTCTGACTTTTCTATTTTTTACCTGTATGACCTGTTTAAGTCTCAGTTTCCCTGTCTGTCAAATGGGTGTTATGTGATCTCTAAAAATTTTTGTTTTGTTGGTTGTTGTTTAGTTTGAACATTCTTTGATTTTCTCTGTGATTTTGTTATCTTGTAAAATGGGAGGAGTGAGAAATCTTTCATTTTAGGAAATATGGAGGGGATCCTGTTTAGATCTGGATTGAACTAGAATACTAGATAACCTCTGACATTCCTTCCAATTTTGAATTCTGTGAATTCAATAGTTTCTCACTTTAATCAATACTTAACAGCCTTAATTACAGCTTGTGGTCCTTCCAGGGTGTGCTTCCTTGTCCTGTAAATAAATGAGTGCACATTGAATTTATAGATTCTTTTGTTAAGTATTGCAACTGCTTGTGGAATATGCGGATTTATGTAGTGTTATGTCTTTTCTTCATGACTATAGGGTGTAGCTTCAAAACAGGGTTACCATGACCGAGTACATGCTCAGTTGTTTTGTGTGCTAGAAGTTTGTTTGTTTGATGCTATTATGGGCATCTTAAAAATCATCGTGTCCAAAATGGAACCTGTCTTTGCCTCTTCCCAATTTATCTTGCCATCCAGATTTCTCTATTTCTTTTGAGGTCATCACCATCTTTCCAGTCACCCAAGTTTTCCACCTCATTTCTGTGCTGTTGGATTGGCTGGGTTTGAACCTGTTGGTGATCCCATGTTCCTTCACAAGACGTGAAATAGTAATAAGCCCAAAATTGTCTTAGAGTTTAGAGAGATGTAAAACATAATACTGTAATCAGAGAACAGTCCAATATCATGTTCTCAACCTTTCCAGCATTTCTGCATAAAACCAAACCTTAAAGTAAACAAGGAAACAATGGTAATCTTTGTTGTAAAGTGATCTAGCAGCCTCCGTTTTCTTGTAGTCAGGAGGTGTCTTCTTGAATCATGATGACCTTGAATGTTCATTTCCTAGAATGTGCACATCAACATAAAGTTTAGAATTTAGAGAGAAGATTTTTTTCAAGCAACAGATAAATCTTCCAAAATGTGGATGTCATTAACTTTTTCCTAGCTATTCTTTTAAAGAGTTTTCTATAGTAGAAAAATCTTTATAAACCTTATTTTACTTCAAAGGTAGGTGCTTCTAATCACATAATTTTGTAGTTCACAATCAGTGATTTTGTTGATGTGGATAATCCCTGAACTGATGCAGATCACAACTCTCTTGTCTCTTAGTAGATGGTCTACTAATTTGCTATAGCCAAAAACAAAAACCTTTCATCATTTTATGGTCAATCTTATGAGGAGTTTCTCTTCACTGACATTCTCATGGATTTAGAACTAGAAGGAAATAAAGAGATGCCCTAGTTTGGTCAGATTCTTCTTTTACAAATGAGGAAACTAAAGAATAGCAAATGTAAGTGGTTTATACAAGGCAGAGCTGAGATCTGAACTCAGGGACTCTGATTTTACATCCAGAACTCTTTCCACCGTGTTATACTATTTTCTGAGATTCAGTTAGGCTGGTCTCTTGGACAGCAGACTTGTAGTCCATTGCTGGGCTCATTTGTAAAGCCTTTCCAGGTTATCAGACCCTACCAAACCTATACTTTGCTTTGGACAATCTTCTGAGATTTCAGGGTCACTTCACTGCCCTACAGAAAGAAACATTAGAGGAGGACTATGATGTAGGGTCTAATAAAAAGAAAAAAATTCCTGCATTCACATTTAGGGGCTACATTTTAGCCCAACAGAAATTTAACTCAAACACCATTCAACAATCATTTTGAATGACATTCATACTTGAGTTACCAAAATTCAATGAATGTGGGAGTTAGACTTAGCTAATTTGGAACAACATAAGCCTTTTTTTATTTTTAAAAACTGTGGTAAAATTACAACATTCATTTTTTGATCTTTAGATTTCATATTTTCTTTTCCACATCAGACATTAGTATGATCAAATTAATTGTACAGCCAGTTTTTTTAAATGAGATGCATATTAAATTAATAGAATAGTTTTTTCTCCCAAAGAAGAAAAAGTAAGTTTGTGGGTATTTTTCTTCACCATTTCATAGTACAGCAAAACATGCAAAATAATTAATTCTCACTGTCTGATTTTTCTCTAGTGTGTTTAAATATATACTGAAAGCATGAAAGAATGAACATAGTGTATTTATTTTGCCTCCCAATTACTAAGCTAAAATGTACCATTAGGAATCCTTTTGTATCTCCAGCATACAAGTAGCTAGTATTATCATAAAGACTGGCTGCCATTGTATCGCCTTACCACCATTACTCATGTTACCCATGGGAGGGTATAAGCTGAATAGGTTTAGAAATACAGCCATTCAAAGGAATTGTTCTTGCTTAAATGTTCCATGAATGTTTCTGAAATAACATCCCTCCCTACTTCTCTTGAAGGAAAAGGGAAAATGGTGACATTAATGCCTTGTAGCTTCAAAAATTCTCAACTAGTTATGTTTCACAAATAGAAAAATGTTTTTAAAATGGGGAAATGTATTTTATTCTGAAAGGAATCAACTAATTTAAAGGGTAGACTGGAAAATTATGTACAATATGCTTTGAATTAATATATTCCATGATTTTTAGAACCTTCAGGGACTAAATTTAACTTTTGATTTTCCCAGACTTGTTCTGTGGCCCCCACATTTATAAATTATCTCATTTTACCAATAAAAAAATGTTTAGCTCTAACATCACAGGCTCTCTTTTGTTCTCCTTATCACATCCCATCATTTGCAATAGTAGCCTTGCTCCTCCCATCTTTTCCTTTGTGGATTCTTGGACTTGTGTGCTACATTTCTATGGTTAGGAAGAAAGAAATCAGCACCTGGAAAGAACCTTCTCGAGGTCTCTGATCTCTGTACCTTTGCACTGGTTGTCTTCCATTTCCTCCTCACCTTTGCCTCTTGAAATCTGGTTTCTTTCAAGATTCAGGCAGGTGTCATCTTCTACATGACATCTTTCCTGATCACCTTTCCCAGGTGCTAGTGTCTTACCCACCCCTCCCCAAAGACCATGCCTTTATTATGTACATGTTCTGTTTATATGCTTACGTTGCCACCCTCATTAGAATGTGAGCTCCTCAAGAGGAGGAAATGTGTGTCATTTTTGTCTTTGTATCTGCAATGCTTAACATGATGCCAACACAGTAAGCAACTTAATGTTTATTGATTGATACATGTATAGAAGAAGAGGACATCATGCCTCACTCCACCCATGCACCCACTCCATGTCTTAGGTGCTGACTGGAATATCTTCCATAGTAACAGTCAAGAATCAGTTTTTCCTGATCTATAAAATAATTGTCCAGTTCTTTCCCCTCCTTCCCCACCCCCACAGCTAGCCAGCCTTACTGAGTAATATAAACTGGCACAGGAGCATTCCAGTAGTGTACCAGTTTCACTTGAAAAGTAAGTGCTAATCAAAAGTAATATACCTTGAAACAAATGAAGCAGCATTGAGAATGAAAAAACGTACCCTTCAAACAAACCAAAACAAAACCCGGAAGTCTCCCGAAGTCCTCACTTTTCCTAAGGCAATAAAACCCTGTAGATAGTGAAATATACAAAGTAATCGATACCTGCTCTGCTGCCATATGGTTTATATGAATGTAAACCACATGCATATTTTATATTTCTATTTAGGACCAAGAATACAAAACTCTTTGCTTAGAAAATGCCTTATAGCTGCAGAGAGTATTCAGTAAATATTTGTTGAGGCACCCACTCCATGTCTTAGGTGCTGACTGGAATATCTTCCATAGTAACAGTCAAGAATCAGTTTTTCCTGATCTATAAAATAATTGTCCAGTTCTTTCCCCTCCTCCCCCACCCCCACAGCTAGCCAGCCTTACTGAGTAATATAAACTGGCACAGGAGCATTCCAGGAGATTGTACGTTGCTGGAGATTTAGGGCAATCACAGTTTCATTTTTGTCTCTGTCCCCAGTGCTTTGAACAAAGTAGTCAATGCTTTCTGAATTTTACCAGCTGACAGCAACAGTGACAATTCTGATATGAGGGGGACAGGCTAGTAGTTCTAATACCCCATCTTTTAGTTCATGATATCGTTGACAGAGGGGCAGGGCAAGGGGGTACCATAAGTAGATGACCACATTTTTGGTGCCTCCTGAAAGACAGGATAGAATAACTTTATTTAAGTCTGTACAGTAAACTAGCTTTGTTTCTTCATTTGCATTTAGAATCAGAAATCTGTGCAGAAAGGAGGAAGAAATTTTATTGGAAGACAGAGAAAGTAACACGTTTTCTAGATTTTCCTGGAAAGTTGTCTTTGCAGAAATTTTAAGAGCTATCAAGTGACAAGTCTCATCCCTTCACACAGTGCCCCTCTGTTGCCTAGGGAGTGGGTATTTTAAAGAAAATTTTATGTTAAATAGACTGCTTTCCTGAAAGGAAGATAATGGGTATCTGTGCAGATCAGCTTGGGGAAAAGAGGACATTGTGCAAACAAGACCAGGTCCAACAAGAGGTTTCCTGGGCCCTTGTAATGCTGAATAGGAACAACTGTATCTCCCTGGTTTTTACTTCCATGTCAAGCAAAAGGATTTGGGAAACACTTTAATCATTGTTAAAAGGGGATAAAAGAAATCCCTTAAACCCAGAGCTCACTGTTTCTTCTAAACAGAAGAGTGTGGTTTTTGTTTAATTGCTGAAGGAGAAAATGCTTAAGTATTTTAGCAGTGGATTTTGCAGAAAGCTTCATGATTATGTGACCAGCTATAAACACCCCAAGGAGGAAATTCAGTCTTTCCTTTCATTATATGAACTAATTGACTGTTTGGATTCTAGATGAAATTGTCTAGAAGCCTATTCCTTTTTTTAAAAAATATATTATTTTCTTAAGATTCTGAACTTAAACACCAAATAAAACATTTCCATTTATATAGTAGAACAGAAAAAAGAGGATTGTATATGAAACTATGAATATCTTATATACAGCTTGCTTCTTTTAAAATATAAAATAAATCCAACAGGTAACTTTTTTGGGGAGGTGGGGGAAGCAAGGCAGTTGGGGTTAAGTGACTTGCCCAAGATTACATAGCTAGTAAATGTGCCCAATGTCTGAGGCTGGCTTTGAACTCAGGTCCTCCTGACTCCAGGGCCAGGTGCTTTACTCACTGTACCACCTATCTGCCCCAAGAGGTAACTTTCAAGGTTGTCCTCATTGACCTGCACTTCTCTCTGACCTTCCTGCTCTTCTCATCTCAGTGTTTCAATAACCTTTTCATTTTCGTCGTTTTTAGATGACTATCCCTTTCCCCCATTTCTGCCAGATTAGAACAAAATTAAAACAAAACTCTGTAACAAATATACCTAGTCAAGCAAGCCACTAGGTGATACAGTGGTTAGAGCTGGACCTGCAGTCTGAAAGACCTGAGTTCAAATCCAGCCTACTAGCTGGATCTATAACCCTGGGCAAGTCACTTAATCCTCTTTGGTTCAATTTCTTCCTCTGTAAAATGATCTGGAGAAGGAAATGACAAACCACTCCAGTGTCTCTGCCAAGAAAACCCCAAATGGAGTCCCAGAGTCAGACAGGACTGAAACTACTGAACAGAAATAAATCAAGCAAAACAAATTCCATAGAAAAGTAGTGTCTTACTGTGCATCTTAAGTCTATTTCCTCTCTGTCAGGAGGTGAATGGTATATTTGGTCATCAGACCTCTGGAATTGTGGTTGATACTTGCATCTATCCAAATCACAGAGTTGTTTCTGCTAACTGTGGATGCTTCTAGTCAGGACCAAATTTTCAAGACTCTCACAAGTTAACAAGACTTAAGGCAAGAAAAATTTCTCACCCTCATCTAGCTGCCTTGATGGTTCTTGAACCATTGCCCATGGCACTAAGGAAGATAAAGGGCATTTATGTAGTCATTAGCAGTAGAGTTAAAGACAGGTTATAACACAAGGACACTGTCATTAGGGTTGGAGCTTCTAGGCCTGTCTTTACAATTATCTAGCTCTGGCAAGTCACTCCCCCTTCTTGAGCCTCAGTTCTTTCATTTGTAAAATGATAGCGTTGGACACATTAATCTCTTAAAGTCGTTCAATTCTGACTTTCTACATTTTTAAAAAAAATTTCATAAACCAGTGTTGCAGTGCAGCTTCAATTTTGAAAGTGCAGCAGCACCTGGTGCTTCTGTCTAAGATGGGGAGAGGGGAGCGAGGCTAGATTGGCTAAAAACTGAGCTTTATTATGTATTGTTTTATAATGCATAATAAGATCCATCTCCTACCATTATGCTGGCTGCATGGGAAGCAGTAACGATAGAAGGGTTACAAGGATGAAGTACAAAAAATGCTTTGGTGGAAAAGGTGCAAAGTGCTGATAGTTATAAACAGCCCATGGGTGCTCACTGATTGGGGGAAGGGCAGTTTATTGGGGAAGTTAGACATCCTGGCTTCTGTCCCCGGCTCTCCTGCTGATAGGAGAAAGTCACTTATCCTCTCAGTGTTTCCGATTTTCCTATCATAAAGCAGGTCTAATAATTACCTCCAGCCTGTAGTAGGGTTTAGGTTTGAATACTTGAGAGAAAATATCTGTTAAGAGAGTTTTGAGCCCCCACTGAAAGATCAAATACATGAAGAAAAAGCCCCAGCCAACTGAGAGGAAAAAGAAGCTGTGAGGCAGAGAGGTATGGGGACTTATGACTTGTACTTTTAGTTTCATGGTGCCTCAGTTTCTCTATATATACTCCCTCTCCCAACCAGTCATCCTAAAGAGTGAAAAAAGAGAGGGGAAGGGGAAAGGTAGTTCAGCAAAACTAACCAATACATCAACCAAATCTGGCATTTATATGTAATGTTCCCTACCCATGTTCCCACATCTCT
This sequence comes from Potorous gilbertii, assembly GCA_028658325.1. Classification (NCBI taxonomy): domain Eukaryota; kingdom Metazoa; phylum Chordata; class Mammalia; order Diprotodontia; family Potoroidae; genus Potorous; species Potorous gilbertii. The sequence continues at coordinate 156,958,145 of CM053771.1, read as the reverse complement.
GCAAAAAAGGGAGTGCATATCAGCATATCACTTCTTTGGGGCTTAGCTTGGTCATTATAATTTCATAGCATTCATTTTTCATTGTTTTGTTGTTGGAGTTCTTTCTATGTGCATCACTGTAGTCACCATGTATGTTTTTTTTGGTTCTTTTGGTTCTGATTACTTTGCGTCAGTTCATAGGAAAAGCTGTTGTTTTTTAAGGAGATGAAGTGCTAGGGAAAGGAAGGGTGGTAGAGTGGTAGGGCAAGCTGTTCTCATTGACTGATATACTGTAAATAAAAGGATCCACACTGAGCATGAGAAATGCCAAGAGAAAGCCTTGGTTGGCCAGTAAGAGAAGAGGGATTAGAAGGGATTGCATTTATGAAGAGGCTTGGTTTCCTTAGACCTAGGAACTGAAAAAAAGGAATTTTTACCTTACAAAAATGAGGGAGATCCACCAAACCATAGTTCTGTCCAATGTGAGGGGAAAACTGGTTTATTATTGTCTAAATTGTTTTTTTCTGATTGTTGGTGAGTATTTAATGTGTTAATTAACTGAAGTTTATCAGGAAAATAGTTATTCAAGCATTAATTTAATTAGTCCTAAAGCAGAGTAATGGATTTCTTATGAAAAATCTAGATTACATGACTTGTTTATTCCCTTTAAAGCATTAAGTTTGACCAGAAGCGAAAGTGACTTCTTTAAAAGGTAAAAGTAGAAGGCTTGACAGTGAATCCAGTCAGAAGAAAATATATAATATAATTTTTAGAAACTGGTTGTTATTGTTGTTCCGGTTGTGCCAATTCTTTATGACCCCATTTTGGGCAAAGATATTTTGGCAAAGATATTAGTTTATCATTTCCTTCTCCAGCTCATTTTACAGATGAGGAAACGGAGACAAATAGGGCTAAGTGACTTGTCCAGAGTCAATACAGCTTGTAAGTGTCTGAGGCCAGCTTTGAACTCATGAAGATAAGTCTCCTCACTCCAGACCTGGCACTCTATCTACTGTATCACCTAGCTGCCCCTTAAGAAGAATATTAATTTTAATTTCTAAATGTTTGCTGGAATAAGAATATTCCTTAGGACCTTATGATTGATTCAAATTGGTTTCTAAGTCCAATTTTCATAAAAATAGAAATCAAAAAAGAATTTGTATAGTTCTAATCCTAATATATAAAATCACAATCTAAAAGACAGATCCTTGAGGAAGTGACTATTAGTGCTACAAAAGAATAATCATATCTCTTCCAAGGAACAATTTCCTCAGTTCACTGACAATTTGATGTGCAAAAATTAGATTTAAACATAATTTTCTAGCCATGTGTATTTCTTAAAGGGAAACATGTTGGAGTCATGTTGAAATTAAAACCATGGTGATCAAGGGTCAATAATAAAGATACTTTATTTTCACTTTGCAGAAAAAGAACACCAGGGTTTATCTGGTTTTGCTAATAAAAGATCTGAAAGGTAGTGTTGTGGTAGATAGTGTTCTGGGTTTAGATAACGGTTTAAATGCTTTCTCTGCTACTTAATACTGGCATGATCTTGGGCAAGTCCTAGTTGCTCTGGATCTCATAGTTTCTTCAACTCTCAAAGAAGAGCTGGAACCTGCAGTAGCTGCCCTCTGTAGTCACCTCCAATTCCAAAGCCTCTGACTCTGGATAACAAAACCCAATAAAGCCCAGGCATAAAGGTTTCCTGCAAGTCAGGGTTACCAAATAAAGTACACATTAATTTGTTGCTTCAGTATCTCTCCATGACATCACTGTTTCCCTTTGATATCTGTTCTTCAGATCACACAAACATGTTATTTTCCCAGGAAACCCAGTTTGGTTGATTAATTGAACTAAAGAAGTCCAAGGACAGTTTAAACACACTGGGCATTGGCTCAGTTCCCAAATGTGACTTTTCAGTCAAACCTGCTCACCTCACTGTTGCTTAACTTTAATGTTTGGATGGAAGTTGTCATTCTTTTAACATATTTCATCTGTGTTAAACAAATATATTTTTTATCATGCACAGATGATAAGCCTAAGCCATATTCCAGGTTGTCCCTTGTCCCACCAACAAAGAGTGTGTCAATTATAGGTCTTACTCACCATTCACTTCTATTATTGTAGGATTGGATTTCAGTGACATAAGTGCCACTTTTCTTTTTCTGAACTCTTGAAGTGCCTCCAACCCTTAGCATAATGCCCGGCACATAGTAGGCACTTAATGAATGCTTGTTGTCTTGACTTGACTCTAAGTAGGTGTCTTTCATTTTGCTATTCTAACTGCTTGATCCTTGCCATGCCTCTGGCACCTAAAAATGAACATTTTTTGAATTTGTCAGATCTTTTTATCTGACCACAGTGTCTTCCATATAATGGACATTTATATAATGCTTGCTAAATAAATATTAATAGCATTTATATAATACCTATTATGTGTCAGACACTGTGATAAGTGTTTTAAAAGTATTTCATTTAACCCTCACAACAACCCTAAGAGAGGTGCCATTATCATTCCTATTTAATAGTTGAGGAAATTGAGGCAAACAGAAGTTAACTGACTTGGCCAGGGTCATTCAGCTAGCAAGAGCCTGTAACTGGATTTGAATTCCGGTCATCCTAACTCTCCGGGGCCCAGCATTCCATCCACTGTAACACTTAGCTGCCTCTTAACTAGAGTCTGAATCCCCTAAGTAGGATTTAGATGGCTGCTTATTGGGCATCTCAGTGGCATAATGGATAAAATGCTGCACTCAGGAATTATAGAAGCCTGAATTTAGTCCTACCTCTGGTACTTGCTAGCTGTGTAGCTTTGGGCAAATTACTTAAGTTTTATGGTTGTCAGTTTTCTCAATTATAAAATGAAGGAATTGGCCTGTAAGGTTCCTTCTACCAGTAAATCTATGATCCCCTGTTTGGAGATAAGATAAAATATAGATTTTGGTTTTAAAATTCCCCTAAATTCCCCAAATTGAAAGACGAAAAGTCTTTGGACCTTCTTCCTCACTGACCCTTAAAATGGATATTTTCACCCACTTTTCAGCTTTCTATGTATTGTCTTCCCCTTTAGAATGAAAGGTCCCTGAGGGCAAGAACTGTCTGCCTTTTTGTTTCTCTTTCCCCAAGAGCATTGCACTGTAAATAGTACTTGATAGACATTAGTTGACTTGAAACAGTACTTGAGTTAAACTAACCGTTACTTATATAGTAGTTTGCAGGCATACCTCAGCAATATTACAGGTTTGGTTCCAGAACACCTCAATAAAGTGAGTCACACAAATCTTTTGGTTTCCCAGTGCATATAAAAGTTATATTTACACCAGACTATAATCTATTAAGTGTGCAATAGTATTATGCCTAAGATAACAATGCATATACCTTAATTTAAAATACTTTATTGATAAAAAATGTTGACTGTTATTTGAGTTTTCAGTGAATTTTAATTTTCTTTTTTTGCTGGTGGAGGGTCTTGCATCGATGCTGATGGCTGCTGACTGATCAGGGTGGTAATGGCTGAAGATTGGGGTGGCCATGGCAGTTTTAAAAAATATGACAACAATGAAGTTTGCCCCTTTGACTCTTCCTTTCACTTGCACACTTAGAGGTCATTGTAGGATTATTAATTGGCCAAATTTCAATATTATTGGATAGGAGGAGAAAGAGAGAAGGACACTGGCAGTCAGAATATACACATGATGTATGGATTAAAGTTGCATCTTACATGGGCACCACAAAGACAATTACAATGGTAACGTCAAAGATCACTGATCATAGATTACTAAACAAATACCATAATAATGGGAACAGTTTCAAATATTGCAAGGATTACCAGAATGTGACATAGAGAGACCATATGAGCATATGCTGTTAGAAAAATGGCACCAATAGATTTACTTGATGCAGGGTTGGCACAAACCTTCAATTTGTAAAAACTACAATATCTGTGAAGCATGTACAGCAATGTGGCATCAGGTGCAGAGTAACGTGGCATCAGTTGCAAAGTAGATACCTATCTATGTGGACAGTGGGAGTTTCCTCACTGGCTTCTCTCTACATAAAGGAAATCATTGGTTCAGTTAAAAAAAAAAGCACAAACCAGAAAATCAGTGTCCTAACATAATGGTTTCTGGTCATTTCATATTTATTGACCTTGCCTTCCCAACTGGACTGTAACTTCTTTGAGAGCAAGGGCCAGTTATTATACTTAGCAGAAGCTCACTTGTGTACCTGGCACATTGCAACTATGAAAATCATCAGAATTTGTTTTAATCTGTTAACCAATTGGATGATAAAATAGAATAGAATAGAAAAACCAATAGAATAATAAGACTGAAAGACATCTTAAAGATCATAGATTTCAAGCTTAAGGAAACCTTGGAGATCATTTTTTCTCATAGCTTGCCCTAGAATCTATAGTCCAACCCATTCTATGTTATTGGTGAAGAAACTGAGGCCATAGAGATAAAAGTAAGTGACCATATGTCATCCAAATAAAACCAGATGCTCTAATTTCAAATCCAGAGTCCCTTCTTCCTGTTACCTCCCTCTCTTCTATAAGTGAGGCCCAGAGACATTTTATAGTGATTTGCTTTACATCATATAGCTAGTTAAATGAGCTCTTAAATGAGCTCTAAAAAAATTACCCTCTTAGATTTCCGTTCTTGATCTGAAAATATTTACCGGTGTTCATAAATTTAATAAATCAGATGATGGCCTATTAATTTTTTAAAAGTTTTTGACTTTTCCTTGAGTTGTCTTATAGAATGGATCAGTGTTATAGCAATTATAAGGGGAAGCTTAAGGCAGTAGATTTTCTGCATATCCCTTGGATAAGGAATTAGGATTCTTGAATATCCTAAACTGAGCTCTAGTTCTGCTACCATCTTTCTGTGTGACAAATCATTTTTCTTCTCTGGGCCTCAGCTGTGAAATGGGACAGACTGGACCAGTAGTGCGTCAAACTCAAATAGCAATGGGGGCCTCCAGATTGTATATAAGGATCCCTGCAGGCAACATATTGGTTTAGAAAACCACATGTTAACATTTTCTGTGTTCTACTGTATTTTTATTTATTTTGTTAAATATTTCCTAATTAAATTTCATTCTGGTTCATGCCACATTCATGGATTTATTGGGGTCTAAGGCTATGTGCTTGACAATAGGTAATCTTTAAAGCTCCTGTAAAGTTTGACATTCTATCATTATAGACTTACTTGGGGCCCTAACATTTTGCATGTTAGATCCTTCAAGGGGATTTATACTGAAGGCCTGGGTACAGAAGGGTTGCCTATATGAGGCTAAAAGAATGAATGAACAAGCATTTAAGCACCTATTCCATGTCATTCTGGAGACATTGTGCTATCCTGGGGGTGCAAATGCAAAAGTGAAATAGTTCCTGACCTTAAGGAACTTAAATTCTAATAGAGAAACACATATAGAGGAGTAGGGCCAGAGAAAGGAATTTTGGTCTGGAGAGTCATAAGGAATATGAAAACCATCAAAAATGTGATTGTAGCAATCCACTTTCTAGAAGCAATTAATCTGATTACTGTTACTAGAGCAAACAAGGAGTGGAGAAGCTGGCTCCCACATTGGTACAGTAAGCTGTACATTCCTGATGTATAGCTGCAGGGAAAGATGGGAGTATAATCTGGAGCCCAGTAGCATATAGGATAACAAATTTGGAGCTCTAAGCAACCTCAGAGATCAGCTAGCCTCCTTATTTTACAAGTGAGGAAACTGAGTCCCAGGAAGGTTAAAATAGTAGAAAATGTTAAAGTTAGGATTTACACCTTGGACCTCTGACTTCAGTGATACTATTTTTCTTTTATGCTATACTATGTTGCATCCCATAACATAGTAGGTGAATCCCTCATTCACTGGACAATCTGGGTTCTAGAGTCCAGGTTTTACAGAACAAATCCTTTTCTTAACGGTATTTGTTTCGTGAAGTTTGGATTCAGTCAAAGGACTGCATTTGAATACCTAGAGGGTCACATATGTGGCCTTGATGCTGCAGATTCCCCACCCCAGAAGACTGTTCAGGCTTAGGGTTTAGTGCCAAGCTAAATGACTTAACTGAAGGTTGGAAGAGAGAATTATTTCTGCAAGTCTTATCTGTAGGATCACTATTTGGGGGCCTGAGAGACTGGGGACAATGCTGGCTAGAGCAGGATAGATGGTCAAGATGTCCTCGCGAAACAGTCCTGTTTTTCCAGTGGACTAAATTGATTAGATAACCTCTTAAGTTTCCTTCATTGCTAAGATCTTATAGTTATGTGTTCATCCAGCACTCTAGTATAGCCTTCAATTTGTCAAGTATAGCCTTTATCTTCTCTGCCTCTGATAGGGTTAAGCATATTTGACTATACTGATTTTATCTGCTGTAGAAACTTACTGTATTACTCCACATCATTAATCAGACCAGGTAAACAAAGCTGAACCCATTAAATGAAACTGATGAATCCAAAATCAATTATTACCTACTGTGCAGATGAATGACATCAACAGGGAGCTAGCTGGCAGCCTGATGGCTTCATAACTGACTGAAGGTACATCAGGAACACTTATTTTCATAGATACCTTTGGGACAGGTATCTGTTTCTTGGTATCCCTTGTGCATATAGAAAATGAAGAGCTAAAGCTGGAAGGAACTTTAGAGGCAATTTACTCCAAATCCCTCATTTTATAGATGAGGACTCAGTGGCTTGTCTTAGATCTTACAGGGAGGCCTTGTCAGAGGCAAGATCTGAAACCAGAGCTTCTAATTCCATAGCCAGTGCTTTTCCCACTCTACCAATCTACCTTGCCCCCATAGCCTACCAGAGAATTTAATTATCAGTTGAACTCTTTTAAACTGAGACCCCAAGGGGTTACATGAGATGTCCAAGGCCAAACAGGAGGTGGCAGACACTGACTATGTAACTAACTATCAATAACTCAGGTAACCTCTCGGCCTCAGTTTTCTCATCAGCAAAATGGGAAAGCTAAAATCTACACCTGCTTCTCAGCGTCATATAGATTTGCTTTACTGGTATTCTTTTCTTTAGTTAGTTTGCATCTTACTTATTTGCATGGGTATGTGTTTAGATAAATTATTGTCAGCAAAGTTGAATAAGCTTTTATTAAGGATGTCGTGAGAGGCCAGTCCAAAAGGGATATCAAATCCACAATAGGGTAGTTTTATTCCAAGGCTATTTTCTTTTGGTTGTTTCTGGTGGCTAGACGTTTAAAAATGAATTGTTTGTCTTAATTGAAGTTTCTGTCGAGGTTCTCCAAGTCTGATGACGTGTTGTGTTTTTGAAATGTAAAATCAATTACAACGAACACCAACTTCCTGGTCTACTTCCCTAGAAACAGCCCCTTTAGCCAAAGGAAGTTGGAACTGCAAAATGATACCTGGCAAGGCCTTGCAGGGCAGAACAGCAAGAAATGAACATATCTCAGTTTTCCAAACATGTGTGTGATTTTTAAAAAAGGTTTTCAGAATGTCAGCATTTATAAGGGAGAATCAGAGAGGACTGGCATCATTTTATGTCATTCTTCACACACAAAAATTGATGAAATGGGTAGAGGTGGGATTACCAGTCTGCTCCAGTGTGGCTAAAACACAGGTAGAGATGGCATAGGTGTCCTTTCTTTTATTAAACATGGAGGAAATTCTAGTTCCAAGTCTGTCATAGGTCCCAGTATGCTTTTAAGTAAATTGCCCAACCTTTCTATAATAACTTACATTTATATAGATAGGACGCCAAGGTTTGCAAAGTGTTTTGCATTATTAGCTTATGCCAGATGTAGTTAGGTGTCTCTGGGGGTAGAATGAGGAATTGTGAGTCAGGAAGACCTGAGTTTGAATCCTGCCTCAGACTCACTGTTGACCCTTGTCCCTTAACCTCAAAGCCACCGTTTCCTTATCTGAAAATTGGGAATAGTAATAGTGCCTTCCTAACAGGACTGTTAAAAGTTCAAATGAGATAACATGTACACAGCTTAGCAAACCTTTGTGTGCTGTGTAAATCCTATTATTTTTTTTTTTAATCTGCACCACAACCCTGTGAAGTCAGTGTTGTGGTTATTTCTGTTTTATGTGTGAAGAAAAAGAGAGATTAGGTTATTTTCTCTATGTAAACATCTCAGGTAGAATTTGAACCCAGGTCTTCCTGACCTTGGCTTCATCCAAGGTCTGTACTGCCTCTCCTCACCAGTTTCAGAAACCTTAAATTAAGGATAGGTATACTGACTTGCTCTCTGTGGACTTTAGTAGGAATTCCTATGAACAATAGGTAAAGTATTAATTACTAAATACATAGTATCATAAATTAAGTATACAGGCGCTATGGTTTCATTGTATTCTTTAATCAACCTGAATGAACAAAGATTTAGTATCCATGTTGGTAAAGTGACAATATGAGGATGCAATACAGAGTATTTCAAGTCTTAGTGCAGTTTAAAGCCATTAAAAGTTCTTTTCATTACTGAAATTCTCTATAAACAATACTCTTGAAATCATCTTTTTGGTATTCTTATAGGGTCTGGAGTCAGGAAGACCTGAGTTCAAATCTGGGCTCAAACATTTATTAGCTGTGTGACCCTGAGCAAGTCACTGAACTCTGTTTGCCTCAGTTTCCTCTTCTGTAACATGAACTGGAGAAGAAAATGGCAAACCATTCCAGTATCTTTGTCAAGAAAAACCCAAATGGAATCATGAAAAGTCAAACACAACTGAAATGACAGCAAATTCCCGTAGAGTTACCAAATCTTTCTTTCCCATTTGTAAAAGAATCACATAAGTGGCTCACACAGCCAAAGGTATGTTACTTTGTTCTTAATCTGTTGACCATTTGGGGTATCAGACATGATAAGCGAAGTCTAGTCTGAAAACTGAATGAAGATCACTGAAATTGACAAACTCTAAAGCCTTTTTGTAAGGTGAGTTCCAAATGAGGTTGACTTCTTTTGCCCTTCTTAATTTTTCTAAGTGGTTATTAAACTGAAACGATTTTGTCTTTTCTCTGGTGTGTAATTGTTGTTATACATTAACTTAATGCCAGGCAACAGTCAGCACCTGCAAATCACACTGGTGGTTTTTGTGTTCTGGGGCAATGGGGCAAAGTTCGGAGCCCTGATAATTTCATGCTCTGGATTCCACTCCCACGAACAACCTAACTTAGAAAATCACACCGACTACAACGTGATTTCATTAATGGCTGTGGGAAGATCTTAAAAGGTGTTGTGTGTGTCTTTGTGGTTCTTTATGAATCCATTGTTTTAAGAAGTTCATGGTTAAAGAGGAATCTATGAACTTCTTGTGATATCAACAGTGGGAATGCTTAAGGAGGGATTCCTGCTCTTCTTTAACACCTTGGAAATGTCGACTTTTACTAAATTGTTACCTAGGCTGGGGATTGCCTACTGCCACCTTTAGAAGTAATATGTCTGGTATTTTTGGAAAAATGGTGAATGTTGTTTTAATTGCATTGGGGTATCACTGCTGCTGACCTTGAACCGGTTCTATAATTTCATTGCTATCAGACTAGGCTATGAAACCTTTTCAGATGAGCAGATGGATAATAGACATTCCTAGTAAATGGGGATGAAGGCACTCAACTGTTAAATGTATCTGCACCCAAAAGTAAATGTTCGTGTTACAGAATTTAAGTCATTTAGAATTGTCTTCACTGGATATTTTGGTTGTTGTTAGATTACTCCTATTCTGTCTCTTTTTGATAGAGTTGAGGGAAGGGAGAGATAGTGGAATTTCTGTAACTGATGCATTTGATTGAAGTTTGTTAACATGGTGTTAATACTCCCTGGAGAGCCATTTTATAGGAAATAAACTTTTGCACAGAAATTAAGGGAGTGAAAATTTTAAGAGACCAAAACAAATTAAGATTTTTACACTGCTTTTTTGAAATCTCTAGGCTTTGTGGACAATGAATCAATGTTAACAGCATTAGATGTGTGATTACATATATTGATATTTTACCTTAAGTAATGTCAATTTCATTTCAAAAGTTTTAACTATAATTCTCATAATTTAACACAATAGTTGACCTGGAGTTTTTTCTTTCATTAGAGAGCATGAATGGTTAGATAATTAAAAGTTAATAATTTGATAGATTTACATAAAAAGAAATTAATAAATGAGATTTTTCTTGTTAATAATAGCTAACATGTATATAGTGCTTAGTATACGATTATTGTCTCATTTGATCCTCACAAGAACCCTGAAAATGTAGGTGCTTTTACTGTCTCTGTTTTTCTGATGAGAAACTGAGGCAAACAAATTAAGACAGATTAAGTATTGTAACAGATTTAAGTGAATTGCCGAGGGTCACATAGCTAAAAAGTGCCTGCAGGCAGATTATAACTCAGATCTTCCTCATTCCAGGTCCCGTGTTTTGTGGATGCACTCCAGCTATAGCTGTACTGCAAGCTAGTTGGCCAAGTATCACTATTATTAATAAAATTATAATAAATCATAAAATATTTGAGTGGAAAGCTCCAAAACTTTCTCCATTTTCCAGAAGTTCCCCTGGGAGATCTCTTGTCCATCACCTTGATTTTACATATAAGGAAACTGATGTTAAAAGTGACTTAGCCAAGGTCACATGGCTGGCTAGTGTAGTGTCAGTGCTAGGATGAGAATGCATATCTCTCACCTTTCTGTCCAGTGGTCTTTCTGCTACATCTCACTGCTTTTCACTATGGTATTATCTAAGTTCTCATGCAGTATGAATTGAGTCCTTGAGTGATAGTGTGCTCAGAACCTCCAGTGGTGATTGTCAACTTCACAAGTTCCAGTCTTTGTAACTGGCTTGAGAGACAGGAGACCTTTCTGATTAATCACTCCACTGGTAAACAAGGTATAGAGAAAAAAGAGGCTTCTCCCCCTTTCCACTTCATTTGAAGAGTAACCTAATGTAGGTCAGACATGTAGGTGTAAGTTTGTGCAAAGGCAGTTGAGTCACAGCAACAAAGAGACTTTTATCCACTCTTTCCCAGCAAAGGAGCTATTCTAGCCAAAATTGGAATTGATGTTCTGTCCCTTCATAAGGAAACCACTTGTTTTCCCTGAAGTAGCACATATAGGGAACCAACTGTCATGCTATAAATGATGTGCTGCCATAAGCAGGATGGATTAAGGATGATTAAGCTATTAAAAAACAACAAAAACAAATTTTATTTATTTATTCATATTTATTTATTTATTCATATTATTTATCTCCAAGATGGGACATTTAACTTATTAATAAGCCTAGGAGGGTGCTTAAGAGAAACAAGGATGGTTTAGCCTGGGGAAGAAAGATTTGGAGAAGAGAAGACATGAAAACTATCTTAAAGTACTTGGAAAAGTCACTTGGAAAAGAGAAAAGATTTGCTCTGCTTGGTCCCAGAGGGCAGAACTGAGACCAATAAGTTTGGCTGAAAAGATGTAAATTTGGATTTGATGTAAGGAAACATTTCCTAAACAATTACAGTCACTTTAAAGGGAAATAGGCTTCCTTGGGAGTTGGTAGCATCCTCAACGGAGGTCTTTAAAAAAGAAAAGTTGAATGACCGCCTGCTGGCTATGTAAGGGGCATTCTTATGGTTGTACAATTTGAACTATCTGAACTCTAAGTTCTCTTCTATCTCTTGAGATTTGACGAAGGTGATAAGGAATGGGTAATGTATTATAATCATTTTGCTAATACAGAATCAACTCTCCTTGCATTCTCAGTCACTGGTAGAGCCAGATCTCTAGTATCCAGGGCTCTTGGTTGTTCAATGACAGAGTTCTAAGGATATTTCATGTTATATTTAACTCTAAGATGTCTTTATCAACATATGACTAGTGGGGGAAGAAAATCATGGTCATAGAAAAGGCACTGAAAGGTCCTTTTAGAAAAGTGGGATTTCAAGATAGTTAATGGTCTTCAGCCAACTTGAGGATTGCTCCCAAACACAAGCTCTTTAACTTTTAACAAACATTGGATTTAGAATTGGAGGACCTAGTTGGAATCCTAGCTCTGATACTTGCTATGATCTTGGGCATTTCATTGAATTTTCTCATTCCCTTCTCACATTAGCTCTTAGGATATTCTGTTTACTGAGAGCTATGTGCCAGTCACTTTTTCATTTGACAAAAAGATGAGTAAGAATCAGTTGTTGCCCTCAAGGAATTTATAGTCTGGTATAGGAGAGCTAAGGCCAAGTCCACTTGGCATATTTACTTGGCAGATTACTCAGGTAATGTGTGATAAATGTTACAAGACAGGTCCAAGCAAAATGCTTAAAGCACAGGTCTGACCATGTTATTGCCCTGCTTTATAAGCTCCAATGGATCCCAGTTATCCCTAGATCAAATCCCAACTTCTCTGGTGGGCATTTAAAGCCCTTCACAACTTGATTCTCACCTACTTTTCTTATACATTACACCCTTCACAGTCTAGCTAAACTTCCTGTCGTCATTCCCTCCCGCAGCTGATATTCTATTGGGGAGCACAAAATGGAAGTATATGAATTAAGAAGATAAATGCAAGGTAATGAGGGGAAGGGGAAGAGAGGTTCAGAAAAATCATATGGCGAAAGTGAGATTTAAACTGTTGGAGAAGGCCAGGAATTCAAAAAAAGGGAAAAAGGAACCGTATTCCAGGAACAGCGAGAGAATAACCTTTCAAAGACATGGAAATGAGAGATTCTCTAAGGTAGCGTTTCTCATCCTTTCAGTGTCTCTTTGAGGTCAAAACTATTTTTATCGTAATTAAATTAATGACTAAGATATTTTAATTTCTAATATGTCAGACATTGATAGCCTAGCCCCACATATACATAAGCTCATTGAGGGGCAGGTCCTCAATAATTTTAAAGACTATCAGAGGATCCTGAGGCCAAAAACGTTTGGTAAGTGCTGCAGTAAGCCTGGAAATGTAGATAGGAACCAAATTGTGAAAGGCTTTAAATGCCAAACAAGAGAAGTTTGTATCTGAATCTAAACTTGTCCCCATGCCTAGCACAGTCTCAAGGAACACAGTAGGTGCTCAATAAATGCTTATTGTTTGATGGTGCAATATTCAGATTTTACTCATTTTGTTGTTCCAGTTTGGGTGCTTAGGATAGAACATTTTTTCTCATGGTATGCATTTTGGTGAAGAAGCATTGGGGTTTGGTGTAACTAGTGCAGCATTATCTGAAAATGGTCACATTTGGGGAATCTTATTGTAAATAGGCAATATTTTTCTTGGGATTTTATATAAAGCATCCTCCATGGCACCAATGAACACCTTAAGCTGAACATTTATCTCCCTGTAGTCAATAAATAAGCTGTGTGCCCTGTGGGCCCCTGGAAAATACTTCCTGACCGACCAGTCCTGCTAGAAGATGAATGCCAGCTGTATTCATTTCAAGTGGAAATCAAAGTTGTTGATATTTGAAATCTGAACTGTATTCTGGTCAAATAATTTGTACAATGGGAGGAAAGAAATGTAATCAAGGACTTGGTAATTACCACTGCCATCCCCCCCACACCCCTGTGATTTCTACAATAGTGTTTTCAGCAATATTCTCATTTATAAGCTCATTAAGAGGAGGAATTGTTTTATTACTTGTATCTGAATGCATGGTGCCTGGAACATGATGGGCACTTAACAGATGTTTATTAGTTGACTTTTACCTTTGTGGAAGCCTGCCTTCATTTTATATTCTGGAAAGGAGCCATCAACCATCTATACTTTGAGACATGAAAGGGAAAATATCCATGATAAAGATGACTTCTGCACTGATAGGGATCCAGTGGAGTCAACTGGAAAACCCAATATATTCATTTTTTACCAGACTTGTCTTCACATAGGTATAGGGAGTTCTCTATGAGAAATTTCCATTGCCAATGAAGATCAACACCTCATAGCCTTAGAGCTTCCTGGACCACTGAGAATTTTAGGTGACTTCTCCAAGGTCACAGAACCTTGAATTGAACCCAAATCTTCTTCACTCCAAGATTGACTCTCTATGCATTATCCTATGTTGTCTCTCCTAATATAGCTAACTTTCTTTTTTTCAGGCATTGATTATTGATTGAGCATGTGGATTTTTTAGGACTCTTATTTCTTCTCATCCCTCCTGTACCTGCCTTTTGCTTTATACATACATACATACAGACAGACAGACATATGTATGTGTATATGTATATATTTTTATCTTCACTAGAAGGAAGGTAAAGGAAAGAAACTAAATTATCATGTTCCCAGAATCCTAGGACAGTTTTAAACTTTTGAAGCTTTGGGAACAACCAGAATTTTAAAGCTTCATTATATCTGTGGGCTTATCTGTGTGCGTACTCCCTCCATTCTTGCACAGATTCTGTCGACACCTTCTCCTGCATGATTTTGTTCCCTTTCCTCTCATATTTTCCTTTTAAAATGTTTTGCTGATGTTTTTGCTTTGCATCATTGTCATTTCCCAATAAACCCACCAAAGAAAACTTCCTTTGTAACAAATAAATATAGTCCAGCAAAGAAAATCCATTCATTGAACATGCCTTTTAAGATATGCCTCATCCTGTATCTACTGCTGAGAGAGTAAGTGTAAATAGCAATTGTTTCTGTTTTGACCAGAAATCCTGAAGGTCTTCCCCACTCCCCTACTGATTTTTTTTTTTGACCAGGTAAAAGAGGCCATTCTCTTCCTCATTTCTTACTTAGCCTTAATCACTGAATGGTCTTTGCCTCAGTTAAACGGAGACCTGTTAAAGACCTTAGCTTAATAAGGCCATGGGCTCCCCCTGTGTCCTGGGCTATCTCCATTGTTCTGATCTATATCTTGCCACTGGACCCAGATGGTTCTGAAGGAGAAAGTGAGGCTGGTGACCTTGCACAGCCCTGCCTCACGTAAGTCCAGTTTACTTGTCATGGTCCTCTTGGAGAATGAAGGACAAATGACAACAATACCAGTCTATCAACTTTGCATCTGCTGCTCTGCCTGGTTTCAACTCCAAGATTCCCCACCCAGGATAGCCACATCACTTCTAATGTTATGACTGTGCAGCTCAAGTGATAAGCCTTGATTGACATCATCTCCCTTAGTCTCCTCTTCTCTGATTAGAGCTCTGAAGGGTGGAGTACCAAACTCCTCCCAATGCCTTCCTTTATAGAAGGCAGAGACTAGTCTCAGTTCACTTCACTTTACATCTATTATTCTTCCTGGTTTTAACTCCACAGAACTAGATGCCCCCCCCCCCCAAGTGTCCCATACTGCTTGCTCCCTCCTGCTTTTTTGTATTTCCTTTTTTTGTGTTACCTCCACCCCCAGTAGATTTAAAGTTCCTTGAGGCAGGAATTGTCTTTTTGTTGATTGTATCCCCAGCATTTACCCCAGTACCTGACACATGGCTTTTAATAAGTGTTTAGCCGACTGGACTGGATTGATTCCACAGAGAAAGCTTGGAATGAATGATTTGTCAGCCTGCAAGTTTAAATGACTGGAGTTCAAGTTCTTCTTCTGACATATATTGGCCCTGTGATCCCAAGAAGTGGGGAGGCAGCTCTCTAAGATTGTAAATTGAAGAGCAGTTGACAAACTGTGTAGATTGAAAGAATTTCCTCACCTGGAATTCCATAAGCCAAGGAGATCACAGGTCCAGCACACTCATGAGTCCCCTCCAGCTCATTAGCTTTACTTAAGTTCTGCAGACATGTTAAAGTAACTTGTCCCATTGGTTGTTGTGTTGGACTCCTTGTGACCCTATTTGGGGTTTTCTTGGCAAAGATACTGGAACAGTTTGCCATTTCTTTTTCTGGCTCATTTTACAGATGTAGAAACGGAGGCAAATAGGCTTAAGTGACTTGCCCAAAGTCATACAGCTTCTGAGTGTAGTGAGTGTGTCTAAGTGTCTGAGGCTAGATTTGAACTCGGGTTTTCCTGACTCCAGGCTCAGTACTCTATTCAAAACTCCACCTCGCTGCCTGTTTGCCATGCCAAATGATTTATATAGTTACAAATTGCCCCTAATCTCATTCCTCCTGTCCTGTGGACCTTAAATAGCCTTTACCTTTTTGTCATGTGCATGAAAGATGATTCTCTTTGCCCAGGCATTCTGTAGGATTCATCAATTCTCTCAGTATTTCTTACCTCTATTGGATTCTTGACAGTATCTTAATAATAAGTAACTAATGACTTTTATTGAAGACGGAAAGGAGATTTAGGATTGAAGTATAATAAGTTTAAATTCAGGGATTTGAAAATTTGCAAAATTTGGAAATTTGCAAGATTTAGAGGATGTCTAATAAGTCAGTTGTATGGTTTGGACTGAGAGCCAGGTAGAACAATGGATGGAATGCGCAACCTGGAGTCAAGAAGACCTGAGTTCAAATCCTGTTTTATACGGTTACTAGCTGTGTGACTTTGGACAAATCATTTGACTTTAATCAGACTCGGTTTCCTTATTTGTTAAATAAGGACAGTAATAGTACCTATCTCATAGGGTTGTTGTAAAGATAAAAAAAATCTGTAAAGTATTTTGTAAACAAACCTAAAGCACTATGGAAATGCAGACTATTTATTATGAGGAGTGATTTGGGGAGAATAAACAAGAGAAGAGTTAGACTGTGGGTGTCAGTAGGGAACTGATTTTTCCTCTTAAATAACTTTAATATAACTCTTAAATAACTGTTTTTACCTCTTAAAAATAGTTTGCTTTGTCTAATTATCAACAATCTGCAAGCAACCAATATTTATGAAGTACTTTCTATCCACAGAGGACTGTGCTATGTAGTAGGGACTAATAGAAGAGCTTAATTGACACAGTCCTTGTCTTCTAGGAGTTTATAGTTTGGTAACTGTATAAAGGGCCTGGTTTGTAGACAAGATGAAGATGTTCCATACAAGCCTTTAAGCATTCAGTATCTGCTATAGAGAAATTGGTATAGTGAGTTAATTGAAGGAAGAGACCATTGATGGAATAATTATAATAAAGTCTTTTTCAGTGAGATCAATAAAAATGGGAGAATATTGAATTATGGAATGATGGTTATCAGATATAGAAGAGTCATAAAAAGGGGGCATTTTAGGAAGCATTACTTAATTTCAAGTAATGTAAACAACTTTGAAGCAGTAATAGATTGTATAGAGAATAGAGCATGGAGAGAGAGGAGAGAGAAAAATACAGAAAGGGAAACTAGGGAAGAGGGAGAGGCAAGGAAGCATATCCTTTCATTTAAGTTTTAGATGAGATAAGACTATGAGATTATGTATTGATACATCTATTCAGTCCATTAACAGCTATTTATAGAGAGTGTGCTACATGTACCATATAAATTAAGTGCTTTGGAAGATATGAAAGAAATGTAAGCTCACAAGGTAGTAAGGAAGAGAAATCTAATGCATGAAACAATAAGAATAACAGTTGAATGCTAAATTATTTGTAGTCTAATAATTTTTAAATTATTAAATTGTTAGCATCAAAGGGAAGTTTAAAAAAATTTTTGGTTATGTTTTGCTTTAAAAGTTAGTTTTGGGAAAATGAATTAATACTGGTACAACATCACTTTACTACAATCTATAGAATTCTTTCTTTTTTAGTATTCTAAGAGTCTTTCATAAATAGTTATGAGTTAAGTAAATGAATCACTATGTGGGAGACAGTAGTAGAAACAGGCATGATCACTGATGGACCAGTCAACTATAGCTAAGACGTACTGGCACATGTAAACTATTGGGAAGTTAGAGTCCTAAGACAAAATTCTATGAGACCTCAGGAACCTTCAAACTCCTGGAATATTAAAATCCTGGACAGTTCCTAGCTCCTGGATTCTGGTTCTAGACTGTTACTTTTGGTCCGTTGAGAGTATCCAGGGAAGGAAGAACTCCAGTTAGATGTTTTCTGCAGCAGTAAAAGTCTTATGTGAAACCAACTCATCCTATGCTGTATCTCAGAAACTACTTTATGCTCTAAATCCTAAAATTTGTATTTTGGAAGATTAGTTCGTAGAATACTTTTCTTGCTCCTGAATCACGACAGAGGTTTGGTTTGCCGAGAAAGCACATGTCTTCCTAGTGCTTGATTAGGCGTTTGGGCGTAGGGTATATAAAGTCTTTAGCAATTGATTAATTAATGGGTATCTATGTAATTTTTTTAAATGAAATTTATAAATGTGGAGTAAGACCATCCACCCTCTCTATGAGGATCAGAGTTAATGAGGCCATTGTACTCTTTTCCTCTTTTCATAGATTTTCCAGGGGGGTGAAGAGGGTAGGGACTGGACAAGGGGAGAGAAATAGTACAGCATATGCACCATATGCCAGCAACATCAGAATTTACGTAATTAGGAAGAGAGGATCTTGAGAGAAAGCTGCATTATATAGCAGAATGTACAAAGGATGAAGTGTGTTTCTTGGCATCTTTATGGGTTATTTTGGTTTTAGGTCATATTGAACCTTTCTTCTCACTATAAATTCGGTTCTTAAAAAATAGAAGCCATTGTTTGTAGCGGGGTTAGTGGGGAAGGCTGTGAGAAGGAGAAAGGGAGAGGGGTCTGTTCTCTGTAGTATAATTAATTTTAATGACTTGACAAGGCACAGTGGTCTTGTAATTCAATAATCCCAGTAGGGCAGTGGTTAAAATCTGACACAAATGCATCCATAAATAGGAATGACAGAAGCACACCAGTGTGAATATTGGCATTAAAATATGATTCAACCTACAACAGTCAGTAATGAACCATGCTTGACTTTGATTTAAAATCATTGTTTCCTAGCAGACTTCTAAAAAGGGTCCAGGTTTATATCTTAAACTGATAAATTATTGGGATTTTCCCCCCCAGAAGAGACCTTAGATATCTTCTAGTTTAACTTAGTCATCTGATGAGGAAACTGTGGTATAGAGGAATAAAGTGACTTCAGCTCAGGTTAGATAAAAGAGGGAAACAACAATCTGAGAGATCAAGGACAACAGTATAAGAAAAGAATGTAGGATGGGGGTCCCTTTTTAGCTTTCTGACAGCCTCCTTTCCTCCTTCCCACAATGTGGGAGTATGGGGCAGAGAATTAAATTTTTTACACTGATAAATTTTTTACCATCAGTGTCATGTATTAGATAGAAGACCTGGGTTTGAATCCCACCTAAGGAACTTACTAGCTGGGTGGGCTTGGACAAATGACTTATCCTTCTGAGCCTCAGTTTCCTAATCTTTAAAATGGTGATGGTCCTAGCCACCTTCCTCCAAGGATTGTTTTGAGTAACAGATAATGCCTGTAAAGTGTTTTAAAAAACCCGATATTATTACATATGAGTTATTATTACTATTAGAGATAATAGCATATAAATGGATTATATATTTTTTATATAGTAGATGATTGATACAAGGCATTTAGGCATGATATAAAGAAAAAACTTCCCAACAATTAGACTTATTAAAAAATGGAAGGGCTGCCTCATGGGTTTCCCTCACTGGAGTTGTTGTTGCAGTCATTCATGTCATGTCCGACTCTTCATGACTTCATTTTTGGGGTGGATTTTTTTTGGCAAAGATCCTGGAGTAGTTTGCCATTTCTTTCTCCAGCTTGTTTTACAGATAAAGAAACTGAGGCAAATAGGATTAAATGACTTGCCCAGAGTCAAACAGTTAGTATAAGTGTCTGGGACTGAATTTGAACTCAGGTCTTCCTGACTCTAGGCCCAGAGCTCTATCCATTGCACCACTTAGCTGCCCAGATGTTATTATGTTTGTGTATGATAGCATCATCAGAGAACAATGATAACTGACACATCTGAATGGTCTTTGTCAATGTCTGTGTCTATTAAATGGTCTATGTCAATCAATAAGCATTGTCATTCGCGAGGCATTGTGCTAACTTACTGCCACTTGTTTTGGCGTTTTGGCTAGCAAAAAGTCTCTGAAGTAGATCCTCAACCCTGAAGAAACAATGGGGGTCCCTCCCCTGGGCGGACTTGGGTCAGGAGAGCAAATTCTGCCACAACTTTGCTTTCTTTCAGCCTTCAGCCTAGACAAATACACAGTCAGACAAATCCTTTCCAAGCTCTTCTTTGGCAATTAGGTCAGCCCTGGGGGTAATGTCACCCTAGTTTCTAATCCCATTAATACTCAGAGATCCCTTTGGAAGTCCAAGGGACAGTTCATCTCTTTCCTAACCCTTTCTGCCTCTGGCAGCTGGGTTTCCTGGATGAAGAATTTGAAAGCTGTTTTTTTGCCTCAGGATAAAGTGTTCATATAATTTACACATTTTCTTCTTAAAAGCAGACCTGTTGTGTTGATTCTTCCGCCTCACAGCTTCCCACTTTTCGCATTCTCATTATCTCTTTTCCTTATCCCAGCTACTAGTGCCTCCATCCATCCCTACTCCCTCCCCTGCAGTATTTGTATTTCTATTGTGTGCCTCCCCTCAGATTCCCTTTGATTTTCCCAGTATATGTCTTCATCTACTTAGTGGATTGAATGTCTCCCCTGTAAGACCATGAGCTCCTTTGAGGACAGAGACTGTTTTCCTCTCTCCACTTAACACAGTACCTGGCACATAATAAACATGATGGCCCAGTGGATAAAGCACCAGACCTGGAATCAGGAAGACCTAAATTTGAATCTGGCCTCAGACACTTACTAGCTGTGTGATCCTGGGAAAGTCACTTAATCCAGTTTGCCTCAGTTTCCTCATCTGTAAAATGAGCTGGAGGAGGAAATGGCAAACCACTCCAGTATCTTTGCCAAGAAAACCCCAAATAGGGTCACAGAGTTGGATTGCAACTGAAAACAACTAAAGAACAACCACAAAAATGTTTGTTGACTGACACAAACTGGCTTTGTAACCCTGGGGAATCACTTCCCCTTTCAGTGTTCTGGACTGTTCTCTAAGACTATTAGTTGCAAAGATTGTGCTGACCTGCATTGGGAGAGGAAGCTTCCTCACTGGGTGCTCCCCATACCTATGAAACTATAGGTCAGTTTCTATCTCCATACCTGTTACTTATCTATGCTTCCCTCAATAAAATGTATACTCCCTGAGGGCAGGCACTGTTTTATTTTCATCTTTACATTTATAGTGCTTAAACCACGTAGTCAGTTCAATATAGATAGAGCTGATCGATGGAGCACTGGTTTTGGAGTCAGGAAGACGAGTTCAAATCTAGCCTCATGATTCTGGGCAAATCACTTAATCACTGACTGTAAAGGGGGGGTGGTAGGTTTGATGACACCAACTACCTGCAGGAATTGTTGTGAAGATCAAGTGAGATAATATTTATAAAAAGTGCTTATTGAGGTATCTAGTAGGTGCTTTATAAATGCTTCTTCCCTTCCCACCTTCCATAGCCACACAGTACCTGATAGGTGATAGGCATTTAATAAATACTTGTTTTTTCCCATAATATGTTTGGTAAAATGATTGTTGAATCAATTGTATAGTTTATAACTCTTCAGGCTTTTGTCTCCTTCCCCCTCCTCTTCTATATTAATTGATGACTCTTGTTATATTAGCTGAATATCAATTGCATCAGACAGTTCAAAGAATGCCAGAATGATCTAATAAGAAACTGTGGAAAGAGAATGAGAATGAAAGACTCGCATTCTTATTCTGGCTTAGCTACAAATTGAGCGATTTAGGGCCACCTTGGTAAGTCTCTTGGCCTCAGTTTCCTCATCTGTGAGATGAAGATACTGGAGTAAATCACATTGAAATTCTCTTCCAGATTTAAAATTTTGCTTCTCTTGCATACTCCATATAACATCCTTTGCTACTGAAACTTCGTTTGATTCATTATCTTATTTAAACAGCAATCCCTAGTCCAAATTGAACCCCCAAAACCCTATCTGGTTCCATTTCAGAGAAGCCTAGGGATAGGGATTATGATTTAATTGATACATAATAAACTCCTGGAACAGGAAATTCTGCCAAAGTAGATTGGTAATTTCTCTTCCAATTATAGATGTAGAAAGTTCCCTAAAACACTGTAAGATTAAGTCATTTGCTGTGAATCATACAGATAATATGTGTTATCAGTGGGATTTAAACCAGTCAGGGTTTATTAGCTTTGAGGTCAAGTCTCTGTCCATTAACCAGCACTTTCTCCCTCCCTGATTACCCTGAGAATTCTATTTATTCATATGCTAGTTCAAGTCAGTTGTTGCAGTTAATGAATATTGTTTATAGATTGACTGGGAATTCAATTACCTAAATCTTAGAGAATGGGAAGAATGTGGGGCTTTGTTTTTTTTCCCCCAGACACTCCCAACATACCCCCCCACACCCCTTTGGATCTCTACCTGTATCTCTAGAGAAAGTTTCTCACCAGGAGCTCCCAATACCAAGTTATAAATCCAATCGCTATTTCACTCCCAAATATTTATATAATGCTATTAGGTTTACAATGGATTTCCTTGCAGCATCTATGAGGTAGGTAATGCAAGTATTATCTTCATTTTACAGATGAGAAAAGTGAAGCTGAAAGAGATTAAATGACTTGTCAAAGACCCTTAAGTTCTTCTCTGGGTCTGTTTCCTCACCTGTAAAATGAGAGGATCAGAATAAATAATTTCCAAAATCCTTTCCAACTCAAAAATTCTTTGATTCTAAAATGTTGCTGGACAGAAATAGGCAAAAAGCTTTGTAACTGACCTAACAACCTGGAATTTATGAATGTAGGTAGCTGCGATGTCCAGCATTATAATAAAATAATGTTTGACTTTAACTGTGGACTGAGAGTGTTAAGATCAGATGAGTCACTGCCAAAGAAAGGCAGAGAGGAGTGAACATAGGAGCTTAGCCCCAATCATAAGAGCATAGTCTAGAGCAGGAGTGGGGATCTGAAGCCTCAAGGCCACCTGTGGCTCTCTAGGTCCTCAAGTAGGGCTCTTTGACTGAATCCAGACTTCATAGAACAAATCCTTTTATGAAGTTCTCTGGAGAGAACACCAGCACACATTTCCAAAGAAACCCTTTCCTTCATAACCCTTTATGATAGTACAAATGACAGGATTTGTATCAGCCATTCAGCTAGTGGTAGCTGAGTCACGAAGCCACTCCAAATCCAGTGTTCTTTATATTGTCCCGTGGCATTTCCCCAGAAAAAGCCCCTAAATCCTTTTGTTGGTGAAAGGAGTTAAGTGACAAATATTAGAAGCCTTCTATTTTTAGAGTGCTTAGCTGATGTTCATTGCCAAAAGTCATAGGAGCATAGTATAAGAGCTAGATTTCAGAGTGCCTCTACTTGTGGCAAGGTACACAGACACTCCGCTGCAGGAGACCAGTAATTCTCAAAGTGTGTGTTGGGGGATAGAGGCAAGGGGGAATGATCTCCTGGGAGGGACCATAAGCCCTTTCAAGGCTCTAGGTCAAAACTATTTTCATAATAATACCACAATCTTATTTGCTATTAAAATACTCTTTCTTCCCACTACATTATCAGTGTGAGGCCAGATTTTCTTCATATATTTCAATCCAAACAACATATTGCAACAGTTTGAATGCAGAAGCAGTTACTAGAATCCATCTGTCTTCTATTAAGCCAGACGTTAAAGAGGTTTGCAAAGATATGTAAAGTGATGTCTTTCTTCTCACTAATTTTTTTTTCTTTTGGATAAGATAGGGGTTTTTCATTTTGAAACGTTATTTATATTAAAATATAGTGGTTTCATTATTGCTATTCTACATGAATTAATAAATATTTTTAAAATTTATTGATTTCAGTTTCTAATATGGTAAATAGCTATATCTATTGATCTATCTATCCCACATAAAGAAGAGCTCTTGGGGGAAGTTATCAGTAATTTTAAAGAGGAAACAAAGAATCTTGAGAACTCCTGGGATAGATCCTGGAGGTCCCCTGAAAGAACACTGTATTTATTGGAAACCAAAGAACCTGTGTTTAAATCCCAACTTTTCTTCCTATTGTTTACCTTTGTGACCCTCCTCGGGATAGCAGTTTCTTCTTATGTAAAATGAGAAAGGTTGATTAGATGATCCCTAATGATCCTTCTGCCTTTAAATACTATGAGATCTTATTTATACTATACACACAAATAGTACCCTTTTGAATCTGGGAATATAGACCAGCATGTTCCTTGTATTTAAGTATTCTTTTCTCTTTAACATGAAAGCTAAATATTCCTTGTCCCTGTTCATTTTGAGAAAAGCAGTATATTGGGAGGAGGGGAGGGGCAGCAGCCATGTAATAGAATCCTAGTGTATCCTCTTTACCTCTTGCTTTGAGAACAGTAATCAAATCAACACTAACATTTCCTCTGGAAATGACAGCTCTATTTTCTCATCTACCATCTTTGTTACTTTGTTACTTCCCAACCCTGAACTCCCTTCCCTGGTTACCACTTTCCTCTGTTATCTCCTCCATTAGAATGTAAGCTTACTGAAGTGAGAGATTGTCTTGTATTTGTATTGTATACCTACCACATAGCACAGTGCTTGGCATTATTAATAAATAATTTTCTTTATTCCTTCATCACATGAGGATTAATCTTTTTTAAAGCAATTACTACAACAAGTGCTATTAAGAATACAAAAGAAATAAGATATGGGCTTAGCTCTTGAAGTTTAATTATGAAGATACTGCTGGGCCATCTTAAGTCATCCTGATGTATATCTGGCCACTGGACCCAGATGGCTCTGGAGGAGAAAGTGAGGCTGGTAACTTTGCACAACCTTGCCTCACTGAAATCCAGTGCACTTGCATATCATGGTATCACCTCCCAGATGTTATTGGACCCCTTTGGAACAAAGGACATACAACAAAATCCCTTTCTTATCTAAGACAGGAAAATTTGACAATTTACCCATTATTCTTCACTTACAGCAAATCAACAAAGCCTGATTACTGGTAGGCACTTGTTAAATAGAGCACTTGATTTGAGTCAGAAAATCCTGTCTAAAACAATTAGCTGTCTGACCCTGGGCAAATCATTTAACCATTACCTACTTCAGCTTCCTCATCTTTAAAATAGAAATGATAATACCTACCTCCCTGTGTTGTTGGGAGGATAATATGAGATAATATTTGCAAGTCTTATAGCACTGTGTAAAGGCTAGCTATTCTTGGGTAGCTAGATGGCTTAGTAGATAGAGTGCTAGGTCTCTAGTCAGGAAGACTTATTTTTCCTGAGTTCAGATCTGGTCTCAGACTCTTACTAGCTGTGTCACCTGGCCAAGTCACTTAAACCTATTTGCCTCAGTTTCCTTATCCTCCATGAGCTGGAGAAGAAAATGGCAAACCATTCTAGTATCTTTGACAAGAAAACCCTAAATGAAATCATGAAACGTTGGACGTGACTGGACAGCAATAAAGTTGGAGATTCAAAGAGAGGAACTATTGTCTCTGTCTCTGGAGAGATTATTTTTGCCAAGTTTTACCTTTTCTACTTTTACAACATCTCTTCTTTACATTTCCTTCTCTCTATTCCCACAGACCCAAGTTACACTCTAACCACTTGATGCCTGGACTGTTAAAGTAGCCTGCTGGTCTCCCTGTCTCAACTGCCTCCCCACTCTAAGCCATCCTTTATTCAGTTTTAAAAACTATTTTTCTATGGTGCAAGTCTGAACATGTCATCTCCTTGCTCTCAGTAATCTCCAGTGGCTCCCTATTACCAATAGGATCAAACAAAATTCTCAGTTTGGTATTTAAAGTCCTTCACAATCTGGCTCCTTTCTATCTTTCTCTTGTATCTTCTTAAATTTTACTTATCTCTACAGACTGTGATCCAGCAGTACTTACCTTCTCGAACATAATAGTAAATCTTTCAACTCATGCCTTTCCATTAACTGTCCTCTCCCGCCTGGAATTCTTTCCTTCATTACCTCTGACTCCTGGCTTCCCTGATTTCCTCTAAGACTAAACTCAATTCACACTTTCTACAGAAACCCTTTCTTGCTTCCTCACCTCACTCTGCTGCTGTTAGTACCTTCCTCCAAGGTTAGCTCTCATCTTTGTCGTTGTTGTTGAGTTGTTTTTCAGTCCTGTGTGACTCTTGGTGACCCCATTTGGGATTTTCTTGGCAAAGAAAGTGGTTTGTCATTTCCTTCTCCAGCTCATTTTACAGAGGAGGAAACCGAGGCAAACAGGTGACTTGCCCAGGGTCACACAGATTTGAACCCAGGAAGATGAGTCTTCTTGACTCCAGGCTTGGCACTATCCACTGACCAACCTGGCTGCCCTACATTTGATCTACTCCATGTATATACAGTTGTTTGCATCTTGTCTCCCCCATTACACTGTGATCTCTATGATTCTAGGGAATGTGTCTTTTCCTTTAAGTACCAAACACTTAGCACAGTACCTGGTATATATTAATCCCTTAATAGAGGCAGCCAAGTGGTGCAATGTGTTGGGTTCTGGACCTAGTGTCAGACTAGAGTTCCAATCTGGCCTCAGATACTTATTAGTTCTTTGACTCAGGGTAAGTCACTTAACCTCTGTTTGCCTCATTTTCCTCAACTGTAAAATAAAGTTAATAATAGCAACTGCCTCCCAGGGTTATTGTGAGGATCAAATCAGATGCTATTTGTAAAGCACTTAGCATTGTGCCAGGAATCTGGTAGGTGCTAAGTAAGTGCTTGCTTTTATTATTGGTAAAGGTTTTGTTGAAAATTGATGACTTTGCTTCAGTGATTATATTCACCAGTTTTTCCACGACCACATCTGCTGACTAGAACTCATTGATAATAACTAAGGACTCCCTTATTACATACATTCTTCACCTTGAATTAAAATTCTCTATTAGTCATATTTGTTTTTTCCCTCCCAACCCCAAGATCATTCTCCTTGCTATTGAAAACATAAGCCAAAAACAAATCAATGGTTTGGGCTTTTTTTGCCCCCATTACACACGCAAATTATCTATCTGAGGAAAGAGCCTTATCTTGAAATATCCCAAGGTAGACTTTGGGAAAACCTACCCTACTGCAACATAAATAACAACAGTTGACTAATATACTATTAGAAGAGATAACATGTATGTACATGCATGCACACACATAGACAAAGCAGATACAAGGTGATTTTGTGACAGAGGGGCTAGAAACTGAGGAGATAGCAAGGCTTCATGAAGAAGATGGCACTGAACTCTTTTGAAGGAAATGAGATTCTAAGACATGGAGATAAATAGGCAATGTGTTACAAACAGTGAGAATGGTCAATGCAAAAGGTATATAAATAGAAAATGGAGAATCTTGTATGAGGAACAAGTGAAAGAAAACTATATTGTCTTGACTGAACACATTAAAGTAGAATCATATGTAATAAGATTAGATGGAGGCCAGGTTATGAATGGCTTTAAATGCCAAGCAGAGGCATTTACATTTGCTCCTCAAGATCACAGGGAGGTACTGAATTTTAAGCAGGAGATTAATACAGTCAGATCTGAGCTTTAGGAAAATCATTTTGGCAGCTGTGTAGAGAATGGATTGGTCAGGGATGCCAATTTGGAGGTGATTTTCATAGTTTAAGTAAGAGATGATAGCTTGAATTAGGTGATAACAGTGAGTGGAGAATAGGATAGAAATAAGAGATGTAGAGTCAGAACTGAGAAGAGTTGTTAGTTTACCTATGTAGGCTGAGGGAGAGTGAGAAATCTGAGCACTTGGGAGAGTGCTGGGCACATAGCAGGTGCTTAATAAATTTTTATTGATTAATTGAATAAAAGTTGAAAATTTGGATTACTTAAAGGATGTTGGTGCCTTTAATAGTAACAGGAAAGTTCAGAGGAAAGAATTGGGAGGGAAGGAAAGATAATCAGTCCTGTTTTGGACATGCTGAGTTTGAAATTTCTACAGGTGGGATGTGTTGGAACCAACCAGCTGATGAGAGATGACTGTTAAATTTTTCATGTACACATTTATGCCTCAGAAACCCAAGGTGTAAGTGTGAATGTTGACTTGTTTTGTTGCTTTCTAGATTTAAGAAAATAGTGGATAAAATGTTAATAATATACTTGGAAGTTTGTTGTGGGAGCACTTCCCCTCCCCCAAAAAGCTAGTTATTTATTAAACATTTACCAGTACAGCTCAGGTTACAAGGTTTGCAACTTTCAGTGGACAGTTAGTGAAACCATGACAGAGGGAAGAGTATGGATTTGATAAAGAAGGCAATTTAAAAGTCTTTTAAAACAATAGTAGAAAAAATGTAAAGATAGAATTCCTTTGCTGGGATTTCTTCAATAAACTGAGGATGTATTGCAGGACTGGAAAAGAACAAATATTCCAAATTTTAAAAAAGAGAAAGACTACGTTTGATAAACTCCTAGACAAGTGCTTGACTTAAAATTTGGCAAAAATTCTCCAACGTATAAAGGATAATTAATGACCTTTTAGAAAGATAAGCCTTGATCACAAATAGCAAGCTTGACTTCATAAAACATAGGTCATGTCAGACTAATGTTATTTGCTTTTTGCCATGGTTATTAGATTAGTAGAGTCAGGGAATATGCTTAAATATCAGTGAAACATTTTACAATCCCTAAGTCTTTTTTGTACATAAAAAATTCTCATTGTTCTGCCTTTGTATTCCTGCTCATACTGTTGATATATGTGCCTAGACACAGGATTCTTCATGTCTCTGTATAACGTTATTTTTATGTGTAAATTAATAAATTAGGAAAAATGTGGGTTTCAATGACCAAATAATTTTACAATTCTTCATGTGATTTAAGTATATAATTATAAAATCATGTTAAAAACAACTGAATCTCTGTTGCTTTAACTATATTGTGTGTTCCCATATGCTTTTCAGAATCCTCCTTAGTGCAAGTGATAGTGTAGGATTATGTGTCATGGTTGCAAGTTTTTTTTTTATTCCATTCAGGATTTCAGTAAGCATGGCACAATGAATGATACTTAATACTGTTCTCCAGAAGAGTTTCATCTTTCCGTGATAGAGTCCCACAGTCTGCATTTGTATGGAAAACAATATAGCTGTATTTATGGTACAAAGATAGCAAATATTTTATCTTTCATTATAATGGGAAATTAGCCATTATGGCTGCAACATATTCTGCTTAAGGACAATAATTTGTTCTCTTTTGCCTTCTCAGAACCTTGTGGTTGGAGGAGTATAGTGGGAAGGGAGGGTTGGTAGGAATGAAGACATCTAGCCAATAGAATCTGTGAGTGGCAGTCACCTCAGTCGGATATGGAGCACAGGACTCTGAATCAGGAGACTTAAGATGCCATCTCTCAACTCAACTTCTTAGTTGTGGTATGATACTGGCAATAAGAAATATTCTCTAATTTTCCTATTCTTCCTTTTTCTACCAATAAAATACAATGAGCAAGTAAAGTTTAATGTTGTCAGGCTTGATTGGAAATCTTAACTGCTGCTGCTCCTGCTATCATACTACTACTACTACTACATTCCTACTACTACTACCACTGCCACTACTACCACCACCACCACCACCACCACCACCACTGCTACTACTACTACTACTACTACTACTACTACTACTACATTCCTACTACTACTACCACTACCACTACTACTACAGTAGTATTTATGGAGCATTTTAGGGTTTGCAAAATATTTTACATATGTAAACTCATTTGATCTTCATAACAACTCTGTGGGGTCAGTGCTGTTATTATATTAAAAAATTAAGGCTGAAAGAAGTTCAGTGCCTTCCTAGGGTCACATAGCTAGACAGTAACAGAGACAAGATTCTGATCTTGAAGAAAAATAGGACTTATACTGGTTTGAGGCATTTCAAGCACTAGAATTGGAATTGAGAATATCTGGGTTGGAATCCCAGGAATCCCAGAAATAACTGGTTTCCAATCAGACATTTACTAGTTGTGTTATATTGGGCAGGTAGCTTCTCCGAGCCTCCATTTATTTGCTCATCTATACTCTGTAGTTAATAATAACACCTAGCTAGGTGGTGAGATGGATAGATATTGAACCTGGGGTCAGAAAAACCTGAGTTCAAATCTGTCCCCTGACATTTACAATGTGTGACCCTGGGCAAGTCACTTAATTCTTGTCTGACTCAGTTTCTTCAACTATAAAATGGGGGTAATTTTAGAACTTAACCTTCTAGAATAGTTGGGAGAATAATGTGAGAAAACACTTGTAAAGGATTTTGCACACCAGAAAGCCCTGTGTAAATGCTCATTGTTACCACTATTACTTCACAAATGAGGAAACAGATTCCTGGAGATAAAATGACTTGCCCTGAGTTTATACAGTTAATAAATGGTAGAGCTGAGATTGAAATCCAGGTCCTCTGATGACAAGTCCAGTGTGCCTTTCCACGATACCAGAATCAAGTAAAATATCAAAGAAAGTAAAAGAGTTCATTGGCTAGTTTAAATAGGGCAAAATATGTATTTTTTCCATCTGGAATAAATAATAATATCCCAGACTTCCTGAAGCAAGTGCTTTCTTGAGTGACCCAGACTAAAACCAGTCCAATCCTCAGTGTCATGATATGTGACTGACCTTCTCCATATTCCTCATTGGCAGTCCATCCAGAGTGCTGGGGACCTTCCTTTCAATTCTTTTCCTTTATCTTAAAAAAGAAAAACCTTCCTTCCCCAAAAAATACCTTATTTGTCATGGTGAAAAAATACTTTTCATTATAAAATTTAATAAAATACTTCAAAGACATAAACCATATCCTGAGGAGATTTTTTTTTTTTTTGTTGGTGGTAAAACATCAAATGATTCAAAATAAAGAGGAAACACTGAACATCTTTGCCTTTTTCAGGAGGAAGACATTGTCCTGGGTAGTAACTGCTTGTTGAATAAATGGAGATAGGAAGTGATAAGGTAGTTGATAAAGATATTGTCCTGAAATTTTGACTATGTAAAACTCTGTGAAGATCTAACGCTGAATTCAGGCCTGTTTTTAAAAACTCATGCATTTATTCACAAACTGTCCAACAAACCTGTTTGGCATGTTAAGGTGATATGTTCAAGGAATAGAATCAGTGCCAAGATAACTAGAATTTTTTTTTTCTAAAAAGGAGGAAATGACACAAGAATAAAGCTCTTCAACCTGCCTTTCCTATAAGTTCCACATAGAAAGACATAAGAAGCTCAAAGGCACACACACACACACACACACACACACACACACACACACACACACAGATTGTTAGAGCTAAAACCTGGTTTTCTCAATCACAAATCACAGTTGAAGTATTGGGAAAAGAGCCAGAACATCAACTTTCCAACTGCTTTCAATGTTTTCTCATGTATGGTTAATGAGCATTAAGGGGAAAATATACAATTAAGATTATATCTACATATATAATCATCCATGCTGTGTGTGTGTGTGTGTGTGTGTGTGTGTGTGTGTGCGCGCGCCCAGATCTGGGCTTTTTTTTTCCTTCCTCTTCTCTGTCAAACCATAATAGTTAAACCATAGCCCAGAGCTTTTCTCTTCATGTTACATACACTCAAAACCAGGAATATCATGTCAGGGAGAGAGTGGGACATCCTAGAAGAATGGGGAAACTGAGGAAAAAGCAATTCTGCTCCAAATAGTGTGGTGTTTAGAAACTTAACTGAGGTACAGTATGGAATCTCATATTATTATTTACTTTCCTAGCACAGCACTAAGCACTCCATGTAACCTGACCCTCTCCTGTTCTTTCACCCTACCCCCACTCTTTCCATTTCTCATGAGTCATGGCAATTTGCTGAATGAATTGTAGTGCTCATCAATGAGTCTCTTTGCTTCCTCACCAACTTTACTACATCAATTAGTCATGCAAATATAAAGCACCATTTTTAAAATGTCAGATATGAATGACTTACCAAAAAGAAATTTGTCACTTACCATCTTGTCAACAGTCTCCTTCTCTTCCTTATTTATATTTGGAAAAAAAAAACCCTGTAGTTTTCAGATATGTTAATATGAATAGAAGCAAAGCAAATGTATTTCATCTGTAACATTTTCTGATCCCAAGAAAAAGAGGATTTACACATTTTACTGTCTCTAGTAGCGGGGTTGCTAACAGCAGGGAGCAGGGAAGAAGCTAAGGGAGGCAAAGTTTCTCCACAGGAAGTAGTTAGCACCTTCACCTTAAATTGAATTCAAGGAAGTTATCTCCGTAGGAAACATTCACCCCACTGTCAGATTTTTTAAAAATATTGTCACATTTCTGACTTGAGGTTTGGTAAGCATTAGGTCAAGGGAAAATTGAATTTTATATCCCCTTGAATGTATAAGTAATAACTCAGACTATTCCAAGTAACATAAGCATCCACCTACTTTACAAGTTTGGGTTTTCAAACAAAGACAGAAGCCACAACAATAGTAAAAATGTAAAAGAAGCTTTTTTAAAAAAAAAATTTTCAGAGAAAACTGGGGAGGTAAGGAAATAGCTCACAGTCCCTGAAAGTAGACAGAGGAATGAAAGAGGAACTTGACTTCAATTTGTAAAAGTCAGTGTTGTGCCATTCTGGAAAGTAATTTGGAACTATACCCAGAAAGTCACTAAACTCTGCATATTCTTTACTAGTATTTAGGTATATATGCCAAAGAGATCAAAGATAGAGGGCAAGGATCCCTATATTCAAAAATATTTATAGCAGCAGTTTTAAAATATATATAATTAATTTTTAGTTCCCAGTATTCTCTTCCATAAGATTTTGAGTTTTGAATTTTCTCCCCTTCCCTTTGCTCTACCTTACTCAAGACAGCATTGTAGCAGCAATTTTTGTCATAGCGAAGAACTGGAAACAAAAGTAGATACCCATCAATTGGGGAATGACTAAACATATTGGGGCATGTGATTGTAATGGAATATTGTCGCTATGTTAAAAATGGCAAAAGGGATAGTTTAAGGGAAACATGGAAAGACCTGTAGGAACTGATGCAGAGTGAAGTGAGTAAGACCAGGAGAATAGTTTTTCACAATAACAACAATGTAAAGAAAAATAACTTTGAAAGACTTAAGGACTTTGATTAGTGCAATGGCCAGTCCTGACTCCTGAACAGCAATGGTGAAGCCTGCTTCCCACTTTTGGCAAAAGGTGATTGATTGTTGGTACAGAAGGAGATATGAATTTTCAGATAAAGTCAATGTGTAAATTTGTTTTGCTTAACTAATACTTGTACAAGGGAGGTTTCTTGTTTTTTAAATAGCATTTTATTTTTTTTCCCAGTTACATGTAAAAACAATTTTTAACATTCATTTAAAAATTTCTTTTGAGTTCCAAATTTTCTCTCTTCCCAAGGGAAGTTTCTTACGGAGAGGGGAAGGACTGACTGTGCAGAATAGGGCAATAGTTATAGAGAAGTAACAAAGAAAAGGAGGAAAAGTATCAGTGAAACATTTAAAAATACATAAAGGAGCAGAAGGAAGTTCAGAAAGAGACATAAGCAAGGACAGAGTGGATACTACCGGGTCAAATTCCACATATATGTAAAAAAAAATCTATATTTAATAAAGATTCATAGTTTTATAGATAATTCTTTCCCTTCTTTGTATGTTGGAATGTCTGTGTTTATAGATGTTTACAAAGTTCAGAATAAAAAAAAAATTGGGAGGGAAACAAACAAAAGAACCAAGTCATTGATGTTGCTATTTGAACATCCTGTAATACTTTCCCTCTGCATCTCAACCTTCTCTGCCCTTGTCCCCCACAGAGAAGTTGTGTAACTGTTTATTCTATCTGCCTTTCCACTAATGTTTCAGTACTAGGCATGGTTTGACTTTCCTTGTGCCTAAATGTCTTCTACTACAGAGGAATGGAGTTTACAGGCTCTCTGTGACTCATCCAGAAACTAGTTGGTTTATGGTTGTTGTGTTTTCAAGGTTTTCTGACTGCTCCACCTAGCAGCTTGTGTCTCAACTGCTGCTTGTATACTTTGAGCAGAAGGGCATCCCTGGTGTGTGATGACAAATGTGAAACTGTCTGACATCCTTGACATTCTTTAGATCACCACCTAGGACATCAAGTCTAGCCTTTCCTACTATCACCGGAGGCAACATGTTGCTGTTGTCAGTCATTTTCAGTTGTGTCCAATTCTTTGTGACCCCATTTTGGGGTTTTCTTGGCAGAGATACTGGAGTGGTTTGCCATTGCCTTTGCCAGCTGATTTTACAGATGAGAAAACTAAAGCAAACAGGATACAGTGACTTTCCCAGGGTCACATAGCTAGTCAATATCTAAGGCTGAATTTGAATTCAGTAAGATGTATCTGACTCCAAACCTGATGTTCTAGCCACTGTACCATCTAGTTGCCCTGAAGGCAACATGGTGAAATTCCAAGAGTGCTGAATTTAGGGAGTTAAATGACCTGAGTTTACCAAGTAGGACCTTGGGCTAAATCACTTCACCTCCCCAGGTCTCAATTTTCTTTTCCATAAAATGAAGGGGTTGGATTAGGTGGCCTCTGTGGTCCTTTCCAGATCTGGGTCTGTGGTCCTGGGCCAGTCATAAGTTGAAAAGTAAAAGCTGCAACAGTAACACAACAGTATAGCTTCAAGTTAATTGGGTTTAGCGCAACTGAGGTGACTTTCCCAAAGGGGTAAGGATTCACAGGGCTAGAAGCTGTGTGTAGGTTCAGTCAGTGTAGAGACATCAAAGAAATGTAGATCCCACTTTAGGAGAGGGATTCCTAAGGATCTCACGTTCCCGAATGCTTCTGTCCAGTCTCCAGACATTTTTCCCCAAAGATCCCCTGGCCACTGAATTTGTTGGTAGCTCTCATTTATTCCTGCCCCCATTTAGGTCAGACTGAGCTTCAGGCATTTTCCTCCCTATCTGACAGAAACTTTCCACCCTGGTCCAGATTTCCCTGGCATTTTCTCACCTTGCTCAGCTAACTCTCACCTTGCCCCAGGATTTCTTTCTTTTGGGTTCCAAGGCTGGTTTCCTCTCTGCCTTCACCTGTGGTCCAGCTTGGGTCTTGATGAGCTTTAAGATAATAAGGATAAGGTTAGAAGCATTTTTTCTCTGCCTCCCAGGCTAGGGTTATTTACTTGCAAATAACCCATTTGTCTGATGCTTGGGGAGGTAGCAGTGGAGATAGCAGAGCTGTCTCACTGAACACATGTATGCAGGCTTTTGTCCTTGATCCTATTCTGGATCTTTCTGCAGTTGCCTTTTGTAGTTAATGTTGGAAGTTATTTGTATTTGAGCAGACCTCATGGTGTAGTAGAAAGAGCACTGGGAACAGAGGCAAGAGAGACCTGGGTTCTATCTTGCCTTTGAAACTTTATGGTTGTGAAGCCACTGGCAAGTTCTCTGAGATTCCATTTCCTCATCTGCAAAAAGTGGGTTTTTTAATATCCTTGTGAGAACCCTTATTAGATAATCTATTTAAACCACTTCATAAACCTTAACCTCCAGGTGGCCCAATGGATAGAGTACTGGGCATAGAATCGGGAAGTTATGGCTAACGGTCGTTTCAGCGTGACCACATTTGGAGTTTTCTTGGCAAAGATACTGGAGTGGTTTTCCATTTCCTTCTCCAGCTCATTTTTACAGATGAGGAAACTGAGGAGAACAGGATACAGTGACTTGCCCAGGATCACACAACTAACACATGTCAGAGGCTAGATTTGAACTCACAAAGATAAGTCTTCCTGATTCAGGGCTCCACACTGTATCCACTGTGCCATCTAACTGCCCTTTGGGGATACATTTGGATATGACTGAATAGACATTTCTGGTAGTATTCCTTAGTGGGCAGGAGACAAAGGGATGAGAAACTTCCTAAAATGATTGAGGGATCATCCCTTCTTGAGTTGTTGAAAACTCTTTTGAGGGCACAACGGTAAAGAGACATTAATGCAGACTGAGAAATGTTTGACCCTTCTTTATATCTTTTTCCTCTGTGATATTTTACCTCTTTACCAGTATGCTTGGTCCTTTTGGCCAATTTTCTTATCTCATTTGTTGGATAGGATGAGGTGCACAATTTCATTAGCACCAAGGAGTTTTCTGATTACCCAGTGATGCTAAAGTCCTCTATAGAGTCCTCTGACTTTCTCCATGTTGTGCATGTGTAAATGATGTCTCTTGAGGACTGGAGCACCATAATAGCACTAATCTTTAACACAGTAGACTATAAATAAGGTTTGACCTTACTGAATAGCCTGGCATAAATGGGGGGTGAGTAAGGGGAGCCCTAGACTTGAATGAGTTCCTGGAAACTACTTGCTTTTTTATTAATGGCATCATTCCATGCTGTCCTTGTGTGTTGCCCAAACTAGGTTTCTGTGCCAAACATTGTAAAGGGACCTCAGTGAAATAATATGTAAATGTCAGTTCTACTAAAAGAAGACATTTTAAATGAGAAGAATCTAAACCATCTCATGCCTATTCTCACATTCTAAAACTGTAAATCTAAAGGGGAAGAAGAGATGCAATATGCCCCCCAACTAGCCAAACCACAATTTTATTGTTGGAAGGGACCTTAGAAGTTCTCAAGAGTCTACACTCTAGAGTCTAAAATGTAAACCAAACTCCTATTTTATGAGTAAGGAAATTATGGAAATTATGACCCAGAGAGGGTATATAATCTGCCCATATCATACATTGAGTAAGTAGCAAATCCATATGTGCGCGTGGGCATGTCTTCTTGACTTCTCTGGGCCTCATCTGTAAAATGATGGGGTTAGGCTAGATGAACTCTCATGTATCTTCCAGTTCTAAACCTAACGTCTTATGGACACATGTCTCCTGTTATGTTCTTTTGACGATAAAATACTATTTCCTTTAGAGTCCCTAGAAATCATTAGAATACTAGGGTTAGAAGGGATCATCTCATCCCATGCTTACCTGAGAATTTCCCCTATAAAAACCCTCTAGCTCCAGGGAATGAGGGAATGTGACCCTAATTCAGCTCCTAAACTTAACATATGAGGGACTCTATCATTAGGAGGATAGTAATTATAGTTTATATGTCTATAACTCTATAGTTTACAAAGGACTTTCCTTACAATCACCCTCAGAGGTAGGTAATGTCAAGTCCCCAGGCACTTTGCTAAGTACTGAGGATACAATGAAAGACCAAACCATTGTCTCTGCTTTCATGGAGCTTGCAGTCTAATGAGAGAGACAAAGCACATACAACAGATAGAGAGGATGTTGTTAGTTAATTGTGTCCAACTCTTCCTGAGCCCATTTGGGATTTTCTTTGTAAAGATACTTGGGAGTGTTTTGCCATTTTCTTCTCCAGCTCATTTTATAGATGAGGAACTGAGGCAAACAGGGTTAAATGACATGCCCACGGTCACACAGTTAGTAAGTGTCTGAGGTCAGATTTGAACTCAGGTCTTCCTAACTCTAGTCCCAGTGCTGTATCCACTGTGCCATCTAGCTTCCCTGATATACAGGATAAACTGGATATAATCTCAGAAGGAAGGCACTTAGATTAAGGAATCGTTGGGGAAGTTTTCTTATAGATATTGGTATTTTAGCTGAATCTTGAAGGAAGTCAGGAGATAAGAAGAGGAAGAAAATTCTAGGCATGACACAAGCCAGAGAACATTCATAGAATTGGGTAGATGGTGTGCTATGTATGAGGAAAGGCAAGGAGGGCAGTGTCATGATCACAGATTACATGGAGCAGACTAAGAAGAGTGAAACAGTAGGAAGCCCCCTGGGTATGGAGGACTTTAAATACCAAACATATTGAAGAAATATATTTGACCCTGGAGGTAATAGAAAGCCACTGGAGTGGATGGAATTGGACAGTGACATGATCTGAGCATCTGAGATGATGTAGGCCTTTAGCGAGGGTAGTGGCACTATCAGAAGACAGAAGATAACATATATGTGAGATGCTATAAAGGTAGAATCAATGGGATTTGGTAACAGATTGGGCATGGGGGCAGGGTGAGCTAGAATGAGGAGTCAAAGATGACACCTAAGTTGTAACTCTGGGTGATTGAGGGGATGTTGGTCATTTTGGCAGTGAGAAAAGTTTTGAAGAGGGGAAGTTTTGGGGAAAATACAGTAGGTTAAATTTTGGACATGTTGAATTTAAGATGTCTTCTCAACATCTAGGGCAACTAGGTGGTGCAGTGGATAGATTGACAGGCCTGGTCTCAAGAAGACTCATCTTCCTAAATTCAAATTCAACCTCAGACACTTACTAGGGCAAGTCACTTAACCCTGTTTGCCTCAGTTTCCTCATTTATAAAAGAAGGAAATGGCAAACCACTCCAGCATCTTCACCAAGAAAACCCCAATGGAGTCACGAAGAATGGGACATGACTGAAACAACTGAACAACAACAGGTCTTCTGGTTTGAGCAGCCCATTGGGGTGTGAGACTGGAGATCAGAAGTGAACTTAGAGCTGTGTAAATAGATTTAAGAATGATATTATCTCCATGTTTACAGATGAAACTGAAACTCAGAGATGCTCAGTGACTTGCCCAGAATCTTGTGGCAAATAAGTATTTGGTCCAGGGTTCAAATCCAAGAATTCTGACCCTAAGTCTAGTACACCATGATTTTTGTTCCTTTGATAGTAGAAATTTATCTCTCCTCTCAGCATCTCATTTTGTGTAATCTGTTTGAATCATATATTAAATAATCTCCTTCTTTGTCACATGAACATTAAACCTCTGACATTCATGGATTTAAAGTTCTAAAATCAATGTTAATTTTTAAAAAAAATCTATAATAGTTATTTTCAAAAAATTCTCCATGCCTCTAAGAAGCCTTTCTATAGTCTAAAATTCATAGCACAGTAAAATCCAGCTTTCAGACAGTCTACTTCTCTATATTCCCATCTAAAATTCATTCTTGTGGTTTTGTGTGTAAATTTTTCTGGCTGGTTTCCCATAACTTACAGAACTGACTACACAATCACTGATTGAATTATGGACCTCATTATTTAGAGGAGGTCAAAGGATTAGTTTTGAATAATGGAACATAGGATGTTATTCAGATATTCCAGTAAAACTACTACTTGGCTTTTTTTGTTTGTTTGTTTCCTTCTTCATCATTCATGATGCAAAGCAAGGTAAACTGCCTAGCAAATAACTAGTGTTTCTCAAGGTGATTTGCCCTAATTAGGAACTTAAAATTTTTGAGTTTGTTTTATTTAATCCAGCAATTGAGAAAATGATATTCTGAAAAAAATGTGGAAATTTGTAGAATTACTTGGGCACACAAATGAAGACTACCTGTTACCTTTTAAAACTATCTTGCCATAGACTGAGATGATGACAGGAGATCTCATCCCCATATCAACCTGCCTAAATTGGGTTGTCTTGTCACTGAGGTTCCCCTAAACATCCGCTATTCAAACTCCATTGCAGGAGGAGAATGAAGATAGGCTCTGTTCTTGCCCTCCCCTTAGGAAATGCAATATCTTCCAAAGTGATTGACCCCACTCACCTGTCTTTCTGAAATTACTGTTCTAAGGTTCTCTTTCTGCTTTCAACATCTAGGGTTGAGCACGGAGGTTTTGTTTCTAAAGACCATGGCCCAAAGTATACCATCTTTCCCCAAGTTGTGTTCTTTAGTGATTACACTCCCTTCCCTATACTGTCCATCCAATCAGTCAGCACTTTTAAGCACTTAACATGGGACAGAAACCATATGAGGTGCCAAGTGTGCAGAGAAAAAAACTGGCACAGTTGCTGCCCTCCTGGAGCTTACATTTCAATGGGAGTGACATTGTATACTTGGGGGCATAGTGGATAGAGTACCATACTTGGAGTTGGGAAGACCTGAGTAAAAATCCCACCTGAATCACTTAGTAGCTGTGTGAACTGGACAAATCCTTTGCCTCTGTTGGCACTCCTCTATAAAATGGAGAAAATGATAGCACCTCCTTCACCAGTTTGTTGCGAGAATCAAACTGGATAACATTGTAAAGGTTATGCGAACTTTAAAATACCATAAGAATGTAGTTATTATCATTAAAGAACTATATTCAGAAAAAATACAAAATAAATATGGAGGCGGGGGTCACTAGCAGTTGTGGAGATCAGCTTCAGAAGGCAGGGCTTGAGCTGAGTCTGAAGGAAAAGGGAAGATTTCATGAAGCAGAAGTGAGGAAGGAGAGCATTCCTGGCGTGGCAGTCTTGTCCGTGTGAGATCAGCCAGTTCAAGTGTATGGTAAATCTCTTACAGTGAGAGAAAAATTTACGTTAAGGCTACCACTTTTCTCTTAGTTGCCAACTTACCTTTGACTCCTCTATTTCTATTGATGGCCATATTTAATAAGTTACCAAGTTCTGGGGATTCTTCATTGTAATAAAACCTTTTGCATTTTTCACTATTCTCATCACACCCCCCCTAATTTGAGTCCTTACTCGTGGTTGGAGTGTTGCAGTTGCTTCCTAAATAGAATAACTACCTCTACTCTTTCCTCTTCCAATCTGTACTACAAAGTGTTGACTGATTACTACTGATGATGATGATGATAGCTAGTGTATATACAGTACTTCATGACTTACAAAATACTTTACAAATATTATCTCATTTTATCCTCACAACTATACAGGGAGGTAGGATTATTTCCATTTTGGAGGTAATATAGAAGATTATATATATTATATCTATAAGCATTGATATAGCTATAAAATATAGTATGGAGTCAAACAGAGGTTAAGTGACTTTCTCAGGGTCATATAACTAGTAAGTGTCTGAGACTGGATTTGAATTCAGGTGTTCCTGACTCTAGATCCAGTACTTTATCCACTATACCACCTAAAATATTTTTCTTATCCTAATGCCAGTTATTCATTCAGCCAACATTTAATTCAATGCAAAAAGCATGTTACTAGGTATTGGGGAGATACAAAATTTAGATAAGAAGCTGTTCCTACCCCTACAGCCTCATAGAGGGATAAGACCTAAGGACAGGATGTCTTCATGCCATGTGGCAGTACATTTTTAGGAGACTAGAGTAATGCAGAAATATCAAGCAAAACAATTCATTCTGTTTTGCTGCAAGGTTTCTAGTGGAGGAACAAATGGCTAAATTCTGGCTCTTTTTTTTTTTTTAATATAGGTGGTGCCTTCTACTAAAGAGCTAGATAGACACAATCCATGTGAACATGAGGCATCAGGAGGTAAAGGACCGGCGCATTGGGCAGCGGCTGAAAGTTGGGATGCGGATGTGAGTTATGATGCCCCCTCTCCACGTGCCTGTAGCCTTGAGAACATGACAGCAGTGCAAAATGGCTTTGAGAATAGCCCTGCTACAGCCTGTGTAGTTATGGAACCAGCGGAGACCAGAACGATCATTAATTCTTCCTGTCAGAATGGCGTGT
Source organism: Potorous gilbertii (assembly GCA_028658325.1). Lineage (NCBI taxonomy): Eukaryota > Metazoa > Chordata > Mammalia > Diprotodontia > Potoroidae > Potorous > Potorous gilbertii. The sequence goes on along the minus strand of CM053771.1, from coordinate 156,916,978 downwards.
GTAAGAGCAGTAAAAACATTGATTCAGAAACCCAGGAAGACAAACTCAGCCCTTCCAAATTCATGCGTCTTTTCTCTTCCACTAGGAAAAGGAGTAGCCAGAATGCAGAGAGGCCCCGCTCCATGATTTTGATGGGCAATTCCTCCACCTGGAATGCTCTGTCTTCTTTTAGGAAAATGGGATCATTTAAAAAACTGAAGTCCTCGGTTCTTCAAGGAATTCAAGGTCGGGAGGACCCAAATGTCTTAAATGAAGATGCTTCTAAAAATGACTTGGGAAAACCCATTCCCAATGGTTCTGTGACAGGAGTCCAAACTAACAGGTATTCTTATGCAGGGCAACTGAATGATTTCCATAAGGCAGTGGATGGGGGGGTATCGGATTGCTCTGACCCAGAAGAAAATGATGATACCTTCCTGAGAAATACTCACAGGTCAAGGAGCATCAGGAGAGCCTATGGCATCGGCCGAATTAACTTACTGGACTCTGATAAGCATCCTGGCCCTCAGCTCTGTGCCAGGCCTCTGTCACCCATCATACAGGAACCCCAAATCTGTGAAATTCTCGTGAAAAACTCTGAAAATAACCGTATTATCTACAGGAGAAGTAAGAGTACTGATAACTTGAACTTCCTGAGGAAAAGTTCTTTCAAGAGGAAGTCCACCTCAAACCTCACAGACCTCAAAGTAACAAATGAGAAACATGAAATTCAAAGGACGTTAAGTTCTCCCTCTGACTCTGATAAAACCAGTGGGTTGGAGAGGAGGTCAAAACGCTGGAAGAGTCCAATAAGAGCCAAGGATTTGGATCGAGTTTTGAAACTTGTAAGTAACGTTGCTGATGTTGCTTGGAAGAGAGAGACTCCTAAGAGTGGGGCACCATCTCCTAGTGAGCCAAACCAAAGAATACAGCTCAATAGCCAACTACATGATGATTACTCCCGCCGTGTTTCTACCAATACGGAACAGGACCGAAAGAGGTGTACATCCCCAGTGTGCAATGTAGAGTCTTCCTTTACAGTGATTCCTAGCCTCAGTCCAACCATTTCTCAGGGCACTGATACAGTTGTTGAAACAAAAGTGTCTCCTCTCAAAGCCAAAACCCCCCAGACTTCAGGAGGTGTCCGTCAGTCTGCTGACAGTTCCTCATCAAGCCCCACTGCCCTGAAAGCATTTATCAAAGACTCTGATAAACCAAAAAATACCAGCCAGTTTACGGGTGAATTGGAGCACCCTAGCACACCTCCTTGGCCTACTGCCCCCAAACCTCAGAGCCCTGTTTCAGAAAATGCCAAGTACAATATTCATTTCCGTTGTCCAAACACTCAAAGCACATTGTCTCTGAGCTCCATGGAAAGTGAAGAAAAAGCAGAGGTGCCTGCCCTGAAAGGGAGAAGTCCAGTGTCCTTCCAGGAGTCAGTGAAAACAGTGTATTACGATGATGGTAACGAAGACAGTGGTATCAGCAGCCACTCACAGCTGAGCCTCAACTTAGCCACTGGTCCAGAGGAGAGGAAGGAAGAGGTAAGAAAAAAGCAGGGTTGGTTTTGGAAAATGTCACCTGACTATTTCATTGTTGTCAGTGGTTTTACATACTGCCAGGTAGCAACAGAGTAGCTTCTATTTTACATGAAAGAGGATTTTCTAAAGTCAGTGACTTTGTGCTGATTTTGCATCTCCAGGGAGGTTTATTGTGGTAACAGATATTAGTGGAAATGGCATTTGCTAATTTATTTTCAAATATCAAGCTGTTTAGTAGCATATTAGAAAAGTAATCCTTTGTCTCTTGTAAAATTGCTCACTGGGGAATGAAATAACTTATAGTAGCATGTACCACACTCTTGAAAAGGTCTTCCATACCATATTACCAGATACTCTTTTAAAAAATTTATTGGTCTTTTGGTTTTTTTATATTACTTTTATTTCTCATATGGTCTTTCCTCTCTGATTCTAAAAGCCATCCCTCATGCCAAAATAGAAAAAAAGAAAGTGGAAAAAAAGTCAGTTCAGCAACATTAATCAATACATCAGTGAAGTCTGCTTGTGTAGGTTGTATCCTACCTTCTAAGTCTCTCACTTCTGCAAAGAAAGGAGAAATTTACATTCTCTTGGTTCTTCTTAAGGGGTATGCTTTATAATTATACAATATTCCAATTTTGTTTTTTGTTCTTGTTTTTTCCATTTACACTGGTGTAGTCTTTGTGGTGTTTTCTTTTCCTGGTTCCTCCTTCATTTGTGTCAAAACATTTAAGATATCCCATGCCTTCCTGTATTCTTCAGATGCATCATTTGCCATGGCATAGGAGTATTTGGCTCCATTCATGTACCCCAACACACTTAGCCATTCTCCAATCAATAGTCATCTATTTTGTTTTTACTAGTATGGAGTATTTCTATGAATATTTTGGAATATATTGGATTTTTCTTTCTGTCGTTGACCTTCTTGTGGAATGTGCGCCACCATATCATCCTTTCAGTCAAAGGATACAGAATATCAGTCACTTTCTGAATGTAATTCTATCTTGCTTTCCAGAATGCTTGGATCAATTCATAGATCCACCAATAGCATTTCAGTCAACTCAACAAACATTCATTAAGCATCTACTGTGTGCCAGGTACTATGTTGAATTGGTGAATTAGTGTGCCTTTCTTTCCACGTCTTCTCTAAAAGTGACCATTCCCATCCACGGTCACCTTTGCTAATTTTCTGGGTTTGAGGAGAAACCTCAGAATTATTTTAATTTGCATTTCTCTTGTTATTTGTTATTTATAACAGTCTTTTATGTGATTGTTAATAGTTTACAATTCTTCTGAGAACTGTTCACAATTGTTGACACTAGGAAATGATTCTTGGTATCACATATTTGCTTTACTTCCCTATATATCTTTTCTATCAGATCCTTATTAGAGATATTTGATGCAGATATTTTTCCCAGTTGACCATGTCATGTATTCACACATTTCATTTCCTCATCTTTTTTATCCTCCCATCTCTTTAGACTTATCTGATGCTATGATTTTGAGCTGAAAAGTGTTTTAATTCTTTTTCTCCAGAGAAATTAATGACATATATTGCATACAATTAAAAACCTGTCAGTTACTGGCTGAGGTTTTGGAAGAAATTTTTATAGTCATTTTGCTTATTTTGTGGTTAATGTAGAGATCACTTGTATTGTTTCAAATATCTGTCAGTTCTGCAAAATAGATGTTCTTTCCAGATTCACTTTAGCCTAACAATTCAGCACATTTTACTCTGTCAAATTGTATAATTTTCACATTGAAATAAATATGCTTGGTAATACTTGTTTATGTAGCCAAGAAACACCAAAGTGTTACCATGCATGTATATGCATGTACACTGTATATTGCTTTTCATCTGTCACTCTAGGATACTAAGACAGGCAGGCAGGTTCATATCATGGAAAAGATGGCCTAGAAAAATGCTTTCTTTTCCACTGAATCCTGGAAATTGCTCTGTTTTGTCTCATCTCTAAGGACTGTACGTGTAAATAGGGAGACGGTTCTAATGAAAGGTAACTCTAGAAGACTTAAAGTTATCCCCAGGGAGTCTGTGACGGGCCAGAGAGGTTATGAGACCAGGCTGAGAAAGCCTGCTTCACACTGCAGTCCCAAGAGAACAGTAAGGTTAATCTATGCTTGCCACAAAAACGACTTGGCTTGTCACACGTCCTCTGTACTGAGGATAGCTCAAGACTTGCTCAGTCTCCTGTGAGTATCTTTTGAGGAATGGCCCAAGATTCACCTTCTTTATACCAATAAGCCTCCTCAGAGTGGAAAACCAGTTTTGAACTAATTGTCACAAAGCAACCAGTGAAAATTCTGATGATGCTAGCAGTCAGAGTTTACAGGTCAATGCCGCTGCCTCCTTAATTTCTCCACATGTGAAAACTTCAAGCTTGTCTATAGGAGTAATGACCATATTTTCTGAACCAGAAATCTGGACCATAGTCTAATAAAAGATAGTCCTTTTTCTTGAAATTGGGAACATCTTGAAAAATCAGAGACATATTGTCCCAGTCATGGATTCCTAGAGAAATATCCCATTAGTCCCATGTTGGGTTTACTCCTAACATGGGAATTTTGACCCTCCTAATCCAGTCACGCCATTTGACTATTTCTTCACGAAAGGCTACGAAGGTGAATGGAAAGGAGTCTAGGAGATCTGAATAGTGAATCTAGTTCTGCCTCTCATTCACTGTTCTAGTTCCCTTAAGTCCTTTGGGGCTCAGTTTCTTTGTCTGTGAAATGAGATTAAATTGTTCCTGTCCAGCTCTAAAATCCTACAGTTTTCTATCTGGCTGACAGCGTAGAGCTTTGTTACTTACCGTGCATGCAGACGTCACTTCTATGGGCCCCAGTTTCCTTCGCTGTAAAGTGGGGGGTTGAACTAACCGATATCTAAGGTCACTTTGAGATGTAAAGCGATGATCTGGTACAATGGAAGTCAGTAGATAAATTCATGTTAGTCTCCTGCCACCTAGTGGTAAATTATGTTATTAGAATAATAATATGAATTATTTTTCACAGCTGCCTTCATTATACTGCAAATGTAGGAACTGTGATTTTAAGTTTTAATCTTGACTTTCTTCCTTATAATTATTCATGGGGGCAAATCACATATTTTTTTGCATAAAAGAAAGCATAAGACAGTCCAAAATCACTAAATTTGGAACCAGTCTGAGTTCAGATACCAAACCTGGAAATTTATTTGTAGTATGTGACTTTGGGAAAGTCACATTATCTCTGTGGACCTCAGTTTTCTTATTTGTAAACTGTGAAGGTTGAGTAGATCATTTATAAGGTCTCTTTTAGCTTTAAATCTATGAACCTGCTCCTAATTCTAGGAATCTTATTCACTGATAGAGAAAAACTAAACTTATAGGTGTTTTATATGCATTTAGTAGTTAACAATTCCTAAAATGCTTGGCTAATCCAAAGTATTCTAGAAATGCTGGGAATGATTCATCTCTCTCTCTGTTCTTTGGCACAGGGCAAATGTTTAGTCTTTCAGCTAAAGATTTCAAGTTTGGCGACCTATATTCATCCAGATGAGTATAGTAGCACTAGAGCTGAGTTTCATTCCTGGCTCAAACACTAAAAAAAAGTGTGCAATCTTGTCAAGACAGATCCAACCTTAGTTTCCTTACTTGTAACATGAGAGGAAAGGGCTGTTTCATTCTTTGTATTTATATCCCTACTGTCTGGTACATTGTAGGCACTAAATTAATGCTTGTTGATTGATGTGATGACCTCTGAGATTAGTTTTGCTTTTAACATCCTTTGCCCCATTGGCCTTACTTACTATTGACTCAGAGACCAATGACTCTCAGCACTTGTTTCCCATTATGTATCATCAGTCATCTCAGGGAACACCACAAGATTCGGAAAATAATTTGGATGCATTTTAATATAAAAAGCAATTGAATCTTGCTATGAGGCAGCTTCTTATTGTACCCATTCAACAAATGCTTGTTGAATACCTCCTCTATGAATTCATTATTACCGTGGTGGCAGGGAGGAGACAAAAGTAATAACTGAACACCCGACCCTGAAGGAGCTTACAGCCTAGGATGTGGATGAAATATATGCACAGATATGTATAATTCAATGCAAAATGTGGTAAATGCCTGAAGAGAAGCATGAAGATAGAATTTCTGTTTTTCAGAGATCACTTTTTGTCAAAGGACAAGAAAAGCAAAACTTTCTTGCAGAAAATAACATTTTATCAGGGTCTTGAAAGAATAAGCAAACTTTTGAGAGATGGCTATAAGGGAGCATGTTCAAGGCAATGGGGTTGTGATGTGTGTTTAGATAAAAGTTTATAGTCCAGTTTGACTTGATTTCAGGATACTAGTGGAAGATAAGACTGATAAAGTGTGTGTGTGTATGTGTGTGTGTTCATCCTTTGTCACCGAAGAAGTCCATGCCATCTGAGAAATAATGACATAACTTGCACTTGACTTTGTTTTGAGTGAGGGAAAGCTGTACAGGTCACCAGCCTCACTTCTCCTCCAGAGCCACCTGAATCCAGTGACAAGATATTCATCAGGATGACTGGAGATGTCCCAGGATGAGGCAATTGGGGTTAAGTGACTTGTCCAAGGTCACACAGCTAGTGAGTGTCAAGTGTCTGAGATGAGATTTGAACTCAGGTCCCCCTGACTCCTGCACTGGTACTCTATCCACTGCACACCTAGCTGCCCTAAGACTGGTAAAGTAAATAGGGATCAAATTGTAGAGAGCCTTAAATGCCAAGCTGTACTTGAGGCTTTATTTGGTAGACAGTGGAAAGCCATTGAAGTTTTTTGAACAAAAGAATAACTCATAGTTGTGCTTTAGGAAGACCAATCAGGCAGCATTGTGTAGAGCAGGTTCAAGAAAGGAGAGATTAGAAGCCAGGAGCCCAGACTGAAGACTCCTGCCATATTCCAGGAAGAGATCATTCAATTCAAGAAACATTTCTTAAGTATCTTCTGTGTGCATAGGATGGTGGGAGGTTCTGGTAGAGTCAGATAAGTTTATATAAGACATGGCTACTGCCCTCCTGGAACTTAAAAGGGAATTAGAAGAATAAGAACCATGATTTATCAGTGTGGCTATAGTCTCTCTACCAATACAGATCTCAGCTCCCCTCATGCATACGCACTAGTTTTCTGGTTTCCTGAATTGCTGAAGTCTAAGAAAAACATTACCATTGATGAGCAACCCCTTTGTCTCTCCAAACTTAGTATGGTTGATCCTAAGAACCTTAGATCCTAGGATTCTCTTTCCAAACATTAATAATTCCTTACCTTTGGGAGTAAATGTAGGGTGATGCCAAGGTACTTTAGTTGTGAGTGAAGTCACAGCAGTAGAGGAAATGAAGGAAATGTGGTACCATTAGCTATTGTCTTTCTGACTTGATCAGTGCACAGTTTGGGCTTCTAAGTGGATGAGATTATAGTCCTATTTGTAATCTGCCCTGTTGAGACCCAAACACATCTGAGGTACTGTGTTTAGTATGGGGGCATGACATTTAGAAAAGACATTCAAAATGGAGGATGTCCTGAGAATAACCATTGAAAACATTGAGTTTATGCTATAGTCAGGCAGCCAATTGGCATTTATGAAGGAAGTCCCCGATGTGCCAGGCACCATGCTGTATTATATAATACCCATATGACTTTAGGGAAGTCATGTCCCCTCTCTGGGCCTCAGTTTTCTTATCTGTAAAATGAGAGGGTTGGAATAGATGATTTTCAAGGTCACTTCCAACTTTAAGACTGTAGTTTTGTGATCCTAACTTGGTGGTTCTTTGTTTAATTGTTGGCAGAGGGAAACTACCTTTATAGATATGTTACGTGCTAAGATGACAAAGGAAGGTGCAGGTAGCACGTGGTAACTATTGTCAAGAACTTAACTACTGTCATGTGGAAGAAGGGTTCCACTTGTTCTGTTTAGCCCTCTCACCCCCAGAAGACAATGCTAGAAGCATTGAGTGGAAGTGGGAAAAAAGGACAGATTTAGACTTGATATAAAGAACAGCTTCCTGATAATTCAAGTTGTCCATAAGTGTAATGAACTGGCCCAGGAGAATGTGAGTTCCCCATTACTGGAAATTTCCGAGTAAAGACCTCTTGACTAATGTGGTATAGAATAAATTTGAGTGGGTCAAAACAAATGGTTGCTGAGGTCCCTTCCAACTCAGAAGCTATAATTTAATCAGGCAATCAGTGGGTATTTATTAAGTGCCTATTATATACCAACTCTTGTGATAAAAAGTGAAAACAGATTTTGTTATCTTTTTTAGACTTTAGTTTCTCAGGGTCCATGGCCATGGCAATGTCTAGTTTAGAGGAACTAGATAATAACTCCCAGAATAGTTCCAAGGATGCTAGATAGTAATTCCTAGGATCATAATGACAGACAGTCCTACTGAGGCTGCACCATAAGATAAGGGGTGTTATAATGTAATATTTACTATACTTGCGCAGAATGATGACTAACTTGTGAGCTTAATGTTGGCAAGATGCCTTCTTTGTCTGTTGCCCTGACACTGGTCAGTGAGTAGAGAAATCCATGAGGAGAACCATGGAGAATCCAGAGGGGAATCAATGGGGGGAGCCAGTGGTAATGCATAGAAAAATGCATACAACTGCTTCAAATGGCCCCCATTGAGGCTTGAAGGATTTAGGGGAGTGTACAAGCTGTGCTTGTCTCGATTGACCCCATCGAGATATAGGGGCAGTTGCCCCCTCTTCTCACTGGCCCCTAAAAGAAGGGTGATTAGGGAATGCTGTAGGAGTTAGTGTTTTCATTATCAGAAACCTTTCTGAGAAGACTAGACTGGAATACAGTAAGATTATTAATCCCTCTGAAGCTACCCTTCCTCTCTGAACAGATCAAGAGTGAACCTGCTAGAGGTTGCAGACTGAACCTTCCAGTGCCTCTTATGTGTTATCTGTGAAACACAGTCCTTGCCCACAAAGCACTTACAGTATAGTTGGGAAGAGCTACTCTCATATATAGTCATATGCAAAATAAACACAAAGTGATTTAGAGGAGAAGGAATTAGCAGCTGAGGCCAGGGATGGGGAAACCTGCAACCTTGAGGTCACATGTAGCCAAAGGTTCCCCACCCCTGCCTGAGCAATCCATAAAAGCCTCATGTACAAATGGTCTTATTTTTATGGCTTGAATTATCTGAATAAAAAAAATCTGATTTCTTTGAAAACTTAAACAGAAGTTTAAGAAAGTTTCAAGAAAGTTGAAGCAAGTTTCTCCAAGAAAGTTTCATAGCTTTGGTTCAGAGTTAGCAAAACCAGAAGGAACCAAAGTACATCTAGCAATTCTCAAAGACCTTCTCTCAGAAAGATTGCCCAGGTCTGTGTCACTATAGAATCCTTTTTTTTTTTTAATTTAAAAAAATTTCTTTAAGTACTCTTTTATTTCATGCCCTTTCTTTGGGAAACCAAAGTTTCTTTTTTCTGAAGGAACTTAATCATCTGTTCTCATGACTTCCTTTCAGAAATGTCAATGTTTTGCAACATTTCCTATAGCTCAACCCAGGAGCAGGGTTGCATAAGACATAGGTCTCCTTTCACAGTACGGTTTACATGTGATTGAAAATTAATGGACTCTGTACCCAGCCTTCTTCCAGTCTACATTTTGTTATTATCAGATAAAGTCACAGTCACAAAGTAAAAGGTCTGTGGAAACCTCGGTTCAGCATATAGGCTAACCAAGTACCTAACTCAAGTTGAAAAGAATCATCATCTATATTCAAGAAAAATATTTAATTACCACTAAGTATCTGACCTTTTCTGCTTCAAATTTTTAAATCATGATCTATTTGCTATGACAATGTTCACTCGGTATTAGGGCAAGAGAGTTTCTTTTTCCAGTGGAAAAGTTAAAGGTATTTTTATTTTGGAGTTCAATAGTTATGACCTTTAAAAACATTAAATGCCAATAATTATTATGAAACTGACATATTTGTACATTTAGAGAAGTAAAGGAAAGGGCTGTGAATTTGGAGCCATGGGACTTGAGTTCTAGTCTAGATCTATGTGATCTTGGACAAATCATTTAATGATTCCAGGCTTTGTAAAAATGAGAAGTGTCACTAGGAAACCTCCAGCCTCCCAGCTCCAAGTCTGTGATCCTGTGAACCCGATGGAGAGGAAATGTTTTAGAAGAACATTTTTTGTTCTCATCTCACATTGTGCTTTACCAAGTTATCTTCCTGGAGATGGGGGCTGTATGTTGAAATGATGTTGAATCTAATTTCCTATGGAAGCTATGTTATAGTAGGGGATTATTTTCCTAACCAAGAGCCTAATGCCCAACTTTTTATAAGAATGACTAGCACATTTAATCAACTAGAAGTGATATACCACTAAATGGTCAGAAGTTATATGAAGTATATATAAGTCAACCTAAGTAAGAATATCACTGTTTACTTGCAATCATATTTAATGATACAATATCAGTATGTTTTGTGAAGTTCATATTGTCTTTATAAAACCTGCATTAGGTTGTGGACTGGAAGGCTGAAGAAAATATTTTTTTCGGCTAGTCATTTTAAAAATTTTAGTAGTATTATATTTTTTTCTAATTACATGTAAAGACAATTTTCAACATTCATTTTTCATGAGATTTTGAGTTCTTAATTTTTCTCCCTCTCTCCCCTTCCCCTTCCCCAAGAGGGCAATTTGATATAGGTTACTCATGTGCAATCATGTAAAACATAGTTCCACAGTAGTATGCTGTGAAAGAAGAAAGAGAATGAAAGTAAAAATCCAGGAAAAAAATAAAGCAATGGAAAACAGTATGCTTTGATTTGCATTCAGAATCTATGAGTTCTTTCTCTGGATGTGGATAGCATATTCCATCATGAGTCTTTTGGAATTGTCTTGTATCATTGCATTGCTGAGAAGAGCTAAGTCAATCGTAGGTGATCATTGTACCATATTACTGCTACGGTGAACAGTGTTCTTCAGGTTCTGCTCACTTCACCCAGCTTTGGGTCCTGTAAGTCCAGATTTTTCTCAAATCAGCCTGCTCATCATTTCTTACAGCCTAAATAGTATTCCATCACAACCATCTACCACAACTTGTTCAGCCATTTCCCAATTGATGGGCATGCCCTCAATTTCCAATTTTTTTGTCACCACAAAAAGAGCTGCTATAAATATTTTTCTTCATGTGGGTTGAGGAAAATCTTAATTGTCTTCTTACACCTTAGCCTCCTCTCCTTCACACACTCTGCAATCCATTAACACCAACTTCCTTGCTATTCCTTGGAAAGGAAATTCCATTTCCCCACTCCAAACCTTTTTTGATGGCTGTTCCCCAAGCTTGGAATGTTTTCTCTCCTCATCTGCACCTCCTGGCTTCCTTCAGGTCTCAACTAAAGCCCCACTCTCTAAAGGAAACCTTTCCTGATGTCCCTTAATTCTCTTGCCTGCTGGTTATTTCCAGTTTATCCTGTCCGTGGCTTGTATATATGTGGTTGTTTACATGTTGTCTTGTTTAGAATGTGAGCTCTTTGAGAGTAGAAACTATCTGTAGCCTGTCTTTGTAATCAGTGTTTGAATTTCCTAGTCCTGACAGTTATAATCTAAAACCAAATGTATACTGTCCCTGATAAACTCAATGTATGAAAAAATCAGTCACCAAAATTTATAGTTATAATTTTGTTTTAAATATCTTAATCCCCTTTAAGTTACAAATTTTAGATTTTCATGAATAGTACTATTTCTTTACCCCCACATTGGACACAACACACACCACAGCAAGTACTGAAATGTTTAACTCTGACAGGGATGATTTATTAACTGACAGTGGAACATTTCCTCCCTGAATCAGTGACAGCCCCAAAGTGGCTTTGTGTGTCCTCAAAACTCTTCTTAAAAATATCAGAAAGTTTCTAATTTCAGTTCAGCAATTAACATGAAGTATCTGCTAGGTGCTAGGTATTGTGCTACGTGCTAGGGACACAGAGAGGTAAAAAACAATACCTGCTGTCAAGAAGCTCCTAATCTAATGGAGCAGATCTATACAAACAAGTCATATAGGACTTGTCATAACATACTAATCATAAATAGGAAATAATTAACAGAAGGCACTAGAATTAAGAGGGACTGAGAAAGGCTTCTTGTAGAAGGTGAGATTTTACTTGGTGTTTGAAGGAAGTGGGGAAACCAGGAGTCTGAGATGTGAAGGGAGAGCATTCCAGGCATGGGGGATAGCCAGAGGAAATGTCTGGAGCCAAGGGATAGAATGTCTTGTTCTTAGACTAGCAGCGAGGCCAGTGTCACTGAATTGAAGAGTACATATTGGGGAGCAGGCTGCACAAAGACTGGAAAGGTAAGGGTGGGAAGGGGTAGGTTGGAAGAGCCTTGAATGCCAGAGGATTTTTGTGTTTGATCCTGAAGGTGATGAGAATCAGGAGGGAGGGAGTTTATTGAGTAGGAGGGTGTCATAGTTAGGCCTGTGCTTTAGGAAAGTCACTTTGGCAGCTGAATGCAGTATAGGGGAGAGTGGGAAGAGACTTGGGGCATTTTTGCTTTAAATGTGTCCCATGTCTTTTTGCCTATTTTCAGTTCAGATTATTTTGAAACAGAGGACAGAAAAGTCAAGTTCTTGTGTTCCTTGGTGTTAATAGTAAAGAGACTACAGCTTGCTTTGTAAATAAAACGATGTTGGCATTGAAACTGACCAACCTTTGTGACCATACTAATACAAAAAACAACCTACATGGATCTCAAGGGATTTCTTTTTGTTGACTGAATTTTATCAGGTTTAAAAACAGGTGATAAACTTCTACGTGACTAAATATTTTCCTCAAAGAAGGACAGAATGTGAAAGAAGCCAAAAGTCAGTATTTTCTTAAAAGTCTTCTTTTCTATTTCTCCTTCTCAGACATCAGTAAATTTTTCTTTCTTCAGCCTTTGCCTTTTTTCCTTCAACTATTCCACATGAGCTTTGGGCCTGTCTTTGGGTTGTGTTTTAGACAAGTGTCTTAAACAAGTACTAGCTAAAATATAGACTTAAAAAAAACAGTGGAGGTAATTTGAAGAGAGAAAACATTAAGAGGTCATCATTCCTCATGCAATGTGTAGAAATTCAATAACAGAAATTAGATTAGAGGTTGGGGAAGAGCTTAGTTCTTAGGAATGATCTCAACCAGTGTTGTCAAATTCAAATAGAAATGGAGGCCACTAAACCATACATAAGGATCCCTGTGGGCTGCATATTGACTTAGGAAGACTACATATTAAGATCATCTATGTTTTGTTGTATTTTTATTTATTTTGTCATATATCTTCCAAGTACATTTTAATCTAGCTTGGGCACACTCAAGAATGTCATGGGTCCCAAGTTGCCCTGGGCCACATGTTGGACAAGTCTGATCTACCTCAACCACTCATTTAATAAGTGTAATAATAACTCACATTTATAGTCTTTTAAGGTTTACAAAGTAATTTACATATATTACCTCATTTAAGCCCCAACAACCATTTGTGGGAGCTGACATTATTGTCATTTTTTTGCAGATGAAGAAATTGAGACTTAAAGAGGTTAAATATCTCATACAGGGTCCCAGAGATAGTAAGTGTCTAAGACAGGATTCAAACTCAGAACTTCTTGATTCCAACTGAATCATTCTGTCCATCCACTACCCCATCATAGCTGCCTGAACATACATCCACATCCCCTGCCTTCACTACCACATCCTGCCAAATTCAGTTTATTTAGAACTTCTTAGAACCATATCTACTGCATTGGTAGGACCCAAATATTTATGATAGAACAACTGGCCTTGAATCTAGGCACCCTGATGATGGGAGATGAGATTGGAATCCAAATGCATTCAATCAGGGTCTGGAAAAGAAAGAAAGCCTGTATGTCTTTATTTTATTTTTTTTCCTCCCCTTTCACGTGGTATAAGGGTAGGAACTCTCTTCCCATCCTGGGACCAGCTGAGATTGCTACCTTTCACTAGTTTGGGAATGAGAGTCAAGGTTCAGAATTGTTAAGAAACTTGAGAAAATTCATTTTGTTGCTTACACTATGTCAACAGGAGCTTTCTGGTCTATTATTAGCTATTTGTTTTAACGACTTTGGCATTCACTTTTCAATTTCTACCAAAATCAAATCTCCCCCTTCTTATTTCCTCCTGTGCAACTACAGTCTTCTCTTTTTCACATCCTTCTGTCCACTGTGCCTTCCATGAAAATAGCACAGTTTAAATCATTACACAAATATTCCAAAGGTTCTATGCATGCATTCAGTTGATCATCAAGCATTTATTAAGCACCTGCTTCATGCCAGATGCTCTCATAGGTGCTAGGGATGGAGATTTTAAAGTCAAAAACAATAGTTCCTGTCATCAGGGACCTTCCATTTTATCAGGTGAAACAACATGTGCACATATATAGATAACTGACAATATATACAAAGTCATTTTTTGCATCAGGAATAGCAGCAGAGGAATCAGGAAAAGAAGAGTCATTTGCACTGAGTTTTAAAGAAAGCTACACGTTCTAAGACATGGTGGTGAGGAAGGAGTGTGTTCTAACCAAGGGGAACATTGGAGATGGAGTGGGGTAGGCGGGATTGAGGAAGGGAAGGGTAGCATAGTGTTTGAGGAATAGCCAGTAATCTGGTGTAGTAGAAAGTAGAGTGAGTGAGAGAAGGGATATGTAACATACCTGGAAAATCACACTGGAGCCTTATGGTGTATTATATCCTAGCATCCTGGCTGTCCTATAGATATCTTAAACTCAACATGTCCAAAATGGACCTCCTCTTTCTCCCTCAAATCCTTCCCTTTTCCTAAATTTCATATTACTACTGAGAGTACTACCATCTTTCAAGTTACCTAGACAATGTATGTGTCATCCTTAACTCATCACTCTTCCTCTACACACACACACACACACACACACACACACACACACACACATATCCAACCTTGCCACGTCCTGTCCTTACAACATCTCTTCTATAGGGCACTTCAGGACTCCGTCACCTCGTGCCAGGACCATTGCCATAGCCTTCAACCTCTCCTCAGCTATCAGGATGATCAGAGTATCAGAACAGGTCTGACCATATCACTCCCTATTCAGTAAACTCCAGTGGCTCTGTATTATTTCCTGAATCAAATACAAAATCATCTCTTTGGCTTTTAATCTCTTTATAACCTGATTCCTCCTTAATTTTCTAGTCTTTTTATTCCTTTCCACATAATCCATAATTCAGCAACACTGGCCCCTTTCCCTCCCTCACCCCCTGCCCCTGCACACAACCTATTTCCCATATGATGCCTTTTTTTTTATATTTGTCCTTTTCACTTGGAATTCTCTCTTTCATCATGTCTGCCTCCTGGCTTCCCTCAATTCTCCTCTAAAAACATACCTTGATCTCCTGATTGATGCCAATGCCTATCCTCTGAGATGATCTCCAATGTATCCTATATATCTTGTCTGTACATAGTTGTTTGCATGTTGTCTTCTGCATTTGTCTCTTTTTGTATCCTCATTTAGCACAATGCCTGGTACATAGTAGGTGCTTAATAAATGATTGCCAACTTTAGGTAATGGGAAACCACTTGGAGCTTTTTGAGCAGGGGTGTGGCATGACCATATGCTTTAGGAACATCATTTTGGTAACTATGTGGAAGATGATTTGGAGAAGGGAGAGACTGGAGGCAAAGAGATGTAATTATGAGCAATAATCTGAGCAAGAAGGTTTAAATTTTTTTCTCCAATGATATGTAAAAACCATTTTAGACTTAATAAAAATTTGATTTCTGAATTCTCTTCCTTCTTCTCTTATCTCCCTCTCCCAGAGATGACCAGCAATTTGATATAGGTCATACATGTTCAATCATGCAAAACAATTTGTATAGGTCATTTTGTGAAAGAAAACAGAAACAAAAAAAAAACCATGAAAAAAAGTAAAAAATGCTTCAATTTGCATTCAAATTCCATCAGTTCTCTCTCTGGAGGTGGATAGCATTTTTCATTATAAGTCCTTCAGAATCATCTTGGATCCTTGTATGCCTGAGAATAACTAAGCTATTCACAGTTGATCACTGCTCTTAGGGTGTACAATGGTCTCCTCATTCTTAGGCAAGGATTTCTGAGGGCCTGATTAGAATGGTGAATACATGAGTGGAGAGAAGGGGGTGAATTGGGAAGGTGGAATTAACAAAATATGCCCCTTGATTGAATATTGAAAGGTAAAAGAGAGGAAAGAGCTAAATGTGTTTAAAGTTGCAAATCTGAGCAAAGAAAGACAAGAGGACCCACGACAGAACCTTGGACTACATGTGCTAAAAAAGCTATGACTCACCAATCATAGATCCATCAAAGGAGATTGAGGAGTAAATAGATAACAGAGAAACAAGGGAGAACTATGCTGGTAAAACTCCAGAGAGAGCTGGTCAGCAGTGTCAGCATATTGTATGAAAAATGTGAATTAAAAAGAATGAATTTCTGATGCATTTAAATTTTTAAAAGTTGCTGAGCATTTAACTTTTTAGTCATCTTCCTAAGTAATTTGATCGTAGAAAAGAAATAGCAATTAAAATGTAAGTTCATCATACTTTCTCCAAATTCGTTTTATAATCAATTAAAACTCTAATAATAGAAGAGGACTCGGGTTCATCTACAATGGCCCCAAGTCTTCCAAACTCTGAGACCAGCTCTTCATCTCCCATGCTATAATGTTCAATAAATGCTTATTGAATTTAAGTGACTTTTCTATATACTCATTTTCTATTTTTCTATATACTCATTTTCTATTTTTCTATTTTCATTTACTCTTTTTGCATTTATAAGTAGGAGGTAACTGTAGAATATCCAGTGGTAAATATCTAATAGGTGGTTAACTATTCTGGAAATGCAACTCTGAGCACAGAGAAATCAGGGTAAGGAACTTTCAGGCTTGATACTTTTAACCCTCAAGTATTATGTAGGGGCTTGAGATCTGGTAATTCTCTGAGATCTTTTGTTAACTGATTGGTGATCTAGTCTTGAGTTATTCATAAAGCAAAGTATACCTATAATGTAGAGCAAGACTGATCATTTTGGGATTACAGTTCTTGTGGGAATAACGGCACTGAGGAGAAAGGTACCTTCCTTTAGGGGGCTAGTCTTTGATGAGTCCAGTACGGAGCTTTTTTCCTAGACTTGAAATTACCTTCGTTGTATTTTGTTCCCCAAAAAAGCACAACCATTTTGCAACTCATTCTGAACTCAAGTATATATATATAGGTTCTTGGCACTGTGCTGAATGAACTAAGGATTCTAAGCATGGCCAGACCTCAGTATTTGCACTTTTGCTAAGTGGCCCAATTACACAATGTAGGATTCATTTTTAATCTGTCCTTATGCCATTCAAGGACAATTGAAGAATGTGATGCCATTGCTATATTTTTCAATTATTTATAGAAATGGCTTAACTTTGCCTCTGTCAAGGGAGATAAAAAATATTTACTGTCCAAGCATTTTTAATAAATGACTCATTACTTCTTAACCAGAAGATTCAAGGCCACAGCCTCCCTGATTATAAAACTTTATTGGGTTGTTTGGATTTTTTTTTTTTTTGGTTTCTTAGAAATCTGAAAAAGTAACACTGAAAATATTTCTACTAATAGGTAATGTTACTCACATGAGACCTAGAGGAGAACTTTTTTTGTCTTTAACTTTTATAATTCTAGCAACACAAACTGTTTCAATTCAGCTAGAATTCATTGAAAGCCTACTATGTGCCAACAACTGTCCTCAGCAGTAGGAGTACAAAGAAAAAAATGAACTAGTTATAAGATCACAGAGCTAAAAAGGGTCTTAGATGCCATCTGCTCCAACCTCTTGATTTTTACAGATGAAGAACAAAAGCCTAGGTCAAATTTGCCTAAGGTCAGGTAGTAAGTGACAGAAACAGAATTTGCTGACTTCAAATCCAATATTCTCTCCACTGTACTACCCTAAAAGAGCTGATATTCTAGTTGGGGGGAACTCTATTGTAAATATAGGTAAACTGTGTATAGATTATGTACCAAAAAGCAGAGTTCTAAAAATAATGCAAAGGGTGTATAGCCCAAATCAGAGGTTCATTTCAATTTTAGAGCACCTTCTGTGAATTAATTTTGAAAAACCTTAGCTGGGATTGAGATTCTTCTGTGCCTGTATGCTACAAGATAAAGATATATTTCTGAAAAGGGCGGGGAGCTAGGAGGCATTGGAGTCAGGGAGACCTGAGTTCAAATCTAGCCTCAGACATTTACCAGCTGTGTGACTCTGGGCAAATCACTTAACCCACTGTTTGCTTCAGTTTTCGTCATCTTTAAAATGATCTGGAGAAGGAATTGGCAAATCACTCCAGTACCTTTGCCAAGAAAATCCCAAATGGGGTCGTAAACAGCAACAATTTTTGAAAAGACCTGTCTAATTTGAGGTCAGTTAAGGGTCATGAGAAGGGACCTAGGAAGGTTTGATAGTCGGATTCATCTCTAATTCTGGATGATCCCTGATCTGAAGGGAAAGCTTTATTGATCAGGGGACCAGTTCAATGAGTCATTGAATGTATAGTCATTGAACATAGTTTGACTATATTGTGAGCATAACCAAATTGGCTTTGGGGGAACATTAATGAGCAACAGGGCCTGTTTTAGCAAAGTTTTAAGATTTAGTTTACTGCCCTCCGTACTCCACCTCCTTCCATCTGAATATTCTGTTTAAATAAGCCTATTAAAGACTTTTTGTTGTTTATTCATCTCAGTCCTGTCTGACTCTTCAGGACCAGATTTGAACTCAGGAAAAGGAGTCTTCCTGACTCCTGCACTTGCCTTGCTCCCCAGTCTTAAAGACTGTATATCTCTATTGGAAAGTTAGTAGAATCCTAGGGGTAACTAAGCGGTACAGTGGATAGAATATTGGGCTTGAAGTTGGAACCACCAGAGTTCAAATGTGGTCTCAGATACTTGCTTAGCTGTGTGACCCTGGGCAAATAATTTATTCTCTATTTGCCTCAGCTTTACCATCTGTGAAAATGGCCATAACAATAACATCTATGTCTCTGGGTTTTTGTAAAGATCAAATGAGATAATTTTATAAAGCACCAAGCACAGTCTGTAGCACAGAGTAGGTGCTATGTGTTAGCTCTTTTTATTGGGTTTTTTTATTATTATGCACTTAAGAAGTTCTGGGTTTGGGAGTCAGGAGCCTTGAGACATACATAGTACTAGTTCTGCCACTGATTAGCATAAGATCATACCCTTAAGCCAGAGATCAGCACTGAACTAGGATTCACAACGGTTATTGTAATTCCAGTTGTACCACTTACTGTCATGGGTCACTTACCCTCCATGAACTTCAGTTTCCTTATCTGCAAAATGGGGGCAGCCATGCCTATTCTGTCCTGGCAACCTTGTAGAATAAATTTGAGTGGGGAAAAAAAGGAGACAGTCTATGTGAAAGTGCTTTATAAATGACACAGAGGCATTGCATTATGTGTTTCTTCTATCCTGAGTACTTTTTTTTCTTAAAAGCATTGTGTTAGGCACTATGTTGGATATCCTTAATGGTATCCTTAAGATACTTGCAACCTAGGATGATATATAAAACATACACAGATAAGCTTAAGTTTAAGAGAAGAAACTTAAATATAAGAGGAGGTAAATAGAGGAAAGCAATGAACTAGACCTTAATAGAATATTTGCTCACATAGACACTTGTTTATGAATGACCACCCAAATTAGTTAAGCATAATGCATAGTAAAATAAGAATGGTTATATTATAGGGATATAGAAGAGGTGCAGAATTTTGTTTGAGTTCAAGTATCATTACCAACTGAGGGAAATCAGGGCTGACGTCATGGGAGAAATAGGAGGCTAGGCAGAAGTTGTAGGTAGCAAGGAAGTGTTCTAGGGATAAGGAATGATGGGATAAGTAAAGATCCAGAAACAAAAACAAAATGTGAGGTGTGTTTTTGAAGAGAGGGTCAAGAGAACGCATCCAGACAGGATGATTACTCTCGTGGCATCCTCTGGGATAGATCGGATGAGAGAGAACAGTTATAAGACTATTGCAGTAATCCAGGTAAAAGCTAATAAAGGCCTGTGCTAGGATGGAGGGAGTATAAAAAATGGAAAGAATGGCATAGATATGGGAGAGATATAATTGACAAGACTTGACAGACTCATCTCAAGGAGCTCAAAACCTGGTGGAGGAGACATGTAAATAACAATGTACATGCTAATATTTGTATATACACCTACATACATATACATATATACATACATACACATATCTATCTATATCTGTCTGTCTATAGAGAGAGAGAGAGAGAGGGAGAGTATAAATGGAAGGCAATCTCAGAAAAGGTACTAGTAGCTGAGACAGATACAGAAAAACCTCCTGCTGAAGGTAGGATTTGAACTCAGTCTTGGAAGGAATCCAGAGAACCAAGGCAGTGGAGGTGAAAATGGAGAGAGAGTCACCATGTAGGCAAATTTATTATCTTAGGAGTCCTTTTCCTTTTGTCTATAATAATAATATAATATATTTATAGTAGTAAGTCTATTACTGCTGCCATCTTGGTCCCAGCCTTTGTGTTCTCTCAGCTTGCTAACTAGACTTTCCCCTTCCAGCTTCAACCTGCTCCAGTCCATCCCATACATGGCAGACAGTTAACCTTCCTAATTCAACGTTTTTGATTACTTTCTTGCTTAAAATCATCACTTGTTTTCCTGTTGTCTAAAGAATCATACTGTCACAGAATTTGAGTCAGAAGAGACCTCAGCAACCATTGGACCAACTCCTAGCTGAAAAGGAATACCCTCTACCATCCAGCTTATACTTCACGACTTCATGACCTCGCTACCTCATGACATAACCCATTCTAGTTTTAGAAAGCTCTAGTTGTTAAGATGTGTTTCCTTATGTTAGGTCTAATTTGGCTTCTGCAGCTCTCGCCTATTGCTCTTAGTCTAAACAAAATAAATCTAAATCTCTTCTATATACTAAACCTTAAGGTACTTGAAAACAGCTTTCATACTTCCTCTACCAAAAAAAATTTCCCTTAGGGTAAACATCTCTGCTTCTTTCAGCTGATCCCCATAAAAGTGGAGCTTCAGGACCTTTTCTGTGATGGCTTCTCCTTTGTAGATGAAGTCAAGCCTGTTTGCTTGAATTCATCAAAGACAGATACACTGTCTTACCATCTCCCTACTAATCTTGGGTACTTTGTTATATCTATTTTTTGTGCTGTTTCTGTCTTGTCCTTTCTAGTCCAAAGATCATTCTCCTTGGCAGAGAAAATGAACACAATAAATGAGCGGCATTACCTCTCCCTCAGCCCTCACCCACACATCACCCATTAGCATTGCCCCATTCATGCCAAGCAGCAAGCCTATTTTTGGAGGATGTATTCCTAAGTCCCCAAATTCACCATCTTGGCACATTCTGGCACTTTTAGAAATATGAGGACCAGAACTAAATGTAAAATGGCAGATGTGGTCTGACTGGAGCGTAGGATTTCCTTCTTCTGAACATCATATTTCTGTTAATTTAGCTTAGGACCACATGAAATCTCAGATCTTCTAACAGTGAAGTTTTGAAAAATCATTTTCAGATCATAAATAGCAAAAATGTTTCCTCATTTGTATCACTTTAACTCTTCTCTCTTGTAAACATTTGCCGTTTTTCTTTACAACAATGAAACATTTGGGTCACAGTTTAAGGAAGTCATTTTATATGAAAATTCATTATGTAAGTAACCTTCTAGGATGAATTATGAGTGATTGTAGACTTTCTGTGTGATAGCTAATTCCAGATCACTTTTCATGTGTTTTTTTTTTTATTTTAAAGCAGAGGTTCTTAAAGCATTTGGAGAGTCACAGTTCCTTTTGGAAGTCTGTTGAAACCTATTTACCCCTTCTGAAGTCAAGGCTGCAATCATTTATTAAGCTCCTTCTATGTTCCAGGCACATAATGTTTTAAGTGCACAAAATAAAGCGCATAGGATTACATAAAAAACCAATTATATTGAAATAAAAGAAATGTATTTTTTGCTCTCCAAGTTCATGATTGAAATCTGTCCATGGATTCCTTTTAGGGGGTGGTCTGTGGATCCCAGGTTGAGAACCCTTGCTTTAAAGGAAGATACTAGAGTTGATGGCCAACATAAAGAGAAATCCTAGTGGACAGAGACCAGTAGAATGAAAATGAATGAGAAGAGTGTGCTAAGACTGGTCAAGCAAGAGTTAACAGGGCAGTGACTCCCTGGAGAGGCTGTTTACAAAAGTTTATGGCTTGGGTGTGAATTGGCTATTTAAGAGTGGGTCTATGCTCTCCTGCACTTCTCCCCAGAGCTGCCAGGAACCCTGTCAAAGGACCCAACCAACCATGAGAGGATTTCTCATTCTCAATAGGATTGTTTTAAAAGTAAAAGAGCTTTATTTTTTTTAAGCCTCTAAAAATATGGTTGTGATCAACTGTTTACTCTTTCAGTGTGTATGTGGACAACCTTTGCCAGTGGCAGACTCAGAGGTAGGTCGATTTGGCTTCTTTGGGGGAAAGATTTGTTTGCTTTTCTTTGACACCCTCCAAGGAGTTCAAAGTAGAATCAAGAGTGGAAGACTTTGTCACTGAGATTGGATTTAGGTAGTTTTCTTTATTTCTTTTCTGTCCTGAGCTAGATAAAGTTGGCTAATGTGGTTTACTTTTTGAAAATAGTTCAAGGTTCTCATTTGTCTTCCAGGCCTATTTCTTTCTGACGGGACTGAAAATCGTTAGTCTAACTGAAATCTGAGTGATTTCTTCCCTCCATCCTTGGGTTAGAAATTAAACAGACTTTTAAACCTAACCTGTATTTTCCTGCAAACTAATGTTGCTATGGGCCCTGAGACGCTGCTCTGTCTATTTCCCTTTGCTGCTGTACTCCAATGAGTTTACCGGAATGAGCAGCAGCGTTAGGCAGAGGTGTCCATGGGCTTTCTTAAGTACCACCTGTGGGTGGACATTGGCCGAGATTTGAGGCGTAATGCATTAAAAAGATTAATCCAATCCCTATTGCTGGTGGTATTTGATTTCCCTGCTTTGGGGAATACGTGGAATTACTGAGCTGAGATCATTTCCTGGAATGTGTTTGAGTCCTCTGTAGGATTTGTTACCTGCACAGCTAAGCTGGGCTATTGTTTTCTAAATCCATTTCCTTATTTTTCAGCTTCAGTGAAGAAAATCTGGCTCCTTTTTGCATAAGAATAAGAAAAAAATAAATTCATCATCAGTTTGGGCCGGCTTTGGTGGACCTTGCCCAAATCTGATCTCTGGGGCCTCTGTCTCTCTGTCTCTGTCTCTGTCTCTGTCTCTCTCTCTCCCTCCCTCCCTCTCTTTCCATCTCTCTCTTCATCTCTCTGTCTCACTCCCTAAATGATTTAATCTTGAATCAAAATGGTCAAAAAGAATAATTTTCAGGGAAGACAAAGAGTTGAAATATCTACCATTTATTTTTTTTATTTTATTTTAAATAAATTTATTTAACTTTTTACATTCATTTTCACAAGATTTTGGGTTCCAAAATTTTCTCCCCATTTGTCCCCTCCCCAATACACTGGACATTCTAATTACCCATATCACCAATCTGCCCTCTCTTCTATCATCCCTTCCTTCCCTTACCCCATCTTCTCTTTTGTGCTGTAGGGCCAGATAACTTTCTATTCCCCATTACCTGTATTTCTTATTTCCTAGTAGCAAGAACAATACTCAACAGTTGGTCCTAAAACTTTTAAGTTCCAGCTTCT
>CM053771.1:156803685-156892685 GCA_028658325.1 Potorous gilbertii | reverse complement strand
ACTAATGTGCTTTCTCTCTTTGGGGTAGTAAGTCATTTATGAAGCATGTAAACAGGGAAGGTTCTGTAGTCTACGATGTAGTGATAAGTACTTTGAATCTGAAGTGGGGGAAAGTGACAAGAAATAAAGCTCTTACTGAAAGAAAAAGTTGTTCTTCAGTTTTAATACATATAGATGGAGAAATTGAAGACAGATGAGATTTTCTTTTAAAAATAGGAAATAGAATTTTCTATAATATATTTCCTTGATCACTTCTCCAGCCATATTGCCAATTTGCAATGGTTTATTAAGTGGTTAAAATTCTACTATTGATCCTTTTGGTGAATATCAGAAAACCATTCAGCAGAATTGAATATCCTAATTGACTAGACCTGTGCTAGGCATTAGGGAGAAAGGCAGTAAATTATAAGGTATGCTCCTTCCCTTAAATGCAGGGATGGAGAACCTGCGACCTCCGGGTCACATATGACTCTCTAGGTCCTTAAGTGCAGCCCTTTGACTCAATCCGCACTTCACAGAACAAGCCCCATTAATAAAAGGGAATGAAACTTAGATTAGAGGGCCATGTGTGGCCTCGAGGCTGCAAGTTCCTCACCACTGGCAGTGAACCAGAGATGAAAAATTCTGAAAAGAATGTAACATTTATTTTTGTTAAACCAATTATCTAATATCATTAATTGTGATTAACCTTGACTTGGAAACTTTAAAATTTAAATTCTTAAAATTGAGAACTTAAAAAAATAAGGTGAAGAGTTTGTTTACATTTTCCTTAAGACATATTTAAAAGTTTTGCTCCCAAAGAGGCAGCATGGAATAGTGAATAGAGGGGTCCTCTGAGGCAATAAAGCTTGAGTTCAAGTCATGCCTCTGATGTGCTAGCTGGGTGACCCCTAGGCAAGCCACCTATCATCTCAGTACCCCAGGCTATTCTCTTAGACTGTAAATTCCAGAGCTATTGCCAAGTCATGGTTCCTAGAGGGAGTTTCCCTGCACCAATGAAATAGTAGAACTGGTCAAGATAATACTAATTTTCAAAAAAGTTTTGTATACTAGGTAGAATATTAAATAATCGGAAGCTAAGCCTGCTTTAAATATATACATATATGTAGATATATATCTGTATATATCTACATATATCTATATAAATATATATGTGTGTGTCTGTGTGTGTATATATGTGTATATATATATATATATATATATATATATATACATATCTGCATATGTATATGTGTGTATGAGAGAAAGAGAAAGGGAGAGAGACAAAAAGACTGTTAGGGAGCTCGGTACTGGGGCAGTGGGATGAGTTTATTTAAAAATTTTCTTTGAATTTGTCCAATTTAAGAGATTGGGAGGCAAAAAATGGAAAGGATAAACCTGCCCTAATTTAGTGTGTATTTTAAAATCAAATTAAATATGGCAGGTCTGGTTTACAGGGAGGGAATGACCACTCCAAGAAATGATTTAACTGGTGTTAATTTAGCAACAACAGATTCCAATTGTTTGCTCCCATTTTAAATAGATTTCATGTCAGCAGATTTAATTTATGTGGAAGAGGAGACATGATACTGTAAATTGGACTACCTTCCAGATAGCAGAAGAAGCTTTTATGGTGGAGGATGGGGATGGGGATGGTGGGAAGGTCCTTCTTAAAAAGGTATCTTAACTTCTTATACTGCATTTATCTGGAGGAACATCTTGAGAAATCTACAAGCTTCCTTCATGGACTTCTCTTTTTCTGTTCTCTATAATACTTTGGCTTGGTATTACACACAATTGACAAATGTCATAGACTATATTCATGTTTGAAGGATGATGGAATGTAGGCGAAAGCAGACTGTAAACAACTGAAGAAGTGAGACTTTTAAAGTGCTACTGAGACTCAGTACAAGCTGAGGTTTTTGACACCATTTGGCAGAGGATGTTTGAAATCTGTAATCAGCTTCAGGGTGAGAAACTTGATCGTGGCCATATTGTGTGAAAAGGATTACAAGAACTGTAACTTCTGGGAATCTTTGATTATTGCTAATAACAACCTTTCATTTTCTTTTTGTAGCCAGTAACAAGGCCCCCAGTTCCAGCTCATCAAGTGCCACCATATAAAGCTGTTTCTGCCCGGTTACGGCCGTTTACATTTTCACAAAGCACACCCATTGGGCTGGACCGAGTTGGACGCAGACGGCAGATGAGAGCATCTAATAGTAAGTTTCTTGAAGCTCTTAGAGATCACCAGAGGAAACATCAGGAGGCATCTTTTTTTCAAAGTATTATGATTTTGCCTTTTATGTAGCTTCACAAAAATGTAAAAAATCTTATCTGTCTGAACTTTCATATTTAAAACAGGTGTTTTGATGATCATTTGGGTGAAATGGACTAAACATTAGACTTGGAATGAGAAGATTTAGTCAAGTTGCATCAATAATGTGCTAGCCACTATGCTAAGTGCTGATGATACAAAGAAAAATAAAAATATTCCCTTGTCTCAGGGAACTCACATTCTGATGGGGAAGACAACATGCCTACAACTATGTATTTTAAGATTTTGAGTAAAAGGAAGGCAATCTCAGAGGGAAGATATAAACATTGAGGGGGACCAGGAAAGGTTTTTTGCAAAAGGTGGTGTTTTAGTTGAGACTTACAGGATGCCAGGGAAGACAGGAGGCAGAAAGAAGGAGGGAGGGCATTCAAGGAATGAGGTGTAGCCAGTGTAAAGGCATGGATGAAATGTCTTGATCAAGGAAAAGCAAGGAGGCCAGTGTCACTGAATCACATTCATGGAAATAGAAAATAGAATCATGGTCATGAAAATCTTACATAGAAATAGTCAAGTATAAGATGATTGGAAAGGAAAGAAGGGCTTAGGTTAGGAAGGGTTTTAAAGTCTTATCCAGATATTTTGTTTTGTTTTTTAAATCTCCCAAGTTAGAATTGATTTCTAGAGTCTATCGATAGTTAGATAAGGGAACAGCTTGACTTTAAATCAGAAGATTCTATGTTCAGTTACTTGCTTATCTTTGCCTTTGAAGCTAAGCATCATGGTATCGTGGAAAATGCAGTGGGTTACAGATGATATAGTTTTTAATCCAAACTCTTCTTTTGACTAATTTTGTGAATTTAGGTAAGTCATTTAACATGCTGGTTCTCAGTTTCGCATTCTCAGATTTGAAAGGAATCTGAGGCCATTTATTTAGCTTTCAACAAAAATAGAAAGAATCACAGATGTAGGACTGGAAAAGAACTTAGAAGCCACTTAGTCTAAACACTCTCACTTTACAGATGAGGAAACTAAGGCCCATAGAGGTTAAGTGACTTGCCCAAACTCAATAAATATCAGAGGTGGGATTTGACCTGGGTTCCCTGATTCTAGAATGGGTCATTGCTTCATCTGCTATACCATACTGCCTTCCTTAACCCATACTTTTATAGAAATAACCTCTTCAAAATTCAGTCAATAAACATGAAATTATTATTAACTTTATTATTATTTATTTATATATGTTATATTTATTTATATAAGTTTATTATTAACTTTATTATTGTTTATTATTAACTTGGTATTGAGTACTGTGTACTCTTCTCAGAGCTAGAAATATAAAGATAAAAATCTCTTGACTCCAAGAGTTTACTTTCCACTGGGGGAAAGCAGTATGTATACAGGATAAATAAGTACAAATTAATTTGGGGGTGAGTTGGAGTGAACACTAAAATCTGAGAGAAGGAAGGACATCTTGTACTGTAGGAGATTGAAGTTGATCAGGACTTCTACTCCATTGATAGGGAGTATGTGAGGCTGGATTTGAACTCAGGAAGTTGAGTCTTCCTGACTCCAGACCCAGTGCTTTATCCATTGTATCATTTAGCTGCCCAAGATTTAAGTGTGCCTCTCTGCATTTTCTTCCACTGCTCCTGGCTTTGCCCTAGTCATTTAATTTCTCTGGTTTTCTATTTTACAAACTCAGATTTGGAAGGAATTTTAGAGGCCATTTAGACCAGAATATCATAGATCTACAAATGGAAAGAAATTCAGAGACCACCTATTCCGATCTCCTTCATTTTACAGATGACAAAATTGAGACCCAGCAAGTTGAGTGTTTACTTGGGCCTCCAGGGCCAATTAGAACTAGTCTCATCTGTCTTCCACATCACCGCCTTTCAAATACCTAAAAACAGTCCTGCCAAGTCTTCGTCTCCAGGCTCAACATCTCCATTTCCATCAACTAATCTGTATGGTACAGTGTTAAGACCCTTCACCATCTCTCTGCTTCTTCTGGATGTCCTCCAGTTTACTAATGTCCTTCTTTAAAATGTAGAACCACAAGCAATACTTCTGGTGTGACCTAAATAAGGAAACTATCTTAATATGGCCTGTTGCATTAGCATTCTTTGTTCCCATATAACTCTGTTGATTCATCCTGTTCTGGTCTGGATCATTTTCAAATAACCTTTTTTCTAGTTGTGTCTCACCCATTTTGCACTTGTCAAATTGATTTTTTGAACCCATGTTAAGACTTTACATTTATCCCTATTAAATTTCATCTTAGTAGATTCAGCCCAGTTTTCTGTCTTGTCAGGATCTTTTTGGATCCTGACTGTTGTATTTCTTGTCTTTTTTTGTTACCTGAAAATTTGAAAAGCATGCCATTTATGCCTTTATCCAAATTCATTGAAAAAAAAATAAGTTAGGTCAGGGCCAAATATAGATCCATGCCCTAGTCAACTAGAGACCTTCTTCCAAGTTGATACTGAGCCATTAATGCCCATTCTTTGAGCCTACCACTTCTAAACCCACCAAAGTGACTTCTCTCTTTTTCCACATGAATAGCATGGGAGACATTGTCAAGTATTTCGCTAAAAAACTAGGTTAAATATGACTATAGTGTTCCCGTCCTCTACCTATCTAATAACCTTTTCAGAAAAAAAAATGAACTAAATGTGGTGTAATCTGGCCTTGATTAAGTGGTGCTGGCTCTTTATGATCTCTGAACCTTTTCAAGTGGTTCACCAACTATTCCTTTAATGATAGACTCTATAGTTTTGCCAGGCATCAAGATTATATTCCACTGTGTGTTTTGTTCCCCGCCTCCCATTTTTTTTTTGAAAATTGGTACATTTTCTCTTTTCTAAGCCCATGGTACCACTTCTATTGTCCACAATCATTCAAAGGTCATCGAGGGTAGTTCAGCAATCCCATTTATCAGGTTTTTGAGTACCCTTGTATGGAGATCACCAGCATCTGATGATTTGATTCATCAAAGGCAGCCAAGTACTCACTTACTATCTTCCTGTTTAGCCATTTCTAGTTTTCCTTCCCAGTCTACAGATCATTCTCCTTGACAGAGGGAACAGAAATAAAGTAAGAGGTAAAGGGGTCCGTCATTGATTGGCTATTATCGTTACCTTCTCCCTACTGAACAGCGATCCTACCCTTCTTAAAATCACATTGTGTGTGTGTGTGCGTGTGCGTGTGTGTGCGTGCGTGTGTGTGCGTGTGCGTGTGTGTGTGCGTGTGTGTGACAGAGACAGAGACAGAGATGCTGTAAATTGGTTGCTATGAGTTGTTGATTTATACTGAGCTTGCAGTCCACTAAACCTCCTGTATCACATACGTATGTATGTGTGTATGTTCATCCTTCATTGCCGAAGAAGATCATGCCATCAGAGAAATGATGACATGCCTTGCACTTGACTTTGTTTTCAGCGAGGGAAGGCTATGCAGGTCACCAGCCTCACTTCTCCTCCAGAGCCATCTGAATTCACCGACCAGACATTCATCAGGATGACTGGAGGTGACCCAGGATGAGGCAATTGGGGTTAAGTGACTTGCCCAAGGTCACACAGCTAGTCAAGTGTCTCAAGAGGTGAGATTTGAACTCAGGTCCTCCTGACTCCTGCACTGGTGCTCTATCCACTGCACCACCTAGCTGCCCTCATATCACCATAACTATTAACTGGCTATATCTCTATCATCTTGTATTTATATAGTTGATAGTTTGGAACCAATACATGGTACGTTTATTCCTACCAAAATCTATCCTATTTATTCAACCCATAATTTGAACCTGCCGAGACATTTTCGTACTGATTCTGCCACTTAGCAGGTTATTCTGCATCATGTGGTCTGCAAATTTGATAAGCAAGTTGTGTATACCTTCATCTCATTAAATGATTAAAATGCTGCTTTGCCGAGGGCTAAGGGCAAATCTCCTGAGACATTTTACTAGAGGTCTTTCAGATCGTTGATCTGTTCATTTGTATTCTTTGGGTCCAGTTATTCTTGAGTTCTGAAACTCACTTACAATGATGATACTGCCATAGAGTCAGCTTTTCTCTCCTCTCTGTCCATGAATATGTCTTGAGATACTTTGTCCCATTTTGGAATTCAAGGACATAGAAAAACAACAATAACAGTGACAGTAAAAATAATATCAACATTTACATAGCACTTTAAAATTTGCAAAATGCTTTCCAGTGTAAGTAACTCACTTTACTGAAGGTCAAAGGATAGTTCATCATTTTTCACTGCTAAATAGGTGTTAAGTCAGTATAATCGCTGGTGACTTCCATTAATGTGATCTCTCATCACAACACAGGAATTTAATCTTGGACTTTCATGGACAAGCTCAGAGAACAACATGAACAGTAGTAGTAATGGTGTTTATGATACTACTATAATATAATAGTAATAGTGTTTCCAATATCTCGAAAGCCTAACTCTGGGCTCGAGGGCCTGGGCTGAAATCCTTCCTGCCTCTTGAGTGACCTTGAGCAAGTCAGTTTCTTCAACTTTTGAATGAGATGGTTGGACTGAGTGGCCCTTGAGTTTCCTTCAAGTTCTAGTACTCTGATCCTATGAGAACGATAGATAATAGCCCTGGAGAATAATGCAAGAAGCAAATATTCCTCCCCAAGTAGCATGAAGGGAACCACGGGGCAGAGCATTTCACAGTCAGATGAAGTCACTGCCTCGGGTGTTTGTACTTATTTGTTTTTCTTTCTTATAAAGGAGGATTCATTCTGTAGGAGAAGAAATATTTCTAAAAATGACTGTAAAAGTAAAAGGCATCAATAATCTTTTTTTAAAAAGAAATTTAATCTAAGAAAATATACATGGGAATGCATATTTTTTCATAATATCATTCTCCTATAAGGAAGGGACCGTGAAAGTCATGTAGTCCAACTCCCTTATTTGACACATGAGGATCTAAGACCCACCTATCTAAGGAGAGGCATTATATAACTTGTCCTAGGCTCCAAAGTTTTATTTGTTCAAAGTTTCTTATAAAAAATTACCTCTCCTTTCTCTGTTTCTTTTTTTGATTATATTGAAAGTAGCTTCTCTAATCCTAGGCCTCCAATTCCTGATTTTCCATTTCCTCATTTACTTAGGATTTCTTTGAGTATCTAATTTCTCTCCTCCCATCTCCATTTTCTCTACGATATATGTTATCTCTGAATAGAAATAAAACCTGAATGCTATAGGCAGTACAAAGCCTGTCTAGCCGTCTTTTCCTTGTTCTCTTATCATTCAGGTTCAATCTCTGAATTAAATTCAGTGATAACCTTATGTTGTAACTAGTTCTGTGGAGAAGTAGACTGTCTATATATCTTTATTAGTCCAAAAAAAAAAGAGAAAAGAAAACCCAAATCTCAAACTATTAAACTATGTAGAAGAAGGGCCCTGGAAAGCAGATTTCTCTGTTGCAGTTTCCTCATCTGTAAAATGCAGGAAGGTGAGAGGATGGGATCTAATGATAGTACCTACCTTTCAGGGTTGTTGTGAGGATAAAAATAAATTAATTTTGTAAAATACTTTGTAAACCCTAAAGCATTATATAAATTCTAGCAATATTGATGCTGATGATAAGAACTGAACACAGGCAATTGAATTCCCACGTCACTCCCATCCCTATCACACAGGCAACCAGGTATTGTGTTTTAAAATTTGACATTGCTTCAATAGAGAGATAGAGATAGGGGCCTGACCTGTGATTTCATTATTATAAAGACCTTCAACAATGCAGGTAGCACCATCTTTGAAAGTCTTAGAAGGTGCCTAGAGCAGTGGGGTCAAATTTATATAGAAATAGGGACCTCTAAACTGTGTATAAGGAGCCCTGAGGGCACATATTGACTTAGGAAACCACATTTATGTTTTATTATATTTTAATATATTTTGTTAAATATTTTCCAATTACATTTTAAGACTAAGGAATGTTAGGGGTCACATATTTGACACTTTTGTCTAGAGCACCAAGGGTTAAATGACTTGCCCAGGATCAGATGGCCAGGATGTGTCAGAGGCAAGTCTTTAACCCCAGATTTTACTGAGGTCAGCTCTCTTATCCACCAGATAGTTAGATGGTACAGTGGATAGAACTCTGGATCTGGAGTCAAAAAGGCCTGAGTTCAAATCAGCCTCCAACACTTACTAGCTGTGTGACCCTGGCCAAGTCATTTAACTTCCTTCTACATCAGTTTCCTCTTCTGTAAAACAAGGATACTAACAGCACCTACCTCCTAGGGTTGCTGTACGGATCACACGAGGTGATATTTGTAGAGCATTTTGCAGACCCTAAAGTGCTATGTAAATGCTAAGTATGATGGTGATTGACAATGATACCGTTCTGTCTCTCTATCATCGACAGAAGATATCAGGATCTTAAATATTAAAAAAGATGGGGAAAAAATGAGGAATCCTTTCCCTTTTGATGCCAAAACCCAGAATGGGTGGTATAGGTTGTATGAACCTTTGTGTATCCCTTTTTACCCTTAGCATCATCCAAAGAATTAGTTGGTCTCACTGTGGAAATTTTTTAAAATGGATTTTTCAGTCATGTCCAACACTTTGTGACCCAGTTTTGGGGTGTTCTTGGCAAAGATACCGGAGTGCTTTGCCATTTTCTTCAGCTCATTTTATAGATGAGGAAACTGAGGGTTTAAACGAATTGCTCAGGGTCACACAGCTAGTAAGGGTCTGAGGCCGGATTGGAACTCAGAAAGATGAGTCCCGCACTGTCTTCACTGGGCCCCTTAGCTGCCCCTGGATGAAAAGTCCTAATTAAGATAGACTTCCCCCATTCCCCAGGTCTCACATATGGTTACTTTGTCTTTAAAAAATGTTTTAAGCACAGTGACTTTTCAAAGACCTTTCTAGTGCTGAAGAAAAATAATTCTGATTGTTAAAATTTTGGCATTATGATTAATGGGTAGCACTCCTTTCCATATTTACAGCTCGCTTTTCTGTGGCTTGATTTTATCCTGACATACAGAGAGAGTATTGTGCATTGTTCATAGACTAAAGTTATTTTGCTGATTTAAGGACTAAATATCAGTAGGGGACCAGTGAATTATTAGTTTTAACTTGTACATGGTTGCTCCAAACTATTGGGGATGCTCTTGCACATGAAATCAGAGAAATACTCCAAGGTTAACATTTCAGGAAAGATCCAAGATATGGAAAAACAAAAAAACAAAACAAGGGGGAAAAAAACCATTCTCTGGCTTTGAATAACTTTATGAAGACATTGCCTCAAAGATGCTTTTGCTTTCTGGAGTGAATGAAATGCAGAAAGGTATTTACTTCATTGTACCTAATTCATTTTGTTATTTTCTATCCTGTGCCTGGAAGTGATCATAACCGCAAGGTCACATTCTTTGTGAGGTGGTGGTGACTTCTATAATTGGCCACAGATGCATTTAAAAAATTATTTTTTTTTTTTAAAAAATTCTGCTTTTGACTTTGAAGTAATGTGAAGCTTGTTCACATTGGTCTTTTGGGTAATGCTCATTCAATAATGTAAAGAAGTTGAAGAAATATTTCTGTGTACTAAATTATTTATACGTAAAATTACATTAGAAGGTACATTCATCAGATGACTCTTTTTCTTGAAGATGTCTAAGTATGCTGTCTTACTCTAGCCTTTGGGGAAAAGGTACCTCGCATTAGATGAAGGAGTTTTTTAAAAAGTATAAAAATATTTTTTTAAATAGCATTTTGAGTCAGATGAGTCAAAAGTAAATGGGTTGTGAACTATTGTGAACGGTCAGAGTATATTCTGTGGAAAGTCATCAGTCAACAAGCATTGACTAAATCCCTCTGCTCCACCATTTAGTAGAATCAGTTAATTTCTGAAACCTTGGAGATGGACATTTATATCTTTTCTACAAATTTTTTTTATAAGATTGTTACTCCAAACTTGACAAACACTAACAAATGCAAGCATTTCCATATATACCAAGAACAGAAAAAAAGGATTGGACTTGAAACCATGGATCTCCATTATATATGCTTTTTTTAAAAGTGTGCTATACATAACTATTCCACTTTTGAAACATTCTACATACCTCCTGATATTAAGGTAATTTGCTTAGGGTGCAGAATGAGACACCTTTTTTGGATGGAGTGAATGCAGAAATTTGTTATGCTTGATTATGCATATTTGTTGCAAGAGTTTTGTTTTTCTTTTTCAATAGGAAGGGAGATGGAAAGGATAGATGGGATTTTTATTGAGAAAAAAATTTAATTTAATTTAAAGCTTTTCATGGCAGATGGAACTACAAAGATAACTTTTTTTCAGTTACTGATATAGAATGAGAGATACTGAGCAAACAGATGATAGCTAGAGTGGATGACCACTTGTTTAGGATGTAACAAAAGAAGGCTGAGCTACTTTGCCTTTTATTAGTTTATTACTACTGTGCCATTTATTCCTAAATAGTCACCCTATGTCTTCCAATCCAATTCAGAAAGCATTATTGAAGTCCCTATTATGTAGAAGGTGCTGTTTGGGTGCTTGAAACAAAATAGTAGTCCCTGTCCCCAAGAGGCTTACATTCTTTGGAAGGAAATTCAACATCAGAAAATAATTTAAAACAGGTGTATGCATGGCATTAAAAACAGATACATAGCAGTTTGAGGTAGAAAAAGGACCACCAAAATTAGGCAAGAATTTCCTAATGTAGAAAGTGCCACATGAGTTTAGTCTCAGAGAAAACCAAGGATTCCAGAAAGTAAAGATGAGTGTGCCTCACACTCCTGTCATGGAGAGTCCATGTGTTGGAACAGAGACAAGGGACGGCATCGCAAGTTTGGGAACCAGCAAGTAGACTAGATTGGCTAGAACATAGACTATGTGAAGGGAGTGAGGTGAGACAAAATAAGTCTGGAAAGGTAGGCTAGAACCAATTGTGAATGGTCTTAAATACCAGTCTAAAGAGTTTATACTTTATCCCAAGTTGCACAGTGACTAAAGCTCTGGATCTAGAGGCAGGATGACTTGAATTAAAATCCAGTCTTACACACTTGTAAGTCATGTGATCTTGGGCAAGTCACATAATCTCTGCCTCAGTTTCCTTCAGTATAAAATAGGGCAATAATAGCACTTACCTGTGAGGGTTGTTGTGGGAATCAAAGAAGATAAAAAATATTTGTAAAATGTTTAACATAGTGCCTGGTACAGAGTAGACACCATATAAATGTTAGTTGTTCTTATTATATTTACTTATGGGTGTCATGTTATAAGGGAGATACTGACAAATTTAACTGTGCCCAGGAGATGGTGACCAGGATGAGGAAATGATTCCAAACCATGGCACAAATGGGCTTCAGCCACATCACTTGAGAGCGCAGCCGAGTAGCCTTAGAGACAGGCGCCGGAACCACTTCGTGGTTATCCTCATAATATTCTGGGGAGTGGAAGGAGGGGTTCTCACAGCATTTCTCAAACTCCAACTCCATTTCCTGTATACTGTACTTGATAATAGCTCCTCCCTTTTGTGGTGAACTGTGGTGAACGAGTATTTGGTGTTAAATTAAGAAATGAATAGGGCTTGCCTTAGCCACTCTCCGATGGTCAGATCACCTAGCTCAGATGGCTGGCATAACTAGGGGTTAATACAATATTTCAAAACTGCTGTTTCTTTTCCCAGATGTTTACTATTTGTTGAATGAATGGATAAAATGATCATGGTATCGTATACCCTGGAAGGTGATAGGATTATAGATTTAAAGCAGGAAGGAGCCTTAGAGGCCATTTAGTATAACTAATTTTACAGATGAGGAAGCTGCGGTGTGAGGAGATTAAGTAATTTGCCCAAGATCACGTAAGATAGTAAGTAATAGAGAGTGGACTTTAACAGTAATGACTTGATTTTTTAATGTTTCATTGCTCCCCTTTGGTTACACATCACAATAATCCCCGGTTATATTGGCACAGCAGATAGAACACTCGGTGGGCTGTGAATCAGGAAAACTCAACCTCCAGAGTTCAAGTCCAGCCTCAGACACTTACTAGCTCTGTGACTGAGCAAGTCAGGTAACCTCCTTTGCCTTATCTGTCAAATGAGCGGAAGAAGGAAATGGCAAAGTATTTGTACCAAGAAAGCCCCCAAGAAAGGTCAGAAAGAGTCAAAGATGACTGAAAAATGACTGAACTGAATATGTTGTACCCTCAAGAACTGAAGAAATAAGAATAGACAAGTGAGACAACCAGTCTTACCACAGTCTGCCCCTGTAGTCCCCGACTCTGCAGAGGTATATGTTTCT
The DNA here is from genome assembly GCA_028658325.1 of Potorous gilbertii. Classification (NCBI taxonomy): domain Eukaryota; kingdom Metazoa; phylum Chordata; class Mammalia; order Diprotodontia; family Potoroidae; genus Potorous; species Potorous gilbertii. The sequence continues at coordinate 156,880,141 of CM053771.1, read as the reverse complement.
CTGCTCTTTAGGAACAAAGTGGTCCTTGCTGTTGCTCACAATTTGCATTTCTTTAGGGGCTTCTTTTCATTTCCATTATTGTTGCTATTTTTCATATTGCTTTTTTACTTGTTCTACTTATTTCACTCTGTATTAACTCAGATTGTATTTTGATTGGCTGCAGAGAAGCTTGATGTAATAGATTTATTCTAACATGAGAGAAGGTAGTCCTGGAGGTGCAACGAATCTTTGGAGAAGGATTTAGGGAGCTCTGCCCCTCAAAAATTCCTTGCCTAGATGCTATCTCACTAAGTAGCTAGGGGGTATGGTGTGGGAGCAAGGGACTCTACTGAGAGAGTAGGAATATTACATTCCTTGTCGCTATGGTGCTGGTCAATCTAAGTCCCATTCTACTTGGTAGCGTGAGAATGAGTTGCCAAGAAGTTTATCTGGAGTCTGAGCACCACAGTTCAAATCCCAGCTCTGGTACTTATTGTCTCTCTGACCAAAGTTAAGTCTGGGATTTATGTTCCTCATCTGGAAAAGCAGGGAGTAAAGATTTCTTTCAGTTCTAAATCCTATGATTCTAGAAATAAAACTCCTGTTCTTCTAGCAGATCCTTCAACTAGCCCAGCTACCATACTATTGTTGTTCAGTCATGTATGACTCTGGGACTTTATTTGGGGTTCTTGAGAAAGACACTGGAGTGGTTTGCCATTTCCTTCTCTAACAGATGAGGAAACTGAATTAAGTGACTTGGCCAGGGTCCATCAGCTAGTAAGTGTCTGAAGTCATATTTGAACTCATGAAGATGAGTCTTTGTGACTCTGTGCCTGGCCAGATGCTTTATCCCCTGTGCGACCTAGCTGCCATTCTATAGCCCTAAGGAATAGACCAGTAGCCCTAAATATATTTGAAAGGGTCAAGCTCCCTTTGTCTTAGGCAGCCAGATAGAGCATTGGATCTGTGGTCAAGAAGCCCTGAATTCAGATCTCCTTCTAGATCTTTACAACAGGCTGTGTGACCCTGGGAAAGTCATTTAATCTTTCTTAACCTGTTTCATCTTGTGAAAAATGCATATAACAACACCACCTACATCCAATGGTTGTTGTGAGGATCAAATGAAACAATTTTTGTAAAGTACTTTGCAAATCTTAAAGCAATACATATATATATATATATATATATATATATAGTTGGTGTTGCTAATTATTCAGGGAACAATTTAGGACAGTAAGACCTCTTTCCTTGTGGCAGGAAGTTGGTTTTTCTTCCTGCTTCAGCAATGGGAAGGGGAATTAGTTAGGTCATTGTAGCCACAGACTTAACTCCCCAGGCACATGGAGTGCCTGTGATGCCAATTATCCTTCTGTTGATGATCAGGAAATGACCACATGTGAAAATATACTTACGCCAGATTGTACTTAGAATAATAGAATCATGGCATTTCAGAACAGGAAGAGACCTTAGAAATCCTCTAGTGCAATCTCATTTTATATATAGCTAAGGGAAGTGTTTTGAGTTCTAGCTCTACTAGTATCTTTTTCTTCTCAGATGGTTTCAAAACACAATACATATGTAAGTGTATATGTAGGGGTATGTGTGTGTATGTGTGTGTGTGTCTATGTGTCTGTGGGGGTGTGTCTGGGGTGTGTGTGTGTGTGTGGGTGTGGGTGTGGGTGCTTACCTTGAAAAACAGGGCAGAGAATATGATATAGGACTGCTTCCCAGAAAACAAAAGAATTAAAATTTTACACCTATTGACTGACAATGTTCATTACTGTATCACGTGTACTTTTGGCATCTAAAAAAAAGTCCTCTCTGATTTCTAAATGTATGGCATTAATGCATGATTTGGATCTTCCCACTCTCAGATGGGACTGATCCCTTTGCTTCATTCACACAGTGTTGCCAGCAATCAATGTTGGTATCTTTACTGTCCCTGCTGATGTAATGTAGTGCTATCTTATCTAGGGAGAGTGTCTTAATTGAGAAAATACCCAGACTCCTTTCACCCAAGCTGAATATATCATTTCAGAGCTCTCAATAGTGATCTGATAAAATCTAGAGTTCAGTTAAAAAACAGAATCAAATGGCTTTATTTCTCATCCCTGACATGCCTCATGCTAGATAATGGTGTATTTCACAGCCACTTTTCTCTTTACTTGTCAGAAGAGAATTGCTGTTATTGAGGTTATTTAAACCATTTTTGACTATGGAAAAACATCCTGATTTTCTAAAAGAGCTCTTTGCCATAAGAACTTAAACCTTGTAAGAATCTTATTTTGATACTGGAATGACATCTCTGTTTCTAGTAGAGCCTCTTAGACAGCAAAAGGTACCTTCTCTACTTTTAGTCAAAGAAAAAGAGAATGTTTCTGTGAGGGGATCTTACTGATCCTGTTGGTAATTTTCTTCTTTCTTAATACATCTGCTCTTTTACAAGAACAAGACGGAAGGAAAGACATGGATGTCTATACCTACACATGCCTACAAACTCTCATGGTATGGTCTGAAACAACTCCTCACAATGGAATCTCAGGATGAACCACTAGGGGATTGTCTAAGCCCAGGGCTACCAGTGCCTGGCCTCATTTTTTTGCACATGCACAGACACTTAAGGTGTCTGTCTGCATCTCTGCTCATGTGCTAGGAAGCCTAGCACATAATTTCATCTCTGCTTGCTCTAGAGTTTGAAATATAAACTTATCAGTATAAAATGTTTCATCAACTTATCTTACTAGGCATGTGACTCCAATTCGATTTAGATTCTTATCTCTTGAGCAGCAGTGAGACTAAAAAGAAAGCACTCACGTTGTACATTAATGTATTAAAAATTTCTTGAATGAAGTCAGAATTTAAAAATATCAAAACTCCCAGTAACTCCAATGCTTTCATAGAGATCCAGAAAAGTCTCTACTTCTCCTATCTCTGTCTTCATCTGGATATTACTAGCACACCTGAGTCACTTTTAAAGAAAATCCATTTCAGTGTGATGCTCTATTTGCAAAATTAATGAGGGGAAAAGAAATTTTCTCATCAGCATTCATCCACTCTGTACCCTAGACTCTTGGAAAGCAGATTTTCAGAGGATTCAATGTCAGGAGCAACTTTGTGTCTTCCAGGGGAAATTTTTCACTCTTTCCTCTTTCCTTTACTCTTCTATCCAATCCTCTGCTTTGTATGTCTACCTGCTATGACAGGTAGTCTATGTGGTATTAAGGTAGCCATGGCCTCCATGTGCCTGGACAGCCAAGGGAAGGGAGAAGGTTTCTGTCACAAGAAGAGTATGACCTTTATAAGAAGTTCCATTATAAGAGGCTCAGGTTCCATACTGTCCTTCTTTTGGGCATTCCTGACTTGGTGTGCCTGGTAGGTTTGTTGTAAAACCACCCACTTTTAAATGGTCCAGTCAGCATGACTCTTAAGAGTTCCAAGGAGTCTGCTCCTGGCTCGCTATGTTTCCTGGCCTATGTGTGGCCGGTCCCAAGTGGGAAAATACAGAGGAATGCTAAGGGAAAAATGAGAGTGCATAAGCAAATACTGCAATCCATTTGAAAACCAACAGTGTCAGTGATAGGAAATTTTAAAAATTGATTCATTTTCTTTTCGTGTAGCAGATACTTCCCAACAAATACCCCTAAAACCACCCTCCCCCAATTACATTTCTACCAAAATAGTTCAGTTTACCCACTGTTTCTAGCAGTGTATGACAAGACTATAGTTCCCATGAAGTCAGGATAATATGCTTGGTTAGAAGAGATGCATTCTCCAGGAACATATATTTATCTGAGAATGAGAAAAAACAGACGTATCCTCCCCCAATCTACTCCTACTGGTCCCACTTTCAGCCCTATAGGGATGATACAATTGTTCTCATCCCTATGGCCCTGGAAGTTGCTTCTGCAGTTGCTAAGGCCCCCAACTCCTCAATATTTACAGTTACTGAAGACCCATAAGTGAAAGCTTTTGCCACCAAAGGACAATCAGATGATTCTCTATCAGAAACCTGTATGATTTTATCATTGGAAAAGAAGATGCTTTGTTGCTGCACCCTAAGGACCAGGGGCCTGTTCCCATCTGACTTGAGCTGAAACTTCCTATATGTTGTCTTTCCTTATTAAAATGTGAGCTCCTTGAGAGCAGGGATTGTCTTTTCTATCCTTGTCCCAGTGCTTAGCATGTAGTAAGCCTTTAGTAAATGCATTTTCATTCATTCACTGAAAGGAGCATTTATCTGAACCATGCAGTGAGGCCACAGTGAAAGACATCACCAAAGGCTTACCTGCCTTTTTGTTTATTTTCATGCATCTCATTTTGCCACAACTCAGAAGATGAGGTACTTCAGGCAAATACAGTACTTATTTAGGTGAACTGAGGCATCAGTCCCCTCATGGACTTTTTCTCGGCAGGGAATAATGGCAGACTTCACTGAGTGAATGGGAAAAGCTATCTCCACAGCCACAGGTTTTCAGAAGCTAGCGCAGCCTGGATTTTAGCAAATAGTCAGCATTAATATTTCATGGAAATATTTATCTTTTCACTCTGAGGCAGTACTATGAGAAGCAGTATGATTTCTGTGGGTGTTGTGTTGTTATGTACAAAAGTGCTCCAGGGTTTTTCTGAACGTGTCAGTACTGAAGAAAAATCCCTGAGCAGGAAGAGCTAAATTAATTATTACTATTTTTTTCACATATGATAGGGGAAGAATAACAGTGAGGTGAGTAGGTCATTTTTAACATTACAAGGTGAGAAAAATACAGGTGAGGAGATCAGTATTAAAATTGTTTTTAATTGTAAGCTTTTAAACACAACATAAAATTTTCATTAAAAAATAATTACATGAAATTACAGTTTGCACATCATCATCCTCAGGACTGACTTTTTTTTTTGTTATACTGTCATGTGAAATCTTAACTTCCACTCTTGAACTAAACACCCTTTGTTGTACTGAACTCCTGGGAAACGATACACCTGTTTTAAAGCTCTAACTCAGGCTTTAGAGTTGTTATTAAAAATACCAAATGTGTTTTTCCATCACCACAAACCACAGTCTCTCCAGAGTTGCTAAATGTCTCTGATCAGCTTGTGGGAATATGTTGTCATTTGGTATCTGTAGATTTTGCCTCATTTTAGAACTTCCTCCCTGAGGGTACCCCATGATGTCACTGGAGTCACTCAACTCCCAGCTACACTGAACAGTGAGTGAGCTGTCAGTTTCTAAGTAGGCTCTGGCCTGGAATGCACACATAGGAACTCCAAGCAGTGAATAAGCTATTTCTGCAGTTTCACTAGCTAAAAGCCTTTGTGATTCTCCGTGATCCTTGTAAGACTGAGGTTCATCTAGTAAAAACCAAGCAGCCCTTCTCCACATGTTGTATGTGTTTTTCAAACAACAGGATGGTAGCCAGAGGAGAAATAGCACGCTTTTGGAGTCTGGAAAGCCTTCATATGGGTATGTGTGAGTAGAGTACGACATATATTTGTTGTGATGTTGTTGATTAAAATGTGTTTTCTTATAGAGTTGCATTCTGTCTTGTTTTCTTGTATAAGTTTTTAGACTCAGCAAAGAAAAACTATCCCTCCCTGAAAATGTTTACCCTAAGTAGTGAGCAGCAAGTATTGGTGAGCATAGAGAACCAGAGGCATTGATTTTATTTAGTTTACAATATTTGGTAATGTAGTAGGATGAAATAGGAGACACCAAATATCAGAACTGTACAATTTTCATTTATAGATAAAAGTTTTATTATGATGATGTTTATTGTACACTGTACAAAACCCCTTTATGCTTTTTATTGCTGAGATATAAAAATATGGTACTTGAAAACTGAGGATGCCTAAGGCTGTTGTTTAAAATTTAATTTTTAACACATTTAACATTTTCAAAAGTGATTTTATTTGTATTCAGTTATTGTAATAATCCTTTCCATCTCCTTTTCAATATCTTTAACCAGCATTGTGATTAAGACCATAATTTAAATGTTGTCATATTACTGGTGGGGAATGTATTTTTTAAAAACAAGATATTTTAGAATCTTGGGAAAGAAGCATTAAGCAAATTGATTCTTTCCTTTTTAACTGTATCTATTAGATTTCATTAAGTTCTCACGAGTGGAAATAAGTGAGAGTTCAACACAACAACTTAAGGTCCGAATTGGGCTCTCTTGGAGGAGTCCAGTTTACATTACATGCTTTCTTCTTCTCTTTGATTGGTCCTCTGTAGCCTGATTGATGATAGGGTATGGTGGTACTTCTACATCTTCCCAGGTAAAAACACTAAGAAGTAATGTATTCCATCTTCACTAAGAAGTTTTCTGCTTGTCTTTATAGTTGATGGAGCATGAAATGCCAAAAATCTACATAATGGTTATAACTTGGAATTGAGATTTAAGGTCAAATTATTTAAGTAATATGTGAATTCATTCTTAATCTAGTTTAAAAATTTATGGAGATGCCTATAAATTTTGACAGAACTGTGTTTTTAAGTGGATAAATTCACACTGTTCTTAGAATATCATATTAAATGTCTTTTTGGTTGTATCTTACCAACATCATTTGGTATGAATTTTTTAAAAAACTAAGTTACAAATAAATTTAGCTTGTTAACTGGGTCTGAGATCCTACTTTACAGAGCTTAGGAGATCTTTTATGTTTTAGAGTACTAGAAGACTATTGATTTCACTAGCTCATCTAGTCACTTTTAAGATGAAAGCTGAAAGGGTTAATTTTTTTTTTCCTATCACATGCCTGACTTACACCCAGGAAGTAGCTTCTGATTTTTCCGTCAATAGTTCTTGGCTCAATGTGTTTAACCTCGCTGTCCTAGGAGCTCCTACTGACTCATACTCAGCTAGCTCATTAAATGAATAATATAAGACTGTTCAGCACTTATGTATGGAATATTTTTATCTGAACTGAATAGAATGGAGGGAAATGATACTGCTTCTTCTTTTTGCCAGATAAGCAGTGACCAGACTTGCTCTAAAAGACTGACTCAGTTATTGTAAGAGGTTGTGTCTCAGTGTGTAAATATGTATATGTGTGTGTATATATATATATATAATATACACATATATGTATATATATGTATGTATACATGTATTTTCTTTTAAAAAGAGATTAAAGTTCTTTGGGTATTTAAGGAAAAAGTTGACTAGTCATTTTGATTAGCAGGCTCTTATCCTGATGTTTTAAAAAAAATTATAGACATCTTTCATTTCTACAGGATCACCATTTCCAAATATATTCTTTTCCCCTTTTCTCCCCCTGCCCTACCCCCATCCTGGTTATAAAAGAATTTCCCCTTACAGCTCTCCACACCTCTCCACTGCCTGAGCAGGAATGGAAAATCTTAAAGATAAAATAGGAATCCGTTTGCCATTCAAATAAGGCACCAGAATGACTTTAAACATTCCAAGAGCTTTGGCAGAATTAAGTATCTATAGCTGTAGTTTAGTATAATTGGTTTTCTTTTTAAGCCAGTGCATTTTGTTTTATGCATTTAAAAACATGATTCTAACAAAGAATAAAAAACAGGAAGAGAAAAAAATCAGCTCAACAAAACCAGCCTGTCATTCAACTAACTTTGACAGTATGTTCAGTATTGCACATCCATAGGCCCCCACCCTTGCAAAGATTGTGGGAAGATGCATTTTCTCTATTTTTCTAGGCCAAGTATCTTTGTGCTTAAAATTTCTCACCTGTTCTTTGTTCTTAGAGTGATCCCCTATGCTCCCTATAGGTATAGTTCCCATTTCCTTCCTGACACTTGCTCACCTGGCAAAACAAACAAAGGCTTGAATGAATAAATAAATAGAAGATGCTGATGCACTTTCTATTTCTAAGGGACTGCTACTGTTGCTTCTCCTAAGAGAACGTAGGAGTCACTTCATAATAAATATTCTGTCTCTCGCTTTGTATGCCTTTAGTAAAACTGGTTTTCTTTGTAGAGTACCCTTCTCTTTTGCATGGCAAATCCTTACACATAACCCAGGGCTTCCTTTGTGTTCTAAAGAGTTCTCCCAGAGATGACTCACCTAGGATTACCAGATGAGCTGTAATTCTTTGTGTTTATACACTGAACTTTCTCAAGGCCAGTGTATTTTAAAGACTGTTGACCCTGTCGGGAACCCTATTTGGGAAATTTAACTGACAGACATTGCTTTGGATAGTCTTCAGATTTAGAGAAAGTTATATTCCTGGAAAAACTGCCCTTGGCTGATGTGAATGTAAATTGTATCTGATTTTCTCATGGAAACAATGTTATAATAGAGTGTAACATTTTCTGCCAAGGGCCTGGTGCCTGATTGTTTATAGAAATGACCAGAAACACCTTACTCATTTAACATCTAAAATTATACAATTGTATTCTGATTATAGAATGCTTTCTAAAGTGAATTCTTAAAAAAAAATTAATTTGATTTGTATGGAAGCTTTCTGGGAGATGACCTGTCATAGTTTAGGGGGAGGCCCTAAGGGACTGAAGGAAATTTTTGGAGCACTCCCAAGAGAAGGGCTTTTGTAAAACAGGAACCAAAAGGACTGCTTAGAAAGGAGAAAACTCAGTTGTTTAAGAGCAGAACTTGGTAGATGAGGGGAGAGGAGGCTGTAAGGAGATAGAGGCTTATGGGCTTGATCATATCAGGAAATAGACAGACTGGCCGGTCTGGTTTGTATATCCCTTGAGGCTAATTGGCAGTGCTATAAACGTGAACCCCTGTTAAGTTAAAGATTAGTTGTAGGTCCATTTTACAGAGGAGTATCCTTAGGCTTTTGTGTTATGTTACACATGCGCGCGCGCGCACACACACACACACACACACACAATGTGTGAGAGAACCAAAAAAAAGACCAGATCCTGAGTGAGTTTAACTTCATACACAGAGGTCCTTAACCCTTTTTGTATCATAGACCCTTTTGGCAGCCTGGTGAAGCCTACAGATTCCTTCTCAGAATAAATGTTTATAAATGTAAAAGACAAAATACATAGACTTGCAAAGGAAACCAGTTATATTGAAATATAATTATCAAATATCAAAATATAGCTTTCTGAGAATAAATCAGAACTATCAATGGTCACATTAAATATGCTCTAAATTGCTCATTATTAGACATACGTGAATTAAACAACTCTGAGATACTACCTCATACTTATCAGATTGACAGAAAATGACAAATGCTAGAGGGGATGGATGTAGAAAAATAGGGGCACTAATATTCTTTTGGTTTAGTTGTGAACTGGTCTGACCATTGTGAAAAACAATTTTAAACTGTACCCAAAGGGCTATAAAAGTGTGTATACCCTTTGATCCAGTAATACCATTAGCAAAGAGATCAAAGAAAAGGGAAAGGGACCTATTTGTTCAAAAATATTTTGAACAGCTCTTTTTATGGTGGCAAACAACTGGAAATTGAGGAATGGTTAAACAAGTTGTGGTATATGATTGTGATGGAGTAAGACTGTGCGATTAGAAATGATGAGCAGAATGGTTTAAGAAAAACTTGGGAAATCTTATATTGAACTGATGAAAAGTGAGGTGAGTAGAATTAGGAGAACATTGTATACTATAACAGCAATATTCTAATAGTGACCAACCATGAAAGACTTGGCGACTCTGATCAAGACAATGGTACAATAAAATTCCAAATAACTCACGGTGAAAAATTCTATCTGCTGCTAGAGAGAACTGATAAACTCTGAGTAGAGACTGAAGATACTTTTCACTTTATTTTTCTTGGTTGTATGTGTGTGGGTGAGGGTAAGAAATATAGTTATCAAAATATGTATTTAAAAAATTTAAGGACCCCAGGTTAAGAATCCCTTCTGAGTCTAGCCCAGAGAGGTTGTAAACTTGTTCATAAAAGTCTTCATTTCATATAAAGGGAGGAAAAAAAGCATTAAGGACCTTGGTCTAAAAGTTAGGAAAAGTACAAAATTTATGAGATAAGCTTGGGAAAAGAGCATACATGTGGTTAGATCTTGGAAAGGCTTCTCTCTCTAAGGACTATTAAGATAGGGAATAGAGACATCAGTGATTTCGTTAACTCAGGAAACTTGTTGAAGAAATTCCTTCCACCAATGAAGCTAAGCACCTTCTCTGCAGCTCAAGAGTTTTACGGATTTTCCCTGAGAGGTTCAATGACTTGCCATGGGTCATACAACCAGTATGTGTCACAGGTGGTATTTGAACCCAGATCTAACTGGCTTCCAAGTGGCTCACCATCAACTCCATTACACCACCTAAAGGCCTATCAGACACTGATAAAATTCAATAAATGTAGGCTATGGTATTTTTTTCACCTCTGGAATTCTCTAAGTATCATTGTTATTTATAAAATTTGTGTTTTAAAAGATTCAAAGTGAAAGGAGTTAGGGTTATTTACTGAATACAAGAGATTGTAGTATATTATATATTATTATGTACTCCAAAGATGGTAATGACCAAATCACGTCATCCTTTTTGAGAACAAAACTTGATTAAGGAGATCAAATGGAGAGATTTTAAGCATTAAATTTAAAAATGAGTGAACCTTAGGAAAAGTTAGACTACTCAGAGTGTGGAAGAATAATGAAGCATAGAAATTTAACAACTTATGTATGAGATCATGGAGTTTTGATAATTGAAAGGTAACATGAGGTAATAGAAAAAACCCTGGACTTGGAAGCCAAGAGAAACTTGGCTGACACATTCTAGATGTGTAAATCACTTTATATCTCTGAGCTTCAGTTTTCTCTTCTGTAAAATGTGGGTAAGAATACCTGTAGGGCCCACCATTCTAGGTTATTGTGAGGATCACATGAGGCAATGTAGATTAGATGCTATATAAAGACCAGTTCTTATCAAAGGTAGCCAAGTGGTATCATGGATAGAGTTCTAGACTTGGAGTCAAGAAGACCTGTATTCAAATCCTGCCTCAGACCCTTACCGGCTTTGTGACTTTGTGCAAGTCACTTATCCTCTGTCTGCCTCAGATTCTTCATAGGTAAAATTGGGATGATAGTAGCACCTACCTCACAGGGTTGTCCTGAGGATAAAAAAAGAGACAATATTTGTAAAATTGCTTTGTAAATGTTCAGTCATTTTTCAGTTTTGTCCAACTCCCCATGACCCCATTTGGGGTTTTCTTGGCAAAGATACTAGAATCATTTGCCATTTCCTTCTCCAGTTCATTTTACTGATGAGGAACTGAGGGAAACAGGTTGAGTGACTTGCCCAGGGTCACACAGCTAGTAAGTGCATCACTGGCATAAAGCAGTGCATAATTAGTGAACATGCGAGTTCCACACCTCCATTATGAAATGTTAGTAGGTGCTATTTGTTTATTTGTTTTCCATATCTAGCCTTGTTTTAATACCTAGAGATGTTTCATACCCGTAATTTCAAACTCAGGTAGAAATTGATCCCGGAGGCCACATATTGACTTAGAAAACCACAAATTAACATTATCTGTATTGTGTTTTATTTATTTTGCTAAGCATTTTCCAATTACATTTTAATCTGGTTAATTTGTTAACTCAAAATGAGCTTGATAACTCTGTTCTCTATACAATGTGAGATTACGTGTCCAAAAATGTTTCAGTTATATCTTCTTGATTGCTATATAGTAATAATGAGTTCACATTTAAATAGTGACTTAAGGTTTGCAAAACATGATGGCTAGATAGCTAGATAGTAATAGATATATGTGTAAATATATATGTACATAAATATGTATATATATATGACTATACATATTTATGTGTAGTTTCATAAGATCCTCACAAAACTCTTAGAGGTATGTGATATTATTTCCATTTTAGAAATGAAGAAACTGAGACTCCAATGGGTTAAGTGACTTGCTGGAAGTCACACATTATAAATGTCTGGGGCAGGATTCATATCCAAATCATTTATTTTATTATGATTTATTATTTTATTATGATCATCTGCTTCACTCCCTTCCTTCACTATTTACAAAGTGATTTTGTGTGTGAGTGTGAGAATTTGTCTCTGTCTCACATGGGACCCCCCATAAGAAGCATGCTGGCTGTGGTTTCCAGATGAGGAAATTGAAGTACAGTGATTTCAGAGAGTACGTGAATCATTCAATAACTATCTATTGAGGGTCTATGAGATGCCCTTTGTGGTGTGTGTGTATTCATCCTTCCTTGCCGAAGAAGACCATGTTATCAGAGAAATAATGACATGACTTGCACTTGATTTTGTTTTGAGTGAGTGAGGGCTGTGCAGGTCACCAGACTCACTTCTCCTCCAAAGCATCTGAATCCAGTGACCAGATATTCACCAGGATGACAGGAGATGACCCAGGTTGAGGCAATTGGGGTTGAGTGACTTGCCCAAGGTCACACAGTTAGTGAGTGTCAGGTGTCTGAGATGAGATTTGAACTTAGGTCCTCCTGACTCCTGTACTGGTGCTCTATCCAGTGCACCACCTAGCTACCCCAATACCTGTTTTACTAAAAGATAGGCTATGTATTAAGGAGTAGTTTTATAGGCTGTATATGTAGGGCGGTCTTTTTTTTTTTTTTGCCATTGTCTAACACAAGCCTGGGGAGTAGGCACTTAACAATAAATATTTAAATAAATGAATGAGGAGTGAGTGAATGAATATATGAATGAGTGAATAAACAGCATGGGTCCACGTTGTAGAAAGTCTTAAATGCCTTTGTACATGATCTAAGACAGATCCACTATAGATTGTGTTAGGAGTATTATGATGAAAGTGGTGTTTTGAGGCTGAAAAAAGAATGCAGGGTGAGTGGGAGGGGAAGAAGGAGAATCGGGGGGGGGGGCTCATTGGGTGATGTTTGGGTGTCCTAGATATGAGGTAATGAGAGCTTAGATTAAGAAGTAGCAGATGGTGGGAATAGAATGGAGAGGAAAGGGTAAATCCCAAAACATTTTGACAAAAGAAGCAACAAATGAAATGCCTACAAGGAAAGAAATAGAAGGGAGTATGATTCTTAGCCTAGAAAATTGAGGAAGCAGTGGTAACCCTAACAGAAATAGTAGAGTTTGAAAGAAGATCCAGTTTGTCAGAACTGGTTGTGGATGAGAGAGAGGAAAGGAAGAAAAATAAGTTAAGTGCTGAACATCCTAAGGTTGTGGTGACTTATAAGGCCTCCAAATGAAGATGTCCTATAGTCAGGTGAAACTACAGGCACAAATAAGAAATCCAAACTGGAAATATAGATTTGAGAATCATTTGTATAGAGCACTGAGGTATGGTATAGTGCTGGGGTGGGGAACCTGAAGCCTTGAGGCCACATGTGGCCCTGTAGGTCCTCAAGCATGGCCCTTTGACTGAATCCAAACTTCACAGAACAAATCCCCTTAATAAAAGAATTTGTTCTGCAAAACCTGGACCCAGTCGAAAGGCTGCACCCAAGGACTAGAAGATGATGTGTGACCTCAAGGTCACAGGTTTCTCAACCCTTGATGTAGTAGAAAGAATGCTCAACTTGGGAGTCAAGAGCCCTGAGTTCAACTTCTGACTCTCATACTTCATCTCTGTAAGCTGCAGGCAAGTCACCACAACTCACTGTGCCACAGTTCCTTAATTTGTAAAATAAGAATAGTAAAACTAACTTACTTCACAATGTTGCAATCCCTTAAAAAATTCATTTGGAAACTTCAAAGTATTATGTAAACATGAACTGTTATTACTTGATTGTTAAAGCCATGGGAATGAATGAGCTTGTTGAGGTATTCTAAATTTGAAAAGAACCTGGGCAAGGTAGGTGGGTGGTGAGTAAAAGAGAATTATTAACTATTAGTTGATAGAAGAGGAGACCAGCAAAGGAAGTAGGGAATCAGAAATACTATATAAAATATATAATTGTACTGAGAATCAAATGAACACAAAACACTAATTTTTTAAAAAATTTAAATTAAAAAATTTTTAAAATTTGTTGAATGGTCACTAAATTTAATTTATTATGTGTTAGGCACTAAGATACAAAGACAAAAATGAAAATAAGTCTTGCCCTCAAAGAGCTTGTGTTCTATTTAATATACTATTATGTATAATATATATATGATATTTAATATTTTGTTATTTGTTGCATTGGGCAGTTGTTCCTTTAAATGTAAATTCTTAGAACTATCCCCATGAACTGATAATTACAGTACTAATACTTAAAAATTGATGATGTAAATCCTTTGAAGGCAAGCACTTGGTCTTACTTTTCTCTGTATATATACCTCCGTTTCCTAGGACAATGTCAATGTATAATCTTTTATTAAGTGCACTTAATTCCCAGCACTAGGCTAAGCATTAGGGAGGACAAAGTGAAGCAAAACAGTGTTTATCCTTAGGGAATTTAGAGTCTAATAGGGGAGACAAAATGGCAAAGAGATAAGTACATGCAAGATATGTATTGAGTAGATGGAAGATGGACACTTAATAAATGTTAATAAGTATAAGCATAAATATATATGTATATGTATGTACATATATACACACATATATACATGCATACATGTGTGTGTGTGTGTGTGTGTGTGTGTGTGTGTGTGTGTGTATATATGAGAGAGATAATCCCAACATCTCAGAAGGTAGAAGGAATCTCAGAGGACATGGGGTCAAACCAAGTGGCCCATAAACAGGGATGTACTGTGCAACACCCCAGCATACTATCTCCAACCTCCGCTTGAGAATCTCCAGTAGTGGGGGACTATGACAAAAATGTTGGACTTTTAGTAGTCTCATTCTTGATTCTTCTTATTCAGAGGCATTTTCCTGATTGTATTTACATATCAGCCCAGTGAAAGCATAATATACCACATTGGCCTATAAGAATTTGCCACTGTGGTGGAGCACCATATTTGTAACTCCTTAGAGTAATTAGAGCACCTAGAAACCATAGACCCTTTCATCTTCCTATTGGTGGTGAAACCCTAAGCTGATTTTATGATGTTCCACACAGCCATTCTGCCAGCTTCTTCGCCAGATGGAGAAACAAGGAACAATGAACCACCTCATGCCTGTGTGGTGTTCGCCTTGCATGTGCAGGGTTGGAGGAGAGCAGACTTGACTCTCCTTCCTTCCCTCTCACTTCCCTCCATGACCTTTTCTAATGGTATGTGGGCACACAATTGTACAACTATTTCTTTTTTGCTGCTGCTGAGAGTTTCCTTGGCAAGGAGCTGGGGCAGCTAGGGTGGCACAGTGGATAGAGCACTGGGCCTGGAGTCAGGAAGACCTCAGTTCAAACCTGGTGTCAGATACTCACCGTGTGTCCCTGGATAAGTCATTTAACCTCTGTCTACCTCAGTTTCCTCAACAGTAAAACAGGAGTAATGATACTAGCACTTACCTCACAGGGTTGTTATAAGGATCAAATAAAATACTGTTTGTAAAGTGCTTAGCAGAGCGCCCAGCACATAGCAGGTACTTAATAAATACTTGCTTCCTTCTTCTTCCCCTCTTTCTTCTGCTTTAGCATGAAGGTATTAGGATCAGGTCTTCTCCCTTGCTGACACCAATGATCAACCTATGCAGAAAGGAAAAGGAAACCTGTATGGTCTCTCCCTCAATGTGTATATGGCATAAGTCAAGGTCATCCATTCAGCCTGGTTCAGCAATCATAGGCACTCTCCTGCACCCCTTTAACAAATTAATATGAAGACTTATTTTAGGTTTGTGCTATACCACGTACAATTTTTGTGTTAGGACTTTGTGTTCATACCTTCAAGCATCTTCATCTGCTTTTTAAAGGGAAAAATGAGACATCTGGAGACAACATGGGCCTGTGCAATCAGCACTGTATAAAAAAGTAGAGGAACCAGGTTCAAATTTTGCTCCTGATACATGCTACCTTTGTGACCTTGGGCAAGTCATATACCCTCTCTGAATCTCAGTTTCCTTGTCACAATAAGGTATAACTTCTGAGGGTGGCAAGATAACCACTAAGATCTCTTCTAGCTCTATAATCTTAAATTAATTTGGTCATTTGATTTCTTGTGATTGACATAATTATATGTGACTGCCTCTAGCTATTTCTCCCTAAAAATTTATCTATCTACATACATATGGACTTTTCAAAAAACCAGTTTCTGTGGCGACAGCCCATAGATTAAATCGTAAAGAATGAGATCTTCTCCTGGGGAAATGGTTCTTGGAGGGAGAGAGTCACTTTCAATGCTTTTACCTGTAGAAGGAGGCGCAGGCTCTGATTTTTTTTCCTGAGCTTTCAAAAGGTAATATACCCTTGCTTTAACTGCTACTGAAATATGATAGGGAAGGAACTTTTGTGCCAGACAGTACAGAGCTAGGTTTACTGAAAGTTAAAAGATCCCAGCATTTTGTGCCCCCTTTACAGAGTGAGAGTGCCAAAATAGACTCCTAACCCAGGGCATTGAGAATATTTTTATATTGTTCTAAAGACTCAGTATGCAGAATGAGCCACACATTTTTGGACATGGCCAAAGTGGGGATTTCTTTTGCTTAACTGTGTGTATTTGTTACAAGGGTTTCCTTTTCCTTTTTTCCCCCTCAACGTAGGATGGTAGAGGAAGTGGTAAGAGGGAGAGAAAATAAATGCTTATTAATTGAAGAAATTAAAAGTAATTAAAAATAGTTACCCCAAGCTCTTGAGAGTAACTATTAGAGTTTACAAACAACAACAGAGCCTCTGTTAGGTAAGCCAAAACTTTCTGGTTCAGTGTACCTTTTTTCATTCAGGTAGGTTAAATGTTTATACATATTTTCTGTCTATGAATTTATATAGGCAGCTAGGAGGATTAGTGGGTAAAGTGGTGGACTTGGAGCCAGGAAAACCTGAATCCAAATTCCACCTCAGACATGTACTATATTGTGACCCTGGACAAGTCACTTAACTTCTTTCTACTTTAGTTTCATCATCTGTAAAATGGGAGTGACAGTAACACCGACCTCCAGGCTTATTGTGCGTATCAGTGAGACAATACATGCATTTCACTTTGAAATCTGAAAGTGCTACATAAATGCTAGTTATTATTGCTGTATTTTCCCCCTTCTTTGTAGAGGAGGTTTTAACTGCGGCTTTGTGTCTTTCCACAGTTCATGTAGTTTACATGGTCTAAATTCTTCATCATACATTCTCCTATCTGTGTGCGGCAAAGTGTTTTAAATTCTGGCAATGAAAATCATCCCACTGTTGTCAATGGTGTTCACTGCTATTTTGTTAGTAAAAAATCTCCACTTTTTCCATTTCTTTCCAGTTTTTTGTACTCTAAATTCCAACAACTTCAAATGTGTTTGCCTTTTAAAGTTGGTTGGAAGAATTTCTGTGAAAAAAATGACTAGAAACCTGTTTTCCTGCAGAAAGCACTACATCTGGAGCAATATCTAATACTTTAAGGGTGGGACAATACCTTAATTCCCTTCTGAAAATATCAGTGTAACTTTTCTGAATTAAAATAATGTGGAGAAAGGAGGAACATGGAGATAACCAAGACTTGCTGAGACCGAAGTGGCCTTTTCGGTCTCCCTGTAGGATATAGGGCCTAGATCTGGTGGATGTAGCCAGAACGCCTCTCCCAGGAAGGCCGTGGAAGGAAAAGCTCAGATTAGCTGGCCCAGGTAGAACAGAGAGAGGCCTGCAGCTTGAACCAGTGTAACTAAAGACTCCTGTTTTCTGTAGCAGGAAAGCTTTCGGTGGGAGTGGCCTACCTCCCGCAGTAACAAAATAGGGCACTATGCTGTGAAAGTGGGACAACCAAACATCCTGCTTCAGTCCTTTGAAGACAGCAGCAAGACTTTCTTGAAATGGTGGCGTAAGCCTAACATTAAATCTAGACTTTCTCATTTGGATTAACTCTGAAAATGACAGCCAGCCAGCCTCTTCCTCTCAGGTGGTACTCACTCACTACCTTTTTAATCTTGGGAAGTCTGTAACCTTTCAGTCTGATCTGAATCAGAGTACAGTTTTGTTGCCTGACTATATCTTAGCTTATTTACCTAAAGCTAAATAACATATGACTTGGAAATATTACGCTCTACCTTTGGATTTCATTAGTTATATTTTGGGGCTTTATCTGTCAAGCTTCATCTCATATAATTTCAGGAAATTTCTTAATGCACAGAATATCCTTCTTTATAATGTCAGATATACTACCTGAAATGGTCCAGTTCTCAAAAGAAAACTATTAGCATCAGTTCATATCAGAAATGGTGACCTTTGCTTAGATACAAATCTAGCCTCAGCTACTTACTAATTATGTGACCCTGGGCAAGTCCCTTAAGCTCTGTTTGCCTCAGTTTCCTCAACTGTAAAGTGTGGATAATGATGAAGCTACCTCGAAGGGTTTTTGTGAGGAGCAAATGAGAAAATATTTGCAGAAAGAGCTTAGTGTAGTGACTGACTTTATAAATGCTTGTTTCCTTTCCCTCCCTCCCCCTCACCCCATAGCATCAATCAAATTTTCTTCTATTTTGAGTTATAGATTAAAAAACCCAATGTCTGTTTTCCCTTGGTAGAAACTTCATCTGCGATTTCATGTTATTGCTTACTTTGGTGAACTATTCATTCTTTCCTTGCAACCTTTGTTTCAGTTTCTACAGATGGAGCTACAGAGTCATCTGTCTTAGTTGATGACAATGGAAGTGAGGAAGATTACAGTTACGAGGAGCTCTGTGAAGCCAGCCCCAGATACTTACAACCTGGGGGAGAACAGCTAGCCATCAACGAGGTACTGTGAGGAATCTTGTTCTTTAACTGGCAAGTACTTCTGTTTGAGATTCAGCATCGGTTCAGAATCTTACTTTCTCCCACTCTGGTTTTTGTAATCATGACCACAAGAAGGTTTCTAAACAACTCCTACAACAATGATACTTCATTTATCTGCCATGGCCCAACAGTGGGGTAGATGTTATTATGACTAGGGGAATTTTCTGGTTATCTAAAACTTAGCCTTTGAAACACCAAAGAATGTTTAGTTTGTTTGTTTAAACAAATTCTCATGAGATTTTTCCCAAGAAATAATATATATGTATTTTAAAAATTGAATGGGGCAGGACAGAGCGGGAGGAATGGATAGAGCACTGGACTTAAAATCAGGAAGACTCAACTTCACAAGTCCAATTCTGGCCTCAGGCACTTAGTAGCTGTGTGATCCTGAGCAAGTCACTTAACCCCATTTGCCTCAGTTCCCTGTCTAATAATTTCAGGAAATTTCTTAATGCACAAAATAACCTTTTTTATAATGTCAGATATACTACCTGAAATGGTCCAGTTCTCACAGAAGAGAGCTGGAGAAGGAAATGGCCAACCCCTCCAGTATCCTTGCCAAGAAAACCCCAACTGAGGCATGAGGAGTCAGACACAGCTGAAACAACTGAACAACAACTTTGGGGGGGAGACCCAGAATGGACTGAATCTAATTAAATCTTTCCTTGATGATGAACAGCATTTATTGTACCATGCATGCCCTAGTAGTACTGGGGATGATGGATGATGGTAATGATGATAGCTAGCGTTTCTATAGCACTTTAAAGTTTGTAAAGCACTTTGCAAGTATTTTCTCATTTTATATTTACAACAACCCTGAAAGGTAGGTGCTAGTATGACTCCATTTTACAAATCAGAGATAGCAATAATAAACCATTATATGATGCTTTAAAGCTTACAAAGCATTTTACACGTATTATCTTATTTTATCCTTACAACTTATCCCCATTTTACAGATGATTACTGATTTTTATAACATTTTTGGTTTCTTTGCAATCAGGTTTTTGAGCTATCTTTTTTCTTTTCTTTTTTTTAAACTGCTATCTGCCAATGCAGATACTCATTTACCAGGTGACCAAACTTATTAAAATATTGAACCATATTTAATATATGTTGATTAATGCCTTGTGGAGAACTTTTGTGAGTAAAAGATATACTCTTTGGTATGTTATTACACGTGGACTTGGACTTTGTTATATCTGTTTTGGAGCTCCAGCACCATTTTTGCTCACCTCCAGGTTTTTCATTGTGAATAAGGTAATCAGTGTCCCTAAGTCAATGAAATTTTCTGTTTTGGGATTTATGAATCCTTAAAGAGAGTATGAGAAACTTTATTTCTGCAATCTTCTATAGTATAATTATCTAATAGATAGTCAGATGGACATTGCAGTCCTGTTTTTGACCCCTACTGGCTCTGAACCTAGAGAAATTAATTTAACTTTTTGCTGCCCTCAAGTGATTCACTAAGACTAACTTGTGGAGCAGTTTTGAAGATCTGCATTGGTACAGAGCAGTTTCCTTACCAGGAGCTGGCTACACCAATAATATTAGAGGTCAGGACCAAAACAAAAAAACAGGATCTCAAATCCTTTTGTAGACTCAATCACCAATTATAACATCCACCACAATGGCAGATGGCTTGGAAGATGCAAGAGAATTATAGGATATGATTCCAATACTTGAGGAACTTATAAGTGCTTTTACATTTAAATATGTGGTTGTGTCTTCTGTTCAGCTGATCAGTGATGGCAACGTGGTGTGTGCAGAAGCTCTGTGGGATCATGTGACCATGGATGATCAGGAGCTTGGCTTCAAAGCTGGAGATGTCATCCAAGTACTGGAGGCCTCTAATAAGGACTGGTGGTGGGGCAGGAATGAGGATAAGGAAGCCTGGTTTCCTGCTAGTTTTGTCAGGGTAAGTGTATATACCATTTTCTATCTTTGGATGACAGAACTGAAATAACAGATTTCCAGAACAGGGAGGGACCTCAAAGGCTGTCTTTGTACTTCAACAAGAATTCCTCTGCAACCTATGCAACAAATGCTTATCTGACCTTTTCTTGAAGATCCTCAGTGAAGGTGTACCAACCTACTTCCATATAAGGCAGCCCCTTTGCCCCTTTGTGTAACTCCACTTGTTAGAGTAGGGAAGACTTCCAATGTAGTTGCCTGTAGCAATGGAGTCAGAATAGATATCTCTAGCCTCTTCTCCTCCCACCTTTCTCCAAGGGAGACTTTCATTCCTGCTAGGAGGGGAAGCAGGAAGTTGGGGCCAGAGGTCACTCAAATCCCTTTCTAATAAAATACCAATTGCACAATGAATACCTAGCAAAGAGACCCATTTATGCAGATCATAGCAAGACAGAAATCAGAGAAGATATATATAAGAGAATATACATCAGACAGTACTGAATGAAGGAACTTTCCTGTTGGATGTAAAGTAACTCAGCTCAACCAAGAGAGAAATCCTAGGTCCCACTCAAAGGGAAACTCCCTGGTGGCTGTAGTGTGGCAGTCTGGAAGAGGGTGGTGGAGACTGCCAGCTCCTCTCATGTGTTTCCAGAGTCTTTTCCTTCAGTGCTCTGAAGTGGGGTTGGCCTCTTCCATCTTAGCTCTTGGAGCTAGGAGCCTGAACCAACTTGAATCAACCCAAAGCTCTAAGAGTCCTGAAGAGGACTGAAGAAGGCTGCAGCTCCCCCATGGTCTTCAACTCTCCTCTGCTCCTCACACCAGCCAGGGAATTCCTCTCCACCAACAAGGAGAGAGTCCTACACCAATGGGCTTTGGGACAGAGCTTATATTTGGAAGTATTTCCTTAAATTGAGTCTAACTCTGCCCCCTTCATTGCTCGCTCTTCTGCCCTCTTAGGACAAATCGAACAAACCTAATTCATCTTGCACTTGTCTTCTTTGTTTTTTCTCCCCTAGAAAAATTCAGTTCTTAGCAATGGTGGAATTTTCTTCTATTTGTTCCTCGCCACTCCTGCAGGACCCATAGATCTAGGGCATGAAAAGAAATTAGACTAGTAACATAGAATCTTGCACCAAGTAGGTCCTTAAAAATATTTAAATGAATTGAGAGGTAGCATGGCATAATAAATAGAGAGCTGGCCTCGGACCCCAGGCTCTAGGTATTACTTGATCTCTGAATGCTCCAGGCAAGTCCCTGAGACTATAAATTACAGAGAAGGAGCTAAACTATACTGGTAAAGGGAACCTCTTATATAATTGAAATCACAGGTCCAGACCCTATCCTCTATTTCTTAAGTGAACTGTATGAACTAAACTGAGTTTAAAGTAAAACTCAGAGGAGAATAAGCCCCATCAGAAAAAATAAGAGTGATGTGAATATGAAATTCAGTGGATATAACTGAAGGGATCCATCAAATAAAATGTTGGAGAAATTACCTCTTAGCTTCATTAGTCCCTGTTAGTGATCAAGAAGAGATATATCTGTCACTCAGAATTTGAGAAGCACTATAAAGATTAAAGAACATTTTGTCATATCTCATTATTCCTAGGATTGGATACTTTGTAATTTATTTATTTTTAATAATTTATAATCCATAAAATTTGTGGAATTAAATAACAACTATTAATTTAAAAAAAGTAGGCAAGCAAAAATTGTAATTATACTAGAAAATGAGATATTCAAGTCAACAGATACTTAGCAAGTATATACTATGTGTAGTAAATTGCTAAGGATTGACATATGACATGGACCTTAACTTCACACTACCACTATATTTCCCTAGACTGTAAATGCTCCTGATATTGATTATGCTATCATTATAACATAGGTAAAAACAAAAAGAACTGGGGAAAACTTTGCTGAGTATAATGCTTTCTGCCAATGTTCATAAGCTATTTTCACTATGATAGAGAAATAGAAGTTAAATGGTTCTTTGTTTTGTAATATCCTTTTCCTCTAACTCAGCTGTTCTGTTTTGATGGCAGTTACGAGTCAATCAGGAAGAACTCTCAGAGAATTCCAGCAGTACTCAAGGTGAAGAGCAAGATTCTGATGCTGGGAAGCACCGCCAGAAACATTCGGAAAACAAAGACCAGATGAGGACCAACGTTATACAAGAGATCATGAACACTGAGCGAGTGTATATCAAGCATCTCAAAGACATCTGTGAGGTAGACTAGCAGGTCCCATTGAATCTTTCATACTTAATTTTACATTAGGTGATTGGCAAAGTGTTGCCATAAGATTTCTTGCTTTGAGGGATTGTCTCTTTTATATTGACTGTTGGAGTCATCCCTTTTAAAAGTACATTACTCATCAATCGGTCTTAGAACTGGACTCCTAAAATTACTCATT
Organism: Potorous gilbertii; assembly: GCA_028658325.1. NCBI lineage: Eukaryota > Metazoa > Chordata > Mammalia > Diprotodontia > Potoroidae > Potorous > Potorous gilbertii. The sequence continues at coordinate 156,857,121 of CM053771.1, read as the reverse complement.
GGATCATAGGATCATGGCACTTTAAAGCTAAAGGGAACCTTAGCCATCCACTAGTCCAACCCACAGATGAGGATTTTAAAATCCCCAGAGATGAAGTGACTTGTTTGCCAGCTGAGATGATCAAGCTGGCCCATCTACAATCTGACTTACCTGCTGCATAAATTGCTACTTAGCTGGTATTTGACCTGCTGATGAGAAACAGTTTTTCTTTATAAATGATTGGCACATGATCAAAGAACTTACTTTAGTTATGGATTTGAGAAGGGAAAATGTGAATTCCAGAGAAAAACAAGTCATCATAAAGTAATACAGCTATTGTAAGTGGCAGAGTGAGATCTGAACCCACGCCCTCTTGATTCCAAACCCAGGACTCCTTCCTCTTGAGTGAATGGATTTCACAATGGGCAGTATTCTTTTTAAAAACTAGTCAGTGATTTCTTAAAAATGGAATAGTTTGATTTCAAGTACCAAATGTTTGCTACCATACACTGATGAATCTACTCATTTCACTTATTGATGGGATTCTATATCAATCATTAGACCACCTCCAAATAATTAGGTATAAATGAGAATCACTTTATCTAGGAAATAATATAATATAATTTTTATTACAGCATGGCATAATGAATCTTTCTTTAAAGCCTTAGTCTATTTCCCTGTTCCATATAATCCACTCAGTTATCAATCTTTTCCACTAATGGACAGATTTTTCATTTTTTATTAGGCTTTGGAAATCTGGTCAACTTAAAATTGAGTCTGCACGATCAAAATAATTGGACCATATAATGAGCTCAAATCTGATCAAGTCAGTCACCTTAGCTATAGATGTGGAACACCACATTGTTAGTCCTGCAGAGACAATTCACTCATGAAAGACAGCTGAGATGATCAAGTTGTCCCATCTACAATCTGATTTGCATTACCTGTTGCATAGAATGATACTTAGATGGTATTTGATCTGCTGATGAGAACAGTTTTTCTTTATAAATGATTGGCACATGGTTACAGAACTTACTTTAATTATAAGTTTGGGAATGGAAAATGTGGATTGCAGAGAAAATATAAGGCATCCTAAAGTACTACAGTTAGTATATTCTTTATTTTTTGAGGAGATGAAGGCAAGGCAATTGGGGTTAAGTGACTTGCCCAAGGTCACGCAGCTAGTAAGTGTCAAATGTCTGAGATCAGATTTGAATTCAGGTCCTCCTGATTCCATGGCCTATGTGAAATTCACTGTGCAACCTAGCTGCCCCTAATGTATTTTTTTTTAGGAATATAACTTTCTTTCTGTCTCTCTCTCTCTCTCCCCCTCCCTGCCTCTCTCTCTCTCTCTCCCTCCCTTTTTCCCTCCCTCCCTCCCTCCCTTCCTTCCTTCCTTCCTTACACCAAATCTTAAACCCAGTGTACTCTGAAGCTAATAGATTAGACCACGATAGGTCCCTGCTCTAGTAGTGATATTGCTGGTCAAAGGATTTGCATGGCTTCATAGCCCTTTGGCCAGGTTTCCAAATTGTTCTCCAGATACCTGCTTTCATGTTTTAGTTCTCCTGCTAAATGATTCAGCTAACCTCTATAATATCTAATGTCTAGTGCCTTAGTGTCATCATTTTTAAAATGTGAAGGTGTTGACCAAAAAACTCAGGTCTTCTCTACCTCTAAAAGTCATGAGAGAAAGAGAAGGAAGGAAGGAAAGAAAGAAAGACCCAGTTCACTCTGAAGCTCATAGATTGGACCACAAGAGGTCCCTGCCCAAGCTCCACTTAATGCCTGTATTTTGGGCACTCCAGGCTTACCGTGAGTGTCAGTGGTAACTGCTTCTCTTTAGAACAGCAACCCTGAGGGTCTTTCCCTCCCAGCTTGATTTGTTTCTTTCTTTTTTTCTAATTAAAGGGGCCATCAGTTGACTCACTTCTTAAAGAGGCCTATTCACTCCAAATGAACACCTGAAAAGGCCCTAGGCTAAAGGGCCAGGGTCTTCCATTGCATCCTGCACCGTCTCCCGTCATCTTGATGAATATCTCTCTGATCACTGGACCCAGATGGCTCTGGAGGAGAAAGTGAGGCTGGTGACCTTGCACAGCCCTCTCTCGCTCAAATCAGAGTCATCTGCAAGTCATGTCATCATTTTCCTGATGTCATGGTCCTCTTCAAAAATGAAGGACAAACACAACACAAGGGATAAATATTAAATACATGAGAAACAGTGTTGCATATAGTAGATTAAGAATTGAACTGAAAGTCAGGAAAACTCGGGTTCTCATGCTGTTCCTGACAAATATGGGCTACATGATACTTAGGCTCTCCATGTTCTAGGTCTTTATTCTTAAAGGTCTGTATTTTCACTATAAAACAAATGATGTTGGTAATTTATGAATTTAGTGATGGAATAATTGGACAACATCTATTGGATACCCCTACTCTTTTCATTCTTTTTGGCTGTCATGATTAGTAGTGCATAGTTGAACTGGCTCCTTAGCAAGGGAGGATATCCTATATTCTGACAAATTTTCTAGTCTGAAATAGTATTAGAAATAAAAGATGGTAGTCTGAGCAATTCAGAGAAAGATGACAATAGAAATTGTGAGCTTCCACCCTGGAAATCAAGCATATTTAGGGATTTGACCTGGAACTTTTATGTTCTTTCTTAAATTATTTTCTTTGCTTCTTTTCATTTCTGTAGTTTCTTGTGAATATTTTTAAGAGCTCCCTAGTTGAGGACACAGTGTTATCATAGTAGAAACCTAGAAAAGAGATCCTGGTTTTCCCCTGAGCCCTGAAGAGTTCAGATATTCAAAAGGGTCACTTAAATGGAAGTGCTTTTCAGACTAATCAAAAATACATTATTTCCCCTCAGGGCTATATTCGGCAGTGTCGCAAACATACAGGAATGTTCACTGTTGCACAATTGGGTACCATTTTTGGAAACATTGAAGAAATTTACAAATTCCAAAGGAAGTTCTTGAAAGATCTTGAGAAGCAGTACAATAAAGAAGAACCTCATCTGAGTGAAATAGGATCCTGCTTTCTCCAACATGTAAGTCACTATTTAGCTAATTAATATAAGATTAGTAGTTTTCCAAAAATATGACTCTATCAAGAAGTAAAGACCTTGTTCATTTTTGCAGATTGTTATGTTTTTATGGAATCTAGTTACGGTTTTTAAAAATACAAGTATTAGTATAGGGTACAATTGTAAAAAGTATTTTTTTTGTAATCTAATGAAATATTCTAAGTTCATTAAAAATAAATAAAAACCTTTCCATCTTAATGGATTCAGAGATCATAGGGTCACATTAGGAATGATTTCTGTCAAATAGAATTATGTAATAGTTATGTTTGGATATTTTCTCTAAGAAGCATGTCGTGGGTCAATATTTAATCATAAATTACTACATTTTGGTATTGGAGTCTCTCCCTTCTGCTTCCTTTCAGAAAGCATGAAAATTCCTAGAGGTCTAGCTTGCCTCTGATGCACAAGTGTATAATTCTTTCCCAAACTTAAAGGATATTTTATCTCTATATGAACTATGAAAACCTACTTCCTAAACTGTTTTTAATGTACTTAAATAATTTATTTTCTGACTTATTCTTTTTTTGGGGGTGGGGTAGGTGGACAATAATCTGCCCTGCCTAGCTAAAGAGTACTGTGATACTTGTTCCTCACCACCATCTGAAAGATTTTACCTTGACAATACTTGGTTATCAGTTACTATTTGAACTTTTAGTTGTGTGACCTTAGGTGAAGGTCTTAATCTTTTCAGACTTCAATACGTTCAACTGAAATGAGGAAGGCTGAATTAGAATGGTGGTGTCATACTCAAATAGGAACAGATCCCAACCAGTGACATATTGACTTAGAAAACCACAAATTAACATTGTCTATGTTGTATTGTATTTTTATTTATTTTGTTAAATATTTCTCAATGCCATTTTAATCTTGTTCTGGCTTTGGGCCACTCTGAACTAGACAACCTCCAAGATACCATGCAATTCCAGATCTATGGTATATGGAGTGGTCAATAGGGTAATGACCCTGGAGTCAGGAAAATGAATTCAAATCCTGCCGCAGATATTTACTAATTGTGTGACTCTGGGCAAATCATTTAACCTCTGTGCCTCAGTTTATTCATCTGTAAGATGATAAGATTGGACTGAGTGGCCTCCAAGGCCCTTTCCACCTCTAAAGCAGGAATGCTTTTATCCTCAAATAGGTTGTAAAATAGTTAATCAACCAATAGATTGAGCATCTCTGTGTTTTTTATGTACTGTGGTGTGTGTGTGTGTGTGTGTGTGTGTGTGTGTGTGTGTTCATTCATGGGTGTGTTAGTTCGTCCTTCGTTTTTGAAGAACACCATGACATCAGAGAAATTATGACATGACTTGCACTTGACTTTGTTTTGAGTGAGGATGAGCTATGCAGGTCACCAACCTCAATTTCTCTTTCTGAGTCATCTGGGTCCAGTGACCTGATATTCATCAGGATGACTGGAGATGGCCTAGGATGCAATGGGAGACCTTGGCCTTTTTAGGTTGACCTTTTCAGCTACTCACTTAGAGGGAGGTAACACCCATTGAGTGAATAGGCCTCTTTAAGAATTTGTCAGAGAATGACCCTTTTAATGATCAAAAGAAAAAATAACTAAATCAACAGACACTAGTTACTAGAAATAATCATTTAATAACAATATTAATAACAAAATAACAATAAAAATGCTACTGGTGATAATCACTCTAAGGCAGCCATTAAGTAGAGATGGGCAGGTCCAGCCCATAGGCTTCAGAGTGCACTGGGATTTAAGGTTTTGGGAAAAGGAAGGAAGGAAAGGAGAGGAGAGGAGGAAAGATGTAGCCAGTAAACCCCAAAGCCCCAAAGGTAGGGGAGAGGGAGAAAAAAGGGAGAGGATGAGCTGAGTTACCTAGCTGGCTGGGTCCCCATTCAGGTGACTTGGTCAACTCAAAGTCTGTGCTGGTCCTTCATTTTTGAAGGAGACTATGACATCAGAGAAATGATGACATATACTGTAGCAGGTACTGTGAGAGAAGAAAGTCCTTGTTCTTAAGGACTGTATAGCCTAGGTAGCTATTTGCATAGAAAGATCACTTAAAATATGAAATTAAAATATAATAATATTATAAATATTAATAATATAAATAACTAAATATATATAAAATTATAAATAATAGATGTCAAACAAGTGGTATAAGACAATAAGTAATTAAAGGGAAAGGAGCTCAATTTGGGCTGATCAGAAAGTTTTCACAGGGCTAGGTATTTTTCTTGTTCAGTCTTTTCACTCCAGTCTGACTCTTTTTGATCCCATTTGGAGGTTTTCTTGGCAAAAATACTGACGTGGCTTGCCCTTAAGCATGACCAGATAGGTGGAGAGATCTTCTCAAAGCTCTCCAGCTAGCAAATGAGATAGTCAGGTCTTTTGATTAAATCTAGTACAGGGTTTGTTTTTTTTAATAGAGAATTCTTCACCTAAATGTTTTGAGATGAGTCTTAAGAAAGACAGTGGGGATTTGAAAAGCTGGAGTGAGTGAGGGTGAGGGAGAAATAGTCGGAATGAGTTTAATAACATAACTAGAGGCATACAGGTGAGAGAAGACATGCCATATATGACAAATCAGGAGACTGTGATAGACTAGTTTTGAGTGGAGCAAAGTTCATGTAAGGGAATAGTGGAAGAAAACACTGGAAGTAGATTGGGGCAAAGTTAGGGAGACCTTCAATGGCAGATTAAATAGTTTTGACTTTATTTGGTAGATGATTAAAAGTTGTAGAATATGGGGTGGTGATCTAGTGATAGCAGTATTTCAGGAAGATTAATCTGATAATGGTGTACGTGATACAGAAGACATTTAGGAGGCAATTCCAGGAGTCTAGGCCTGACCTAGAATGATAACAAGGAAGTAAACAGGAATAGATGTAAAATATATTTGAAAGTAAGAATCATCAAGGTTTGACTAGTTGACTGTTAGGGGTAAAGGAGATGAGGGAATCACAGATGACCCCAAGGTTTTAAGAGTAGCTTATGAGAAGAACAGTGGTACCATTGACGGAGATCAGGAAGCCAAGACAGAAATCAATTTTTAAGGGAAAATGAAATGTTTACTTTTAGACATTCTAAGTTTTATGTGTTGGCATTGCTTTCATATAATAATATCCAATGGAGGTCTGGAGAGATGTCAGGATAAAAGATATGGGAGTTACCATTTTAAAGGTTTATAGTATCCTAGTATTTAGAATTGAAAGCATCTAGTATTTAGAACTGAAAGAATTGAAAATCTGCTAATTTTATAAATGAGAAAACTGAGACTTGGAGAAGGAAGTTGGCTTGCCCCCAGTTCACACAGGTAGTAAATAAAAGAGCCATGGTTTCTTGTTAATTTTTTTCAGTCATGTCCAGCTCTTCATGATCTCATTTGGAGTTTTCTCAGCAAAGATACTGGAGTAATTTGCCATTTCCTTCTCTAGCCCATTTTACAAATGAGGAAACTGAGGCCATCAAGATTCACTGACTTGCCTAGAGTCACACAGCCAGATAGTGTCAGAGTGTTAGATTTTGGTATGTCTTCTCTCTTACCTGTATGCCTCTAGTTATATTATTACTCACTTCGACTCTTTCTCCCTCACCCTCACGCATTCAGCTCTTCAAATCCCAACTCTTTTACTGACACAGTAAGTGTTGGATTTGAACTGACAAAGATGAGCCTTCCTGTCTCCAGATCCAGCACTTTATTCACTGTGCTATCTGAGTTTAAAGGACTAGCTATACCCACCAAATGCATCTTATGTAGCCACCTCGTTCCTCAGCCATTCTGCCAAGTACCCCAGCTTTGTACACCAATTCTATTCTTTTCTTTTTAACAGCAAGAAGGCTTTGCCATCTATTCTGAATACTGTAACAACCATCCTGGGGCCTGCCTGGAGCTTTCTAACCTGATGAAGCAGGGCAAATACAGGCATTTCTTTGAAGCGTGCCGCCTGCTTCAGCAGATGATTGACATAGCCATCGATGGATTCCTCCTTACTCCCGTTCAGAAGATTTGCAAATACCCTCTTCAGCTAGCCGAGTTACTGAAGTACACCACTCAGGAGCACAGGTGAGGAAACCTGGAAGACTGGGGAAGTTCTTCAGGAAGAATCATTGATGGGTCACTTATTAGAGGCAGTGAGGGGGCTGAGTGGATAGAGTATTGGGCCTGAAATGTTGAAGGAAAATCTGGCTTCAAATCCAGCTTCAGATAATGAGTTGTAAAAAACTACTTTCCAGTGTTGTTATGAGGATCAAAAAAGCACGTGGCACACCTTGAAAGCACTATATAAAAATCAGCTGTTATTATTTTTAATTATTTTAGGTATTTTTAGATTTTGTTGGTTGTTGTTGTTGTGTCATTTTGCAATGCTGTCTAACTGTGACCCCACTTGGGGTTTTCTCGAAGTAGTTCACTATTTTCTTCCCCAGCTCATTTTATAGATGAGGAAATTGAGGCAAACAGGGTTGAGTGACTTGCCCAGGGTCACACAGATAAAAAATAAGTATCTGACACTGTATTTGAACTTAGAAAGAGGAGTCCTCCTCACTCCAGGCCCAGCACTCTTATCCTCTGCACCAACCAGATGGCTGCAGTTTGTTGGACCTGTGTCCAGATCCAAGGCTAATGAAAATGTCACTGCAATCCTGTTTGTACTTGAAGATCACCATTATTTGTAGGAAATACATAGAACAAGAAGAAAAGAACTTAAATTGCAAGAAGCGCTTTGGAAGTCTTTGTAGTTGTTAAACATTGTGAGGGCTAAGGATTATTATAGAAGACATGAAAGAATAGAATAGATCAATACTATGTGGCTCAATCTCCTGACCCTTGCTCCTTTTTTCCTGTACTCTGACTATAGCAACGCATTCCTACGTTAATCCTTGAAGATTTTTACCTTTTCTTTCATTGTTAATAAACAACATTCACAACAATGTTAAGAAATAAACTAAATATGAGTAAATCTCCAAGTAAAACCCTAAAATCTAAACCACTTACAGTTTTTTAAAAAGACATTATTTTATTTTATCAAAGCAAAAATAATACATTTGTTATGTGTCTATTCCTAATGTCTTTGTACTTTTAAAAAATTTCTGTTGATGTGTTTGTTTTTACATTGCAAACATTTACTGATTGCTCCTACTTTGTATGAGGTCTCTTGAAACAAAGTAAAACAGTTAAGTAAAATTAATAATAAAGTGACCTCATCTGATAGTATATGCAACATTTCACATCTGAGCACTCCCCTCACCTCTCTATTTTTAAGAAATGAAATGTATTTTCTTCCCATCCTACCCTGCCTTATTGGAAAAAAGAAAAAAGTTTTTGTAACAAATATGCATAGTCATTAACTTTGTACTTGTAAAGATCTGTTCATCTTTTTTTCTTTAAAAATATAATTATAGACTGTGTTCTGGTTCTGCTGATCATATATTGCCTATGTCTCTCATATTTCCTTATATTCTTCATTTTATGGTGCCATAATACTTTATTATAATAATAATATACTATAATTTATTTAATCATTGTCCAATTGTTACAGTTTTTCCTCTTATAAGTTAAGAATGTTTTCATATAACCAAGTCCTTTTTTTCTTCATAAAAAAAAGAGCTGTACTGATACAAATGCACATTTTAAATTGTAACAGTTTCTCTATATTTTCTCCCTCTTCTTCTCACTCTATAATCAATTCAACAGCCATGTCTGCTATATTCAACACCTGTAGTCCTGTCTTTTCTCCCTTTCTCTCCCTCTCTTCCTTTCCCTTCCCTCTCTTCCCTTATCCCATGAGAGAAGAGCATTTTAATTTCTATCCTTTGGAAACAGAATTGTATTCATATTGCATTTCAGTCATTGCATTTAATATGATTTCAGCTGTGTTGTTTTCATCCGCGTTATTTTAGTTATTGTAAATATTGTTCTACTGATTCAGCTTTCTTTACATAAGTTCACCTAAATCTTTCCAATTTCAGTTGTGTATATTCATTGTTTCTTATGCGACAACAATATTTGTCTACACTTACATATCAAAATTTGCTCAGCCATTTTGGAATTAAGGGTGGCCCCCCCCCCTTTTATTTCCAGTTGTTTTCTAGCCACAAAAAATTCTGGTATTAATGTGTATGTGTGTGTGTGTATATATACATATATATACACATACATATACGTATGTATATGTGTGTGTGTATGAAACTCTTTTTATCCTTGACTTTCTTGGGTACATGCCTAATAGTAGGATTGTTAAGGCAAAGAGCATAATCATTTTTCTTTCAAAATTCCATAGAATTTTTTCGCAAATGGTTGGAGCAGTTCATAATTCTACCAAAAAGGTATCTCTTTTTTTTCTCCCATTCTAATTCTACCTTTAAGATACAGTCCTAGCAAAAGACTTAAGGGTCAGAGGGTATGAGTCATTCTTATGACTCATTGTTTATTGCGGATTATTCTGCAAAAGATTTGTACCAATCCATAGTCCTCACAACTATCTAATAGAGAGACTATTTTCCCACAGCCCCACCAATCTTATCAGGTTTTACTCTTTTTTGTTTATAACAATCTTAATTGCAATAAACTTACTTATCATGAATAATTGAGGTTTTATGAAGGTATAAACTATTTGTAGATAGTAATTAAAGATATATGAAATAGATACAGAGTCTAAGAACATATCTTTCTAATATTTAAATACCTCTGTCTAGCCACCTGAGTCTATCCTATTTCTAGTTCAAGGTGATTATGGCTGTCTTCCTGAAAAGTATCTTTCTAGCACTAGTCTGCTTTGACTCACACAGTCTAGCCTTCCTGGTTGTCTGAGAGCTTTCTGGACTTTCTGGTTCTCAACTTTTGTTCTTGTTCCAGGCTAAATTACTGACTGAGCTTTCCTGGCTATTTAGGAAGTCCATATCTTCTGATGTTCAGTTTCTGTTGAACTTAAAAATAAGCCCACCTCACACACACTTAAATTTGTCTTCTGTTTCTGCCTCCCCCTTGAGTCCCTGGAGTTTGCATTTTTCTTTTGGACGTAGAATCTTTTGAACCCTCATAGAAGAGCTAAAGAGATATGTCTTGTGAACTAGTAACAGTAAATTTTTTCATGTCTATATATAGAAACCACAGACATGATTATAAAAAAGATGCTGCACCAGTAGGAACCTGAAATGGAGGACAGTTCACCGCAGTGGGACATGAATTTTACTTTGTCTCCAAGTGCTAATAATGGGTTAATTTTATTGAATCATACACGTTTTCTCCTGGTTCTCCTGGCAAGCCACAGCACACATTTGTAAGATCATGATATTTCAGAGTTAGAGGAAACCTCAATTGGACATGATGTCCAACTGATGTGGCTAAATGCAGTTTTTGTTGAGAGGAGGAGAGTGGTCAAATGTCTGTCTTTGGTTTCCCAATCCTTATGCTTTGGCCAACAAATATAACTAGGCACTGACAGCATAGCCTCTAGGGCTGTGATAAAAAAAAAAAAAAGTGGGAGGGAAAGATTTGTATCTGTAGGACACTTACCTCCCAAAAGCTTAATAACTGGCTCTGGGCAAAGTAATCAAATTAACTACTGTCAGTGCATAGCTTTGCCGGATACAAATGAAGGGACTGACTCTTTTATCTTCTCTCTAACCATACTCTCCTTCTTGAAATTAGATTTGGGTTGAAGGAGAGCAGTAATTGAATATAGCACAGTGGACTGAAGTGAGAGTTGATATGAAAATGGCTTAAAGAACATGAAATAAAGCAAGTAGTGTGTTTATATATAGCAAGAGAAAGAGGTCAACCATTATTTTAAAAAAATTTAATTTGATTGATTTTCAGTGAATAAAAATCTGGTTTTTTTTCTCCCTCTCTTCTCTTCCCCCAGTAGGGTGGGGGAAAAGAAAAAAAAAAGAAAGACAAAACCATTGTCACAAAGATTCAGAATGAAACTAAACAAATTCCTCTGTTGCCTCTGTCTAAAAATATATGTCTCAGCGGTCTATCATTGATCAAGACTGATCATTGAATTAGTCATTGTTCTCAAATCTTTCAGAGCTGTTTGATTTTAAAATGTTGTTGTCAGATATATTGTTTATTTTTTTCCTTATGGAAAAAGAAAACAAAACTCATCGGAAAAAAATAGCAAATTCTCAAATGAAGAATAAATTTGGGAGGGGGAGGTTTATTAAGAAAGTTCCTGATTGGCTAAACTTTCATTGTTTAAACTTTTCCAGAATGGCAAAGTTAAAGGAAACCATAGAAAAGATGCTTAGAAGGACGTAGTAAGCTGATAAGAGAAATTCTGGAATATCTGCTACCAAAACTGAACAGTGCAATACTTAGTCCTCAAATGAGAAAGGGAAGAAGTAAAGAAAGTGGGAAGCAAGGAAGGCAAGAAGGCAGGCAGGCATTTTAAAATCTTGCCTCTGAATCACTTAGTATTGTGCAATGTTGGCTAAATTTTAAAATTCCATTTGGAAAAAAAGTAAAAAACTTTATTCTCTTAGAAGGAACTCTACTGTCATCCAGGACCAAGTAACAGACCAGGCAGTTCATCTGTCAGTATCATCAAAAAAGACTGAACTTTGCTGCTTTCTGATCTTAGGAGAGGTTTATGGATTGAACAAATGAAGATGGTAGGGAGACATGAATCCTCTGCATTTCTATTGCTGTAGGAAAAAAACCCTGGATATTTTTTGGCTGCTACTTGTCTTTTTGTTTATAATTTCCTATTTCTTTGGTCTTGGTCTCTGAATTCTTCTGTACTCTTGCTGATTTTCACTCAGAAAACTGTTATCTTGACAGCAGAGCTTGCTATGTGTGGGAAAGGGGACTGGGATTTCCCAGGAGCTGTGCTGTTTATTGTGTTTGTAAATAGACAATGGAATCTGCTATCTAGCTCCCCCTCCTCCCCTCCGCCCAACCTCCCCAGGGCTTCTAGTCCCTAGGAGGAGGCCAGGGACTGTGTCTGTACAATCTGGAAAAATGTTGGAGAACATTTAAAACAGCCTGTGAGCAGACCAAAATTAAATTGCCCATTCTTCTAGGACCTATGCTCCTTCTTCATAAAATGATTTAAATGAAAAATGATACTAACTCTCCAGTATTACAAAATGCTTTTTCCTTACAAGCCTGTGAGATGGGTCATACAAGTGCTGTTACACTCCAGCCCCCCACACCCCCAGTATTGCTGATAAGAAAACTGAGGCTTAGGGAAGTTACCCAGATAGCAAATGTAAGAGCCAGGACTGAAACTCATGATTCTTGTGATTCTCAGATTATTGCCCCTTCTAGTCCACCATGCTGCCAAAAGAAGTGGAAACTGGTTGGGGAGAAGTCAGTTAAGTTTCATTTGTCTTGACCAGAATGCTCAAGAGACACAGTAAATTAAGGCTTGCAAGTAGAGTCAAATGAACATTTGTATTTCTGTGCCAAACTGCAGAAAGCAATCTCATTCTTGTGGATCAGTTGATCAGTTACTTGCTGATGCTGAGTGTTGGGTTTTTCAACCCTAAAGAAATGAAGATTTTGAAAGTATTTTGCATAATTGTACAGAATTGAAAGAACAAAAAACCAAAACAAAACAGATTTTCTTTCTTAAGGAGAAAAATGCATGCTTGTTGGGAAAAAAAGCTGATTGCTGGGTGGAATTCACTTTCATTCATGTGGCTTTCTGGCTAATGAATGAATACATTTTGTGGGTGAGGAATGGGAATTACAGTCCCTCAGTCAGCTCACTTAATGTCTGCAGACTATAGCCTATTCAGGACTGACCACAAAACAGAAAACAGTAACTGTTTATTTGCCATTTGCTCCAAAGTCTTGCTGTGACTAAATCTCAGTGACTTAGGTGATTATCTTAGCAGCTGTTGTTTTTTCTTGGCATAATATTATGTTACTAAATCAACCTCTCTTTTTCAGCGATTACAACAATATAAAGGCAGCATATGAGACCATGAAGAATGTAGCATGCTTAATCAACGAGCGTAAACGCAAGTTAGAGAGTATAGACAAGATAGCACGCTGGCAAGTGTCCATTGTGGGCTGGGAGGTAAGTGCTAACCCTGCCCCCACCATTTGCCCATATCCCCTCCCCCTGTCTATTTTTCTGATGACGTACTTTATGTTATATGATTTATTCTTAATCTGTGGTATTCTTATGATATAAATATTTTAATAGCTTTTGATTGAGTTGTAGGAGTCAGTTGCTTTATTTGCATTAACTTTGTCCCTCTGCTCATCTTAATCACTGACTCAATGAAAACCATGGTCTCAACTGGCAGGCAGGACTTTGGAAGTGCAGAGATATTGCTAGGGAAGATCAATCTGATACCCCTGGAATTGTTTTTAGACCAAACATGTTTTATCTGGCTTGGAAATTTTGAGACCCAGATGGGCAAGAATGACTTCTTGATTGGCCTTTCACTCCTGTAATGGAAATGGCCCTTCCCAACATAGCCGACTGAATCTGGGAATCACTGATAGTTAGTCTTTTGCCTAGAAGTGGTTCTGTTAATAGCACCTCTCTCAGGCATTCAGGTTCATAATGTGGGTTTCATTCCTTCCTTCCCCTCCTCTTGCCCTTAATCAAATCAGCTTCCAGGTTATCTGCAAAGCATCAGGTCCCACAGGCCATCACCCTATTTCAGCACCTTCCCTTCCCCTACCCAACTACTCCATCTTTCACATTTCTACCAGTTTCTTTCCATTACTTCAGCAGATCTCTGATCTCATCAATGTGGGTATTTCTTCCATTGGTATAGACTGTAAGCCCTCTGTGCCTGGGCAGCTTCTGCAACTCTCAGCCATGTTCTCCTGTAATTCCCTTATGGATGGTCTTCCCAATACATTAGTGTCTTTAGATCTTTGGACATTTCATGAATAGCAGTGGAAAACACTCTCATTATATCACCAACCCATTTCCATCCCTCAGTCAAACATTGCTCTAATAACATCCATTCTCCTATGTGTTTATAAATTTGTTTATAAATAGGCAATTGAGGCCTACCACTTGCCTCTTCGTTGTCCTTTGGATGACTCATATTTAACTTCTAGAAGACTCTGGTCTACCATTACTTTTAGCCATAAAGCAGCACCAGAAAAATATTGTTTAAAAGATGGACTTTTTTTGCCAAGGATATGCTTGCCAGAATACTCTTCTTCCTAATGCATCCTTCCAATGGTGCCAATCCTTGTTCAAATACCTTCTGCTCCCATCATCTACCAAATAAGATCCAAATCCCACCAGATTAGTAGTTGATATTTTTTACAATCTAGCCCCACCCTGTCTTTCCAGTCTTAGATCTTGCTACTCACTCTATTTCTCACCCACAAATGGATTTCTCACTTTTCCCTGAATATGCCACATTTCTCCATATTTACTCCTGTTGCCTGCGATGTCATCACCACGTAGTGCTCCACCTATCTACCCTTTAAGCCCCTTTTGAAGTGATGCTACCTTTTTCGATAAGTTTTGTCCATATTCCCTATCTTTAATGGTTGTGATCTCTCTCCTTTATAACTCCTATAGTACTTGGTATTCCTTAGATTGTATTTTGCCCTGTAGTTGTATGCCTATATTATGCTTTGTCCTGTATTATAAGCTAGAACCGTGTTCCATTTATGGTATCCTTCATAACATTGAGAATAGTGTCTTATATCTATGAATAACACAATGAATATTAATTGAATTGACAGAATTCCTAATATACCCTGATACGTGGAAGTTTCAGATTGTTCAAATTTGGACTCATGGAATTGGAAGGGACTTTAGTAGTTTTCTACATGATACTTCCTTCCCCCAGAGCCACCATCTTTATGCAGATGAAGAATCTGATAGAAGTTCAGAATCATAAACTCTCTGATTTGGATGGACCTCCAAGGTCCTCCAATAACCACTACAACAACCACCACCATAAATCTCATTTATCATAGCTCTTGAAGGCTTACCCATAATTTTATCACATCAATCTTGTGAAGTAGGTAGTGCAGGTATTTTTATCCCAGTTTTACAGATGGGGTAACTTGGGCCCAGAGAAGTTAGAGGATTTATCCAGAATTATATACTTAAGGGTTGGAGTTAGAGTTTAGATCGAATCTCTCCTCTCTCAATGTATTTCCACTGGATTATTATTCATCAAGTCAAACTGTATGTCCAGCACATGAATACCTTCTCCAGCAGAGGGGTCAAACACACATGGGCTAAATTGCAGCCCATAACACTCCCACATGGGGCCTGAATCAGATTAAAATGTAATAGGAAATGTTTAACAAAGTAAGTAAAAATACAATAAAAACATTGAAAATATTAATAGGTGGTTTTCTAACTTTATGTGATGTGGAGGTCCTCTGTTTCACTGTTCTACAAAATCCTCAACCAGATTTTTAACTCTAGCTGAAAGATCTTGCTGTCTCAAAAATCAGCCCTTTTCTTTTCTTTTTTTTTCTTTTTTTTAAGAAAGTTAGGAATTCTTCCTTATGTTGAGCAGAAATATGTTTGCATTCATCAGTTTTAGGTGAAGTCAAGTTAAGACATATTTATTAAGCATCTACTATATCTAAAGTAATATGCTGGTTACTGGGGAAAGTACTGTAGTATACCTCTGATTCAGGACAGGCTTAGGAGTTCAAGATTGGGTTTGAAGCAAAGTGAGTCACTCCTAGACTGTCTAACACAGAGTGGGGATCCTATAGCCTCAGGGTCACAAGTAGCCCTCTAGGTCCCCAAGTGCAGCCCTTTGACAGAATCCAAACTTGGTAGTTTCAGTCAAAGAGCCTCACTTGAGGACTTAAAGGACCACATATGGCCTCTAGGCTACAGTTCTCCACCCCGATCTAGAAAGGAAGTTAAATTGGCCATAGCATGGAAAAGAAATTTCCATTTGGCAAAGAATACTGGGTTGATTCAATAAGCATAGTTTCCCTGCTTTTGCATTTGCCATAGGGGCATGGCAGCAAAGAAAAAAGCTCCTAAACCTTCTCTGTTGGTTTTTATGCTTAGGCTACCAGGAGGCCACTTCGGTGATTCAAGCCCTACTCTCCTGGGCCAGTTAAGCCTCCAGGATGTTTGCAGTAACTTTGAAGGAACATAACGTCTAGCCTGTGACAGGGTCTTAAGGAAAACTAGCCCAGCTTACTTATCTCCCCTTGCATTGTAGCAAAGACAAAAAAAGACAGCCTGAGGAATTCACATTCAAGGTATTCACATTCTTCTAAGGGAAACATGTACACAGCTCAGCACTAAAGCCAAATAGCTGAGGGGAGAAGAAAGTTCTAGCAATGGTGGTTGTAGGGGGTGTGGGATCAGGAAAGGCTTCAGTAAGGAAGCAGCACCCAAGCAAACCTTCGATAAAAGATAAGGATTCTGAGAAGGAGAGTTAAAAAGGAATATATAACAGGCATGAGGGACACACAGGGCAGACAGGAGTCGTCTGCAGGAGAATATTGTGTTTGAGGAGCCACTGATAGTCTGGTTTTCCAGGAACTGTACAAAGTAAAATGAGGATGGAAGGGTAGGTTGGAACCACCTTGTGAAAGACCTGAAATATCAGGTGGAGGAGTTTCTATCTTATCCCAGGGCTTACCCCACTTTTCCCAGTGAGAGGATATTTGCAAAGCTTTTTGCAGACCTCAAAGCACTATATAAATGGTAACTATCATCTTCATCATTATCCTTTCTTATTATTACAGGCAGCTATGTCTGGAGTCAGATTCAAATCTGGCCTCACAGCCTTACTAGGGTGACCCTGGACAGGTCATTGAACCTCTATTTGTCTCCATTTCCTCATCTGTAATATGGGGATAACAGTTAACACCTACATACCAGGATTGAATGAGATCTTTGTAAAGGACTGAGCACCATACCTGGTGCATGGCAAGCACAATATAAATGTTAGTAACTGCTGTTACCGTAGGCATTATTGTTCTCTCCCCAGATCCTAGGTGTAGTGCCCACGGAACGTTAAGAGGACATTTTCCAACGCCTTTAATCTGACAGGAAAGAAACTAAGGTCCAGGAGGTTAAGGGACTTGCCCAAAGAGAACCAAGGAGGAAGTGACAGAGCCAGGCCTCAAACCCAGGTCCTTTGGCACCAGACACTGTGGCTCTCTCTGCTGCACCACAATGTCTCACAAATAAATGCACATTACTGAAATTCAAAGAGAAACCCTTTTTAATGTCAAGGTCCATTCTAAGCAACTATGGCAAGTAAAAATTTCACAAAATTTGTATTGAATCAGAATGAAATCCAAACCTCTGAAATAGTATTTTCTGCCTTTTCTAAACTATGCTAGAAATTTGCTCACCTGGCAGTAAATTCATCCGGCCACACCATCTTGTGAAGATCAGAAGAGTTACGTCCTGCCTTGAGGAAAGATGAATACATAATACATAATTCTTTTGACTTTTACTGAGTGACAGATTGTTAGCACTTTACTTTTAGATTCATTGACAACTTCTATTATGGCTCCTGGTTCCTAAAACCAAGCTTTGTTTTATTTTTATTTTTTTATTTTATGCCCTTAATGTTTGCCTGGCTTAGAAAATCTAGGTTTTCTTTCTTTTTTTTTAAAGAAAAATTATTGATATCTTTGGTTTTTACATTGCCTCAGTTTCTCTTTATATTCTTCCTTCTCCTCCATCTCAGAGAATTGTCCTATAGAAAACCTAGGTTTTCTAAAACCCTGGTGCTCTTTGTCCTGGGGTTCACAATGGTCCCGCCAAGTTTAGGGGCATTCCTCCATAATCCCTGCTACTGAGCCTGGAGACTTCTTGAAATCTGAAATTTTGAGCTATACTAGACTAAAACCACTTAGGTATCAACACTAAGTCTGACAATGATATAATGAGGTCCTGGGAGCAGAGCCATCAGACAACCTGAAGTGAGGAACTGACTGGTCAGAAATGAAGCATTTCAAAATTCCAGTGCTGAGATCAGTGGTGGAATCAGCCCCTTTTAGTATGGGCAAGATAGGGAGAGCTAGTCTACATGCATACATATATGCACACATGAATAAATGAACAAACTAATATAAGAGAGAGATAGGTCAATGCGTACGTGGATATATACGTAGATAAATGCATAGATAGATAGATTTTAAAAAATGAAATCCAGATTTCCCTAACTTTCTTGAGAGTTTGTATAAGCCACCACCCCATGTAATATATTAATCTAGTTCCATCTTCATCTAAAGGATTGGTGTATTTGTGAATAATTCTTCCAAATAATCTAGGCTCCTTTACCATGTTTTACCATTGCGTAAGAAAATAAAACCCCTAAGGAAATTTCATATCTGAACAGACAAGACACAGGGAACTTGATCCTGTCCCCATATATCCTTTTGAGGATTGGTGTTTCCAGGTATCAAATCCTTCACACAGGGTGGCAACCCATTGTTAATAGCCTGTCTGTCTTGTATAAACACAGTCTCAGGAGGGCAGTAGGAGCGAAATGGATTAAAATCAGAAGGAAATCTTTAAACGTTTTGCCTTCATTCTAGGGGCTCAATATTTTAGACCGTAGTTCAGAACTGATCCATTCAGGAGAACTGACCAGAATCACAAAACAAGGAAAGAGCCAGCAGAGGACTTTCTTCCTCTTTGACCACCAGCTTGTGTTCTGCAAAAAGGACCTGCTCAGGCGTGACATGTTATACTACAAAGGCCGAATGGACATGGATGAGATGGAGCTGATAGACATGGAGGATGGGCGGGACAAGGACTATAATATCAATATAAAGAATGCCTTTAAAATCATCAATAAATCAACAGAGGAGGTGTATTTGTTTTGTGCCAAAAAGCAAGAGGATAAAGTCAGGTGGCTTCAAGCATGTGCTGATGAAAGGAGACGAGTGAAGGAGGACAAAGAAATGGGTGAGTAGTAGAGAGCTAAGGAGTCCCCTGGGATTTTTTTCATTTTTATTTGTGTTTCCTTTTACCAATGTACATTATTTTTCTGCCAAACTTAACAAACAGCAAATAAAATGAGCATTTTCACGTACCAAGTAGAAGGAAAAAGAGAATTGTACATGAAACCATGAATCTACTACATACAGCTTGTTTTTCCTCAAAGGTCTGTAATAAATTCAACACATAACTATCCAAGTTCTCCTACTTCCTTTCCTTCTGGCCTGCCTTCTCTTCTGTGCTTCTTTTAAAGCATGCTTCAGTGACCCTCTTTCATTTGTCTTTTTTTTTTTGACAACTTAATCACTAGTGGCTCTCTCCTTAACTCTCCCCACACCTGAAAAAGAAAGAAAAGGAAAGAAGGAAGAAAGAAAGAAAAAGTCAGGCAAATTAAATTCTCACTATTGACCGTAACCAAAACATATGTCTCATTCTGCACCTTGGGTCCATCATTTCCCTATCAGGAACCAAATGCCATATTTCCTTGTCAGCCCCCTAAAATTGTGGTTGGTTATCACAGTAAGAAAAATTCTTAAGTATGTCAAAGTTGTTTTTCTTTACATTTTTGTTGTTATTGTTTAAGTTGTCCACATTCTGCTCACTACACACTCTGGGATTTAAAAAAAAACTTTATTTTTTTCTTTTCTCTTACCCCTATTTTCCTATCTCATACGCTCTACCCCCACTGGCTGCAAACAGTTTTAATAAAAAACTGTTGTTGAAAGGTAGCATAGCAGAGTAAATAGAAAACTGACCTCAATCAAAGTCAGGAAGACCTAAATTCAGGTGCTGTCCCAGATGTAGACATATAGGCTTCTTGACCTTGTACAAGTCACTTAACCCCTTGGTCTTCCCCATGCTTTAGCCCTACCCCCAGAAGTTCTCGAGGACTGCTTAGAGGAGCATTTGTCAATTTGCTGTAGTTGAGAGAATTTCAATTATTCAATTAATAAATATTCATTAAGCACTTGCTATATGCCAGGCACTGTAAGTATAGTGTTTGTATATGTATATATATGTACACACACACACATTTTACATATGTACATATATATGTATATATACATATATATGTATATATATATACACACACATATATATGTATATATATTCCCAAGCACTGTATTATCTCTGGGGGTACAAAAAGAGGCAAAAGACAGTCTCTGACCTCAAGGAGTTTACAATCTAATGGGAGACATAACACACACGCACACATACAAATATATGCAAAGCAAGCTACATACAGGATAAATAGGAAATAATTAATAGGATTAAGAGGGGATTTGGGGAGACCTCCTGGAGAAGGTGAGATTTTAGTTGGGATTTCCTCAGTGGGAATTTCCTATATGAGTGAAACCACAAGTTTGAAGCAAAAAAAAAAAAAGCCCACAAAAGTTTATACTCTTAAAGAAAGCAGTTCTGATACTTCATAACTGGGTGACCCTGAACATAATCACTTAGTCACTCTGAATATTTGTTCCCTTATCTGTAAAATATATCCTCTCTTCAAGTGTGGCTGGAATGAAAGTGCTTTGTAAACCATAGAGTACTTGGTAAAGGTGAGCTACCATTATCATTCTGGAGACAAATTGTGAGCAGGGACTGAACCACTCCCCTTTATGTATGACTCCCCTTTTAAATGATATTTTCTCAGAGCTCTTTAAAGTTTTGTTTGCTGTATAGGCAGTTTTAGACCAGACAGGACTACCTGTGCACTATCCCATCTCTTTCACTCATGAAGATTAGACCCTATGCATTATATATTACACTTAATGGAACATATCTTCCTTCACTGTTCCCCAGTTACTTTTCAGCCTATTATCATTTGTCTTTCCTTAGCCTTCCAATTTTTCCAGTGTCTGTTGACTATGAGGTGGCTGGATTTTTTAGTCTGAAGCTGCTGTACTAGAGTATATTTTTTCCTGGAAGTATCTCACAGGCTTTGAGATCTGGATTTCATGCAGGTCAAGCTCCCTCAAAAATTAAAGTAGAAACCCCTAAGTGGCAACCAGCACCCCAGGAGTATAGAAAAAGTCTAATTCTTCTACGTAACTTACACAATTTGTTGGTGGAGGCCTTCCTTATTAAGGAGGAAAAGTTCAACAGGACAAGTATTTATTAAGCCTCTGTGTGCCAGGCACTGGGCTAGACCCTGG
Organism: Potorous gilbertii; assembly: GCA_028658325.1. NCBI lineage: Eukaryota > Metazoa > Chordata > Mammalia > Diprotodontia > Potoroidae > Potorous > Potorous gilbertii. The sequence continues at coordinate 156,836,040 of CM053771.1, read as the reverse complement.
AGATAGACAGACAAAATTGAAACATACTGCCAACAAAGAGCTCATACTATGATGAGGGGACACATCCCATTCAAGAATAATGAATCAGATAGGGAGTAAAGGGAACAAAAGAAAGATCCAGATGAAACACTCCTGAAAATATATGAGGAATTAGAAATCCCTACTTCATGGGATGAACAGAGAAGACTTAATGGAGGAGGAGGTACTTGAGTGCAGCATTGAAGGAAGAGAGATTCTGATAGGACAAAATGAGGAAGGAATTCTTTTCAGATATGAGAGAATGGATAAGTTGATGTGAGGGGGATGTGGGTGGGTAGATGGATGGATGGATGGATGGATGAATAAATGAAACAACCCTTGTATCAATGTGGTCGACTTTGCCTATAGATGTCATTAATTCTCTCTGTCTGTCTCTTTCTCTTTCCAAACCAGGAATGGAAATATCAGAGTCTCAAAAGAAACTTGCTATGTTAAATGCTCAAAAACCAGTCCATGGAAAGTCAAAAAGTAAGTTATCATAAACAGATTCCAGACTCCTCAAATGTTATATTGAAAAACTATTTCATACATAATGTTTATGGAGTCAGCTTTTACCTGTTTGTGTAAACGGAAGACAGTCTTAAAGATAAAAAAATGTGAAATGGTAAATAATCCAAAAGAACAGATAATTTTAAATTCATCTACATTTGCCTTTGAATACACTCCTATTTTTGGATTTCACAAACTCCAACAAAGTAGTGAGGGCACACTCTGCAGAAATCACTCAATCCACTTCCCAGCTTCCTCCTCCTGCCACTGATTGCTCAGCTTCCAATTTGGTTCAGAAATTGAATGCCAACATTCTCTCTGCTCAGACTGAAGCAAGAGATACAGTACAGAACACTAGGTTCAGGTGAACTGCCATTTCACTCATTTCTTTTCTGTAGTGAAGAGAAAATCTCGAAAGTTCCAGCCTCCTGTGGGTTTATAGGCTATATTCTGATCCATCCCACAAGTAACAGTCTAAAAAGAATTAAATATATAAAAATAAGTCAATGTCAAGGAATGAATTAAAGAGGCATTAATGTCTTCACACTGTCTTTGAAAACATAAAGAGGATTTTTTTACATTGTATATAATCCACATAATCCACCCTAAACAAGAACTGTATAGTATTCCCCTTAAGAGTTCATAGAGACTCAAGGGAAGGTGGGAAAGAGGGAACAAGTATTTATTAAACACCTGCTATATAAACACCAGGCATAATGCTAATAAGCACTTTGCAAATATCATCCCATTTGGTCCTCACAGCAATTCTGGGACATAGGTACTAGGAAAGAGCATTGATCTTGGAATTAGGAGTCCTGAATTCAAGTGCCTATCAATGATGCATATTAACTATATGACCCTGAGCAAGTCTTGTTACCATTCTGACCTCAAATTCCTCATTTTTATAATAGGGCTAATGATGCTTATACTGTCTATTTCATGGGGATCTTACGTGAAGGTTCTTTGTAAACATTAAACTTGCTAGAGGATTGAGATATCTTTTGTTCGTAACTGTGATATTAATAGAAATATGAAAAAGGAATGATGACTTCCAGTTGACTAAAGGGGGATCGGGGAATACTTTATATAGGATATATAATTTTGGGGGGGTCTGGAAATAAAGGAGGAGCTTTAATAGATAAAGATGGGAATGAACCACTCCCAGCAGGGGCATAAGCAAAGAGGAGTGTGAGCTCATGTTGAACAAGTAAGTTGGTTTTAGATTTGGAATTTTTACTTTATTTGGTAAGGCTACTATTAAAAGAATTTTTTTTACCGTACTTGGTAAAGTCATTACTAAAGATTTTTAAGCAGACATATAACATGATTAAAGAAATTGAGTGGTGGTGTAAAGAATAGGATTGGAGAGAGAGTGGACGAGAGGGACACAGACTGCTCAGAAAGTTTTATAAGGTAATACAGTCCTGAACGGATGTGGGCCTATACTAGTGTATTAGGAAGATAGGAGAGAGAATGTCAGGGGTGGGGAATGTTCCAACATATTACAGAGGTGATAAAATGGATATAACCACTAACTGGATATAAAATGAGTAGGGGGTAAAAGTCAACATTACCTTTTAGGTTACAAACCTAGGTAGCTGAGACAGAAATTGTGTCATTAAGAGAGAAGTTAAGGGGAGGGACAGGTTCATCGATAGAAACGATGAAGTCAGTTTTGGCCATGTTGAATCTGAGGTACCCGCAGGCCATCCACTTGGAGAAATCTGGAATATAATTGGACTGAAGTTCTGAGTGAGCAGATGAGGTTGAGATATGATTTAGTAGTTATCAGCACAGATGTGATCCTTGTAGCTGTGAGGATCAAGGAGTCTTGGTCTTTTGGTTCATAAATGATGCTTAAGTTGTCTTCTCCACATTTTCCTGCTTTAGGTTATAATGGGTGTTCGGTGCCTCCCCCCCATCAAAGCTTACATCCTATTCACCAACGCCACATCACCGTGCCTACCAGCATTCCTCAACAACAAGTTTTTGCTCTGGCAGAACCTAAGAGAAAGCCATCTCTTTTTTGGCATACCTTCAATAAACTCACCCCGTTCAAGAAATGAAAAAAAAATCATCTCCCTGCTGGCGGGGGCTCTGTGTGGAGAAGAGACACGGTCTTTCTTTTCCTGTATTTGAAATGCCTCTTGGACCCTGTGCTAAAGATCATCCTTGCTGGGGATCAATGAAGGAGAGAGGATTTCAGCTCACCTTCTGCCAGGAACTTATTGGAGGGTAGAAGACGGTCATGATGCACAGTCATAAGACAGCCTAGCACCATGTTTGCATTATAGGCACTTAATAATGGCTTGTTGAATTGAAATCCTCCATATTCTTTCTGCTCTCAATTGACCAGAGACTTAGAGGCTTGTGACGTGCTCTAAAGCAAGTGGTGATTGTACCCAAACAAGCATTGCTAATGATGAGCATGTTCATTGGTGACCGGGGAAGTTGCGATTTCAAAGATGAAGATCCAAAGGCTTGTTTTTTCAGCTCATCCCAAGGCATGACTAGCTTTGGAGGACCACTGTTACATTCCCAGTGTCATGCTTGGTTTTGAGGGAAATCATCTGTAGAACTGAACTATTTCTTCTTCTTGTCATGTGTTTAGTGGAATCTTAGGGAAGCTTTTGCTTTCCACTAAGGTATCTGTTAACATCATCTCACCTATTCACAGCTACAGAAGGAGACCAAGGACCTTCCTGTTCATTTCTGTACCTCCAAACAATTTCCAAATGGAATTGGGAAATGGTGCACAGCCTCATTCTCTTGCAGGCTAGGAGAAAAAAAGGCTACTTTGAATTAAATGGCAGCAATAACTTAAACTTGACTCAACTGTTTAGAAAATCCTGCTGCTTTCAAAGAAGAAAGTGGGAAGACCCAGGTCCAGTTGGGTCCATTTCCCTCAAATTGTCTATTCTTCTGCATGCATTAGAGAATTTAGCATGTAGAAATCAGTTCTTGGTCATAACTCAATCTATGAGGCTCGTTCTGCCAATCACACATACCTGTTTTTATTATAAAAATACAAGTATTTCCATTTTTATGATGATAATATGAATGTGTAAAATATTCATGTGCTTCTTCTAGCAGTTTTTTTTCTTCCCATGCATTCCCACAAAGCAAACTCCAAAATTATACCTATTCAACTAGAAAAGTATAAAATGACCAAGGGAAACATTCCCTTGGGCCTTCAAAAATAGGTTTCAATCTTGAGCCTCAACATTCCTTCTTGAGGGTGAAAATAGATTTCTGAAGATGAACCCTTCTTGATAAAATATAAAACACAGAGAATGGTCAGTTTGGTGCATTTATCTCTTCTTTCCCCTTTTTCCAACTATGGATACACACTAACTGGTATCTGTAGATAACTATATTAATTTAAATGAAAGTGATTTTTAAAAATATCTTATGACAGACTCTTCAAGGGTTTCATAATGCTTGTTACTTTCATTTTCTTAGCACACTGGAGTAGAGAACCTTATGTTATATAGTTAATCCATTTGTTTTCTAAAAGTGAATTTATGGTGACATGTTCTTGTCAGATTGCTCAACTACTTCTAACAGGTATACTATGAGAATCAATTTTAGGATAGTGGGTCTTCCAGAATGTAGTTCTCAAAACCTCCATTTCACTGAGTCTGGCATTCCTGAAGGAGTTCAGCAGGTGGGAAAGAGCAGTCACAGGAAGATTGTATATGAAACCTCCATAATAGGTCTTTATGACGCTTGTGCAAAACTTGGATGAACAAACATTTGTCCACTAACTTATTGTGATACTTTTGATGACATGTCTATAGAAGCTTTTATTCGCTATTTAGAATTACTGTGGTTAATGATTCTATGTCAGTCTGAGGTAGAAGCTGGTGCTAAGAAAAGGTTATCAGTAAATATCTGTGCCAGTGTGTCTAAAAAAATGCACTTCAGTTTTAATTGTGTTTGTATAATTGGCCTTTTTACTAACAAGCCTTTTTTTACAGAATGTTGAATTTGGAAAACTTAATATGCCTTTGATATACCCATTAGCAATAACTGTAGTGATCTGTCTATGCTAAGTGGAATGTATATTAATTAGCAATTTTTATCAGCTTTTCCATGTTATATGGCAGAATTGTCCTGGGGTAGTCCATGGAATTACTCAATGGTGTTACATTTGTAAATGAAAATGCAATTTTAAAAAAAAGTTTTCTTTTTTAATATCAGAAGTTAAATGAACCAATATGTTGTCTCTACAAAGCTTTAACACTTCTGTAAGAATTTTCCTGCTGCATCCCAAACACTGACTTCCAGCTCCTCTACCTCCACAGTCTTCCAAAATAGAGAATGCATGCATTTGGGGAAATAGCTTGATGAGTTCAAATACAGATCTGCTTCCATCTGATAAAGTTATTGTGCCAACTCAAATTCATCCCCAGTAAATCTGAACAGGGTATGAATCACTTGGCTGTTTGTTTTCCCTGGGTGAACCCTACTGATATAGTCAGAAGTTTTCAAACACTCCCGAAGATTGGTATCTCAAAGAAGAATAGGATGGTGGTTGGCACACCTAAACCTGGGTTTATATGGCTTGGATTCTGAATAATATATGCTTGAGTTTTAGAAGCATTGAAAGGATTGAGTGTCCTTTTATATTTGCCAAAATCTCTTCTCTAGATTAAGTCATGTTTTAAATGGGAGAGCAAAAAAGAAAGAAAACAGAAGTCTTAGTATAAAGATTATGTACATGAGTTTCTCCAAAAACAACCCCAGGGAGAGATTCATGGGTAACTCCTCTTTGTGTATTGTGTAGTAAGTGTTAAAGGAGATTGACAAAATATTAATGTATTTCCTTTTATACTGCTCGTGAGGAACAGCAGCATAGCATAGTGAGTAGAAAACTGGCCTCATGAGGATACAAAAAGACTTTGGGTTCCAGTCCTCCTGCCATTTTGGCTACATGACTTTGGGCAAGTCACTTAACTTCTCAATACTCTAGGTCACTCGCTAAGACTGTAGAGAAGATGCTGACCTACATTGGTCAAAGATATTTCCTCACCTGGGAACCATCTAGATGGATGAAGTCATAGTTATAGACTATATTATTGTTCAAGTATCTCCAGAACTCAATAGCTAGAAAATTGGGCAGGTCCTTTGAAATGACAACTTTTGGCAGAAAGAAAGGCTTGAAGTAGAATTTTAGAGTAGAAAGGAATCTTTGAGATCATTTCCACCTCCTCATTCTACTGATGAGGTATTCCAGGTCCAGAAAATTAAGTGATTTGCTGAGATAAGTAGCAAGTCAAGAACCTGAGTCAAGAACTTAGAGCTTTTGGCTTCTGCCATTTATTACTTATATGATGAAAGACAAGTCACTTAACCTGTCTGGGATCTATTTATCATATTCAAAATATCCAATCACCTTGCAGAAGAACACAAGCGAATTCTCAGATATTTACTGTGATTTCCAAGGCCCTAGTGAGGAAAAAAGGGGTCTTGGTCTGTGAACTGTGAACAGCAACAAAAAGGTAAATATAATTTGCCAAAAACATACATGGAGCCTCCAATAATACAGCTTGAGATTTCAGTAGCTCTGGGTTTGTTTGTTTTTTCTCCTTTCCCAACTTGGTAGCTAAAGCATTTCACTACCATAAAATGAAATTGAGTATTGAAGTGCCTTGTTAAACAGGCAAAGACAAGTTCCTTGTCTGTGGAGGAAATATTAACTCCATGTTGATTTAAAAGAGCAATACTCTTTCATATATAAAGGACCATTCTCCTTAAGTAAATTTTTCTTGTCATGAAACAGTGGCAAAACTATTGTTACATTTAATTTAAAATTTTGAATATATTATACATTATTTTCAAAATTTGGGATATTTTGCACATTATTGTAAATTCTATGGTTTCTGGTACTTTACCAAGTGGACAACTCAGTGTATCAGCCTTTCTAAATTCCTCCATGATGTTAATTAACGTATCAATGGTCTCAGATTAGAGCAGTAATTAGCTGAGGTTTAGGTCAGAATTATTATACTTGTGTCTTGGTGGTTGGGGGATTTGGGGATAAGGGAAATAGATCTCAGCCTCATAGGGTTTTTATTACAATGGTGGTTTCCATTGTCTTTAAATCCAAATATCCCCTCGTAGGTTGAAAGACAAACAGTCCTATACTGAAATAGCTGGAGAAATATACTACCAGTTTATCAGAATGTTTGATTAGGCACCCCTCAGTCTCCAAATGTGTCAGGTGACAAAAGGCAGTGAAGGAGGTTGCTCAGGATTGAAGGGTAAAAATAAACCATAATTAAGTCTTTGCAAAAGACCACTGCTTTAATTTCTGATCACAAGATCCTCAGGCATGACTAACACTTGTCAATATCATCTTTGTCCCTTTTCTAGGCATTGGCATTTGTACTGAAGAAATGCCAATTTCCTCTAACTGTGTAATTTAGCAACTGTCACTGTGTAAATATTAGCATTAGCTGTATGACTTGCTTACATAGTTTGCCAAGTATTTTTTTGTAACTTTTATCATGTAAATGTTAACTCATTATTTTACATAGAAGTGATGTTGCCCATGTAAATCAAGTAACAGCTTCAAAACAGATGAATTAGCTGTTGACAGCTAAGGTATGATGTACAGAATTGCTGGAACTTGGTTATATTATTTGAGCTGAAGTGATGTATTATAAAATGTATTTCCTCTTGATGTGGTTTTATGTAAATGATTTCATTTCTTGTAAATGATGTGTGCCTACCACTTCTGTCATTTTGCTTCTGTATGGTAAAATAAAATAATTTGTAAAGCTGGTTTCCAGCGATTTTAATAAGATAGAAGTTGTGACTTCTTTCAAAATACAGGGTGAAAATTTTGAAAAGTATTTCCTTGACTTTCCCAGGAACTACTTCTTTTTCTTTTAGGCACTTCATTTGTTTACATGGCTTTTCTGTATGAAGCTGTAATAAACAGTTTCAGAAAGAAAGGAAAGTGAAACATGAAACTAAGGAAACTGCGAAAAAGCTTGCTTAATGTGGGGAGAGGGAGAAGAGAACGAAGAGAGAGGAAATAGTTCTCACATCCAGTCTTTACTTTCTGTTCCTGTGGCTATAATTTAGACACATTATCTCCTAACTCAAATCTTCCCCTATTCTTTACCTCCTCTAATCCATTTTTCTTTTGCTAAAGTATTCAGCATGCAATATTCCACTCAAAAATTTTCTGTCTCCCATTGACAACCAAATAAAAGCATAAATTCTTTAACCAGGCATTCAGAGAACACCCCAAACTGACTCCAGACTGTCTTTTAGCTTTATCTCAGATTATTCCCTTTCATGGATTCTACTTTAAAGCTAAAGTAGACTCCCATGCATCTTACCCTATCTTCATAGCTTTACTCACAACTGGAATGAACTCTGCCTGTTTTTCATTTTTTGAAATCTCTCCTTTCAAAATCCAATTCAGGTGGCACTCAAAGCAGCTTTCCTTGACACCTTCTCCCAACTGAAAGTGACATCTCCCTCATACTTCCCATAGTTCTTTGAACCTCTTTTTGACACTAACCACATTCTATCATAGTTAACGTATAAATATCCTATTTCTTCCCATTATACGCTTCTTAAGGGCAGTGATTATGTCTTACTTCCTATATCCTGAGCACCTAACATAGCATCTAATTATTTTATTGATCAATATTTATTGAATTGAACAAAGAAGCCAAGGTAGACATTGGCTTGAGAGAACAGAGGATGATATAGGTGGGAGCTGATCAGCAGAAGGCCCTGGAACCAAAAATGAATAATGAGAATCTATCCAAAAAGGCAGGGAAGCGTATTGAAGACTGGCATATTGTCACAGTCAAAGAGAAGAAAAAAGTAGTAGCAACGTTTATCAGTGAGGGTAAAAAATGAAGAAAACTTCTATGGTAGATTGTAACAATAGCCAGCATCTACATAGTACTGTAAGGTTGGAGAAGCAAACTCATTAGGTTGCAGTGAGGGAGGTGAGAGGAGAGTAGAGGAAAATCATCATTCCCCTAACAGTTTGCATTTTTCCAGATGCTAGTGCTTGTCTAGAGAATTGCTAACAGGCTGTCTGTGCAAAAGGGCTGCCTAATTCCTTGGGATTGATTCACTTGATCCTAAAGATGGGAGACATAAAGATCAGTATCTCAGAAGAACTAAGTAAATTGTCCATAGTTTGCCATGAATTTGTGTAGAAGGGTGGTCTCCCACCTTGTGGTATCTTCTAGCTCAAGTATTGACTTCCATTTCTAGAACACTTGGGAAAATCCTATGAAGTAGATAGTGCAAGTATTTTTACCTCCATTTTGTCATGCAGAGAAATAATTGCCCAAAGTCATACATTGCGAGGGATTCAAACCTGGGGCTTCTGGCTCAGAATTTACTGCTTTTTATGTATTACTCCATATCTGACCGTGTTTGGATTTGGGTTGTTGTTACTCAGTTGTTTTCATCTCTTTATTGACCCTATTTGAGATTTTCTTGGCAAAGATACTGATTTGCCCTTTCCTTCTCTAGCTCATTTAATAGATGAGAAACAGAGGCAAACAGGATTAAGTGATGCACAACTAGGGAGTGTCTGAGGCTGGATTTGAACTCAGGTGAATCTTCCTGACTCCAGGCCCAGCAGTCTATCCATTGTAACTCCTAGCTGCCCACCACAATAAGTCCTAAGAAGTAAAATAAATTACCTTTCAAAAGGAAACACTCAGAGACTAGAGAAGGTGATAAAAACAAAGGGTTCTTAAAGTCAGAGAAGGTCAGGAAGCAATTGAAATTTTTCCCAGAGAGATTTTGGGGACATTGGGAACTTGATACTAGGACCAGTTAGTACATACAAACATAAACATGTGAGTACGTTCTTATTACATATCCAAAACTTTGAGTTCATTGAGTCTAGGATAGATCAATGAAATGTTTCTTAGAGTGCATGACTGGTCATAATTCCCAAATGGTTTTCTTCTTTGATAAATGAGAATTGACAAGGCAACTTGCAAATAAATGTTAAATGTGTTAAGTTTACTAAGTCTTGGAGTCTTTTTGTTAATAGGACAGTTAATTCACAGGATAATAGATCTAGACTTGGAAGGGGTGTTTAGAGACCATCTAATCCAACTCTGATTTTTCAGAAGAAATTGAGGCCAGGGGAAATTATAGGACTGTTGTCTAAGGTCACAAAGGATTTGAACTCACTGCAGAGCCAGTGCTCTTGCCAAAAATGACTAGGAGAATTTGAAAATGAGAGTGATTTGATGCCATTGTAGAGATACTTCTGATTATGCCCAAACTTTGTAACAGGTAATCTTCCAGAAATACAGATGTCTTGGGATAGTGGGAGTGGTGTTGGGTTATAGGAATGGATAGAGAAATGAAGCTCTGAATCATCTACAAAAATAAGGAATAAGCCACCCTATAAAAGCTCAGTTCAAAAAGAGTTCACTCCTTAACTTCATTTTATTTAATTTGAGAATATTTATATCAATGCCTCTTTGGACTTCATCAAAGACTATTTCAATATGGAAACAAGTGTTCACAGATAGCACATATAAGTTCAAAGAGTGAATTAATAAAGTATAATTGAAAGTAAATAAGGAAAATATAATGACTTGCCTGTTAAAAGGATGTGATTTTGTTCTCTATAAACATTTATTAAGTATCTATTATGTGCTAGATATCATACAAAACTCTGGGGATTCAAAAAGAGGAGGTCCCCATCCCCAAGGAGGTCATAATCTAATGGGGGAGACAACAAATATATATAAAGCAAACTATATACAGAATAAATAAGTAACAGAGGGAAGGCACTAGAATTAAAAGGGATTGGGAAAGGTTTCCTATAAAAGATGGGATTTTAATTGGGACTTAAAGGATGTCAGAGAAGTCAGTAGGCAGGTGTATGACAGATAATCAGCACACAGAAGGGCTACTAGCACAGGTTTACTCAATCTAGTCAGACAGGAAAGACACTCAGACAGTTTCAAAGGGTTTAATAATCTTACTTTATTCTAGTCTAATTGTCTCAGAAGAGGATAGGTGATATTGGGAGGACAAACTCCTACAGCACTCCCTAAACACCTTCTTGCAGGGGTTGGCTTGAAAGGGAGGGCAACTACCCCTATGTCTCCATGGGGTCAATTGAGACAAGCACAACTTGTGCATTCCCCAAATCCCCTCTAGCCTCAATGGGGGCCAATTGAGGGAAACACAGTTCCCCTCAAGCATTGATGGGGGTCAATCAAGCATTCTAACTTGCACATTCAACCCTAAGCGTTCCCCATTCACTGACTAGGGCCCACCTGCTTTTTAGGGCATAAGACAAAGAAGGCATATTGCCAGCAATAGCCTCACAAGTTTACATTACATCATCCCTATATCTCACTGCGTATCACAGTGGATGTGTATATTATTTATCATTACATAATACTGTACAAGCGTGGTGGAGATGTTTTGAACCATAATTGTGAGAACTCATACCTAATACCTGGGAACAAGAGATTTTTATGACTATGGATACTGAACTCTAAGAAATAATAACAAAAATCTACTATGCACATGCTAAAATCCACCTTACTTACAGTAGGGATGAGGAGGGAAAGCATTTCAGGTATGCGTACAGCCAGGGAAAATGCCTACACCCAAGAGACATAGTGTCTTGTTCATGTCACTGAGTCAAAGATTCCATGGTGGGTAACAAAGCCTAAGAAGACCAGAAAGATAGGAGAGGGGATAAGTTATGAAGGTCTTTGAATGCCAAAAGGAGCATTTTATATTTGATTCTGGATGTGATAAGGAGGCACTAGAGTTTATTGAGTAAGAGACTGAGAGGGTAGACTTGTGCTTTAGGAAAATCACGTTGGTGACAGAATGGAGGATGGATTGGAGTGGGGAGAGACTTGAGGCAGATACACCCACCAGCAAGCTACTGGAGTATTAGTTGTGGTTGTTTGTCCTTCCTTCTCAAACAGTATTATGACATCAGGAAGGTGATACCATGACTTGAAAGTAAATTGGATTCAAGTGAGGATGGGCTGCGCAAAGTCTCCTCTGGAGCTGTCCTAGTCCAGTGGCAAGATATAGATCACGATGACTGGAAATGGCCCCCTGAATGGTAGTAATGTCAAAAGAAAGAAGGGGACATATTTGGGACATGTTATCTACTATGACATGATTTTTATAGACATGATATCATCTCTACTAATGCAGAAAACCATTCTTCAATGCCTTAAGAGATGGTCTTCCCAATTCGTTGTAGCAGAAAAAAATTCTCCCAGTGGAAAATTTCCCTCTGGTGATGTGCCGTTCACACTGCGTCTGGCCCCTAGGCAGGACTCAAGCCTTCTCATTTGGCTTAGTCTCTGCCTTAACTTGCACTGAGTTGCTTTTACCTGCAAGAACCCAGGGTCACTTATGTACCAACAAACACTAAAATAGTTTTTAGTGGAAGATAAGAATAAATTCATTAAAATTAAACAGAAGATACAGATAAATTATATTTTCTTGGTTTTTTTTTAAGAATATACTTCTTCTTCAGCCTAAATAGCCAGTTTAGGACCTAAGTAACAAAAAATGAATCCAATTCAACTCAACTCGGACTCATTTTACAAATTATCCCTACAAGTGTTCATTTCTTACTTTGTTATTGACCTCAGAAAGATTGATGGTTTTGTTTTCAAATTAGAAAGCAAACTTATTAACTTTGGAGCAAGGAAATGAATTCAAATTGCAGCTCTGCTCCTCAGATCACACGTGTGCATTCTTGCTAAGACATCCCCAAGGTTTCTGGTCTCTCATTTCAGGAAGTCCCCAACTTTATAGGTATGAACCATGAAAGTACCAGCATAAGATCTAGATATCAGATCAACCATTAAGCATTTATTACTATCCCCCACCTGTAGTGTTAAATGCTAGGGATATAAAGAAAGGCAAAAACAGGCCCTGCTCACATGGAGCTCCCATTCAGGTGGAGGAGACAACAAACATGTAAATAACGAGGTACACACAAGACATATACAGAGCAGAAGGAAAGTGATCTGACAGGGGAAGGCATTCGCAGTTAGAGAGGGCTGGGAAAGGTCTTTTGCAACAAGTGATACTTGAACTGGGTCTTGAAGAAACCCATAGAAATTAAGAGGCAAAGATGAAGAGGTATGGGGAGCATCAAAGACAAGGAGAAGCTGTATGTAGGCCAGGGTAACCGGAAGTTTCTAGAGAAAAAAATAGAAACGAATCAGTTTGGAGCAGAAGCAACCTACTAGTTGCCAGAGAAGCTTCAAGAATGGGTTATTTTTGGACTGTATCAACACCCTCTTCATTATTTCTCTTGAGTATTTCTCTTCTATTCTCTGACCTTTTTCTTTTTTTCAGTAAAAAAGCTAGATTTTTAAGAAGAAAAAAAGTTAATCCTAGATTAGAGATGTTACCTGATTTTAGCTCTGTCCCTGATTTTGGATGCTTTTACAAAACATCCTGTACTTAATCTGTTCCCTCCCCTTCCTGGTAATATTTTCACGGGGGAATTTAGATGACAGGAAGCCTTGATTTTATTTAGCTTGATGACAGATTCCTCAGTACAGACACCTGAGGATATATAGCCTGGGACGCAGAGTTTCAGGTAAGTGTAGGAAGTGGGGTGGGTTATTTTCTATTCAGTTTTAATTTAGTTAGTTGTATCCAGACCCCAAAGACCGCACTTCACTGCTATTGGATTTGCAAAGTATTGGGCTTCTACAGGGCTGTGGAAGGGAAGAAAGTTGTGACTGACAGTGTCCTGTTACCACTTCTAGGGAAGGAGAGAAGTCTGGGATCTAGAAGCAGAAAGGTCTGTCATTCTTCCAAAATTCTGCTCAAGTAAGGTGGGAAAAAGGATAAGATGAATAAAGGAATAAAAACCACTTTTCAGGAAAACCATGACATTAAAATGTGCATGTTTACGTTCATGGATACACATTAATTTCCAAATTGCATTGAAACCCTAGTTCCAGTTATGTAAAATAAAATATGAGAAATGGACATGTAATTTATTAGAGGGCTAGGAACAAGATCTGTGGTTTCTGAAAATATTCTGGACACCTTCTCTGAAATTTATAGTCTCAGAGACTTTCCTAGAACACTGAAACATTAAGCGACTTGCCCAGGGTCACTCAGCCAATATGTGTCAGAGGCTTATGGGCCTGGAGACCAATTCTCTTTTTATTATACCATATTGCCACAGTAGTCTTCCTTTTGTTTTGTTGAGTAGTTTCAGTCATGTCTGACTCTTGGTGACCCTATCTGGGGTTTTCTTCACAAAGACACTGAAGTGGTCTGCCATTTCCTTCTCCAGCCCATTTTACAGATGAGGAAACTGAGGCAAACAGGATTAAGTGACTTGCTCAGGGTCACACAGCTAGTAAGTGTCTGAGGTGACATTTGAACTTAGGTCTTCCTGACTGCAAGCCTACCACTCTATCCACTGCACCACCTTACCTGACATAAAGTAATCCTTTCTCATAGAAGTCTTTCTCAATCTCCCTTAATGCTAGTGCCTTCCCTCTGATTATTTCTCATTTAACCTGTCTATATCTTGTGTGTACATAACTATTTGAATGTTGCCTCCACCATTAAACTTTGATCTCTTTAAGAGCAGGAACTATTTTTTGCCTTTCTTTGTATCTCCTGCACTTAGCTCAGGTCCTGGCACATAGTGGGTGTTTAATAAATTGATTTGATGAGCAATTTGCTATATTTATTCAGTTCCAATATTTGCATCTGTTGGAAGAGCTTCAGTCTAAAGAAAAGGAAGCAAACTCCCTTCCTAGGATGTTCAGTAAACTAGGTAGAAAGTGAGCAGTGAGATCTGTCCCCAGAAAAGGGAGACATTTGAAAATCCTAATCTTAAGTCCTAAAGAGGAGAGAGCTACTCAGAAAGTTCAGTAAAAGACCAAATGAATCCATGCTGGAGACAATAAAACTGGATTAAATAACACTTGGTATTTGGGGCAGTGGGGGAGGAATGAGGTCAGCTGCATTTCCCAACCCAGTGGACCATTTCTGGAGACTCCATCCCAGATTGTCTTGGGTAGGAGACCATCACAACTGAAGGCTCGCTCATGTTTGTCAGGAAACCTCTTCAAGTCTCTTGGTTCCTGGCACCACCCACTCACCAACCACCTCAGTATATTCTTGTAATTACTGTTATTTGTTCCTAGGACCTTATTTTCAGTTCTATCTCTCATGGTAAGCATCTGGAGGGCAATAACTGTACTCTCTTAAATGTGCTCTCAACTAACCTGTGCCCAGTGGATGTTCTGTGGACTCTTGTTAATATGAACTGATTGGCAAATGGTCAGTCAACCATCTTCATCCAACTCTCTGTTAAACAGTTTTGATTTCTTTGAGATGGCTTAGGATTGGTCTCCAGTGCTGTCTTCTTCCACTAAGTACTCTATAATTGGAAGAATGCAATTAGAAGCCTGAGAAAATGCTGGGGATTGTAGAAGGAAGACAAAGAGTTAAATTGATCCTAATTTACCCTGAAGAAAGTTCCTATCTAATTCTTTCTAGTTCTTTGGCTAAGTCTACTTATCATTGCTACCCCCAACTTCTTCTGTTTAGATGTGTGAGGTATTAACAGGAAGCTTAATTCACAAGGATCCATGGGTCACTGAGGGTAAACAACAACCCTAAAACGCGAAAAGGAACTATGTAGGTGCACGGATTATACTTGTGTTTCTAATTATGCTGGTTGTTGTTGGACTTTTTTTTGGCTGGGGAATAGGGTAGCCTTAGTCTTAATTTTACACAATTATGATTTGGGAGATCTTCGTTATTAATATAAATTTTGTAACATCTATTTTAAAAAATTTAGAAGGAAAATGTTAAGACTCAAGGAAGCTGGTTGATGGACAGATATTTACAGGGTGCTGTCACTGAGTTAGAGAACAAAGGCTGATGTGGATCATACGTGAAACTTGCTCCAAGAAACTGTAGCCCAATTTCCGGAGTGGCAAATGAGTATGTGGTTTCAATGGGAAACATCTGTATTTCCTTTAAAAAAAAAAAAAGGGGAAAGAAACAAACTTGTGTCAGAGTATGACTGTTTACATTTGACCTGTCCCTGTTGGGCTGAGCTGTTTCCACAAGGTGGAGTGGAATCCCTTTCTAAGTAGTTGATTGAGTCAAAAATGATCTAAAATCAAAGATTTAGAGCTGCCAGGGACCTTAAAAGCCCTTAAACCCCACCTCATCACTTTACAGAGGAGAAAACTGGGCATCAGGGAGACTAAGTAGTTGTTCTAAACTTTTAAAAGACCCAAGATCACACAGCTCTTAAGTATCTATCCTGGTCTATTGTGCTTCTAACTTCAGTGTTCTATCTCTGCACTAGGCCATGCCAGGCTCCCAGTCACTGCTGGCAGTCTTCTAAAGAATACTGGTCCTGAGGCTGCAGAGGAGGAGTTGGCAGGACTCAGCAAGTGACTTCATTACGTTAGGAAAACAGTCTTCACAAAGTGAGGTTATGAGATATTGAGAGGAAGACCGGAGCCACTGCAGCAGCTTTGTACACATCTGTATATTTCACAAAACACTCGAGTTGGGACTTTAGCAATCACCTATTTCAAACCTTCATTTTACAGATAAGGAAGCAGAAGCCTACAGAAATGAAATGACTTGCCCATGGTCACACAGGGATAGTTCTAAGGGGAAGAGTCAGGACTTGAATACAAGGCTTTTCCCATGTGTACCACAATGTCATTAAATACATAGCATGAGGTCCTCTGCTAAACAACTTCCTTGGAAAGTCTACAATCCAAGTACTTTTTGGAAGAAACCTATTTTACTACATATGGAGCCCAGTCTTAAGCATCACTGAAAAGGTCAAGTTTCTCTTTGCAGAAAATGATTTTCTTTCCACTTTGAATTTCCCCTCATGTCTTATCTACTCAACCCCAAGGAATCTGGTTTCCCCGCACAATCACCATACTGAAACTGCTCTTTTCAAGGTTGCCAATAATGTCCAAATTGCTAAATCCAAAGGCCTTTTCTCAGTCTTGTCCTTGACCACTTTGCAGCATTTACACACACACACACACACACACACACACACACACACACACACACGCATGCACACACACATGCACACACACTCCTTATAACAAAGAAGGCAGATAGCAAGGCATCCTGCAGGGGTTAAGTTGAAACTTCTCTAGTCTTTCCTCTTTAGATTTTTGAGACATTACTCATTTTTCATTTTCTTTTTACCTGTCTGACCACTCCTAAGTCTCCTTTGCTAGATCATCATCCAAGTCCTACACAAGTGTATTAGAGAGCTCTGCCTTGGTTCCCTTCTCTCTGTCTCTGTCTCTCTATATACAGTTATCCCTTCCACTTTGCAACTTTCTTCATCATAGTTTCAGTATGTTATAGGTCGGCAGAAGAGATTAAATAGGAATTTTTGGAGAGTTTTGCGGAAGCTTCAGACAACTTGTGAAGGCCCTCAGATGCTACAGAAAAAGTTTGGAAACACAGAAATGCATAAAATATATCTTATAGTATTCTATAACATCAACATATTTTATCTTTTAATAATATAATAATTTAGACTTTTTCTCTGGCATGAAGAGAGGACTAGAAAATTTTACACAGACTTTCCAGATGGGAGGGACACTGTGCCCTAACCCTTGTGATATGGAAGGGATAAATGTGTGTGTGTGTGTGTGTGTGTGTGTGTGTATACACACATATACATATAAACATATATATTATATATTAACTTGTTGTTTAGAGTTGTTTTTCTTTTTTGACTCTTTGTGACCCCATTTGGAGTTTTCTTGGCAAAGATATGGAAGTGGTTTGTCATTTCCTTGTCCAGCTCATTTTACAGATGAGGAAACTGAGGCAAGTAGAGTTAGTTGACTTGCCCAGAGTCGCATACCTAATAAGTATCTGAAGTTAGATTTAAACACAGGAAGATGAGTCTTCCTGACTCCGGGTCTGGTACTCTATGCACTGTACCATCTACCCTATACAGATACATACACACAAATATATACATACATATATATTTTTCTCTATTTTGATAATTTTATATATTTGTTTCCTTTTTAATCTTATATAATTTATTATATGCAGTTAAAAATATTATTCTGAAAAGGGGTTCATAGGCTCATTGTATTGCCAAAAGGATCCATGACACAAAATAAGTTAAGAAGCCCTGATCTAATACTAACAGTCACTGAGGGAAAGAGGTTTTTGTTTTTTGTTTTGTTTTCTGGATTGGGGGCCTTCCTCTGCTACTATAGCAGGCCAACCCTAAAGATATACTCTTTAGAACAAACTCATCTCAGTTACATCTTAATTATAAGCCACAAAATTAACCTTGACCCTGAGCTCTTTAGGCCTTTCAAATGCCATCTGCCAAGTGAGAAGAACAAAGGCTAGAGCTGTGGCCACAGGAGAATAGGTTTTCCTCTGTGTGTAATTGTGTTTGCTATTTTAGATCACACCTGAAGCTATGAAAATATGGTGGATATTATTGGTGGCTGGAGTCAGCACAGAAGACCTCATTTCACAGGATAGCTGTCGGCAAGGGCATCCTGGCATCCCTGGGAGTCCTGGGCATAATGGCTTACCTGGAAGGGATGGACGAGATGGAGCAAAGGGTGACAAAGGGGACACAGGTATCCTATTCACTCTGACAGCCACACTTCCTTGGAGCACAAGGTTTCAGGCATTCTATGAAGCTCACCACAGCGGGAGGGATGAGTCAATCTAGTCAGTTCTAACCCCACTTGTGTTTCAGTTTGGGTTCAACACTACCTGAATCCCTCCCTATATTTCCTCTATTTTCAAAAATGGAGGAATGAAGAATGCAATATTCATTTTTTCAGAATGGATAGTCATGTGATGGTTCCATAGCTTTCACGTGTTCACTTTTTGTTCAAACACGTGGCCTCTCTTGCTGATTTAGCTCATAAAAATATACTTATTATAACCTTTTGTCAGTAGCTTGATCCTGAAATGAAGGACCTGGGCACCCTTTGGGAGTCTTCATACTAATCACCCAGTTGAAACCTAGGATTTTAAATATTAAATGAACCCCTAAAGAGGGGCCATAAAATCACCTATATCTTTAATCTGGCTGCTCTTCCCCAACCTTAGGTGATACCTTAAACTTTCAAGACATGGCACTTCTGTACAGAGTGGTCATCAGCTCTCCTTCACGAGCACTCAAGATCACAAGGCATTAAACATAGATCAAGTTTTATATAGCACAGTAATACAGAAAGAACTCCCACTTTCAGCTACAGAAAGACAATTTCTCCCTCTTCTTTCTGTTGGCTATCTTTTTTCCTAAAGAAACTTGTACAGTTCTCTAGTCTCATAGAATCACTCATAGAGCACCCTAGGTGCTCTCTCTCATAAGAAGAAAAATATCAAGGTCCCAATCTTTGTAGTATTCAAACTCTCCCTAGGGACATGCACAGTATTTATGACTTAGAGTAATGCCCTGGATAGGGCTCCAATGAAGGCAAGCACCAGGTTAGATTCTTTACACTAAGACCTTATAAATCCTCACTGATACTTGGCTAGCACTGGTTTCTTTTCCTTAGAAGATTCTCTTCCATCTTTATTCCACTGATTAAACGTAACTGTGCGTTTACCACTCACAGATGCTTACTGCCAAATACCTCTCAGTTGCTCTGAATCAGAGGTCTGTTTCTACCACTGCCTTCAGTTTGGTGGTTTTGTTTCAGTTTATTTTTGTGTGTCTTCTCCTCTTCATTAAAATGAAACAGCCAGGACCAATATGTCTCTGATCCATTTGAAGTTTTCATCTCTATGAAAATGGTGAAGAGTTATGTCCCTGCTATCTTAACTGTTACTTTCCCTTCCCAGACAAGGCTTTCCTTCCAGAATTCTTCCTTCCGATTAAAGTGACTTTGAATACATGACACATCTAAAGTTCAACAGTAGGAAAATAGATGTTCCCCTTCACTAATCTGCAGTACTGATGGAAATGGAAGAGAAATTATGGAAATATTTTGTTTTCAATTATTTGACTACATATGCATTATAACACTGTCATAGTTCCCAAGAAAAGATTGTTTCCAGTTGTACCAATAGTCTGTCTAATCATTGCTGCCTATTGCATGAAAGACCATATACAATTGCTATTCTTTTCCTACTTTTCCATAGATTCTTTTTTTTTTAGCAAATAATATTTTATTTTTTCCCAATTATATGTAAAGGTAGTTTACAACATTCATTTTTTAAATAAGATTTTTGAATTCCAAACTTTTCTTCCTCTTTCCCTTTATTTCCCCTCTCCCCAAGATGGCAAGCAGTCTGACACAGGTTATATATGTGTAATCATGTTACACATATTTCCATAGATTCTGTGTGGATGGTCCTTGGGGAAATTATTACTTAATCTTTGCTTCCATATTTCTATATCTAGATTTCTGGAATATTAAAACGTGATTAGACTAAGGGATATCTGTTATCTATATATATGCACAATTACTGGTCTATAGCAACACCTATAAGAAAAGTTCAATAATTAATGTTAAATAATTAACATTAGATTCCATTTAAGAGACTAACTCATTACTAATATAATGTGCTTTTCCCCCTCACACAGGTGAAATAGGACTTCCTGGGAACCCAGGGAGAGATGGCATAAATGGAGAGAAAGGAGAACAAGGTCAGAAAATTGTTTTTGCTAGTATGGAAATATTCTCACCCTGCACTCTCAATCAATGCACTTAACACAATGCCTGGCACATAGTAGGCACTAATAAATACTTATTGATTATTAGGTATTTGCTATGTATAAGATTATTGTGCCAGGTACTCAAGGGAATTCAAAGAACTTTGGGACAGTCTAATTTACTACATGTGTCAGTTGGCTTCTCTTTTCTTTAGAGTCAATGCTATTTAAAAGTCTGAGTATTTGAGTAAAAGGTTAAGAGTTGTGACTTAATCCAAGCAGTACCACTAACTTAGTTTTCCTATCTACAAAAAGAAGTTAAATTAGACTCAAAAACATTTCATGCTAATTGGTGTGGCCACCATTTTTCCTCAAACCTGTATTGCGTCAGATAGAGATTCTGCTTAAATATTTCCCTTCCATCAAAGCCCAGCTCAGGTCACCTCCTTCGTCAAGTTTTCCTAAAGTATTTTATCTGAATCTCTTTTGCCCCACCATTTGTCACAATATTTTTGTGGTTGTTTGTTGTTCTGTTGTTTCAGTCATGTCCTACTCTTTATGACCCCATTTGGGGTTTTCTTGGCAAAGATACTGAGGTAGATGGTCATTTCCTTCTCCAATTCATTTTACAGATCAGGAAACTGAGGCAAACAGGGTTAAGTAACTTGCCCAGGGTCACACATAGCCCATAAGTGTCTGAGTCTGTATCTAACTTCAGGTCTTTTACCTCTAGGCTCTGTGCACTATGGCACCACTAAGCTGTTTTTGTCACAATATACTTTTTATCATACTTCTCTATGTGTCACATCACCGTATTGGTTTATTAACTCCTTAATGATAGGAATGATATCATTTTCCATCTCTATGCAGTCAATCACCCAGTCTCTCTCCCTAACCCCTAAATTTCTGGACTTAAATAGGATGGATCTGATACTGACAGTCTCCAAAAATGGCATTCCTCTCCCTCTCTCTTTTCCTTGATTCTCCCCCAAGGAATCTCCAAGAATAGCTTAGATACAGCCCATATTTAGGTTTAAGCAAATGGAAGTCAAAAGGTCCCTTAATCTTGTCAAAACACTCCAAGTAATGCATATATTTCTGTAGGACAGACTTTAATAAAATATGTAACATGAAAACTCATGTGTCCATAAACAAAAACAGAGAACATATAAGGTACTCAAAGGACTCTCAGGTATCCTTAAACAGTATAGAAAAGATCTTAGATATTGAATAGCCCTTCAACTCTCCTCACAGAGGAACTGAACTTAGGGTTGCCATTATGGCAACCTTTTGACATACCTCTGTATTTCTAGATTTCCAACAGTCTTCCCTCAAGAGTTATCGTGCCCTTTGCAGTTTAGACTTCCCCCATCTCCTAGAAGACCAATTGACTTCAGAGAGGAAGTTTCCTTTTTGTTGGTGTTATGCTGCCTAAATCATTGATGGTAATAGAGAAAATAGAAAGGGACAGAGCTGTTGCCCTACTCCCCAATATTAATTTTGTTCTCCACATAAAGAAGTTCAGAGTGCTCCTCTTTTTTCTCCAGGAAACAACACTGCTCAGGAAATCCCCTTTTCTCTTTCGAGGTCTTATCTTCAAATTGTTTCCGAACTCAGTTTTCCAAAGACAATCCAATCTTCTGTCAAAGGCAATTCCCTCTTTCCAGTTCTAGGCCTAGAGGATTTATGTTTAGGTAGTACCCTAAGATTTGTGAAGTACTTTCTTCCCACCCTGGCGAGGCAAATAGTATGAGTACTACTCCAATTTTATAGATGAGGAAATTGAAGCTATGGAAGGTAATATGACTTACTGAGTAGTGTTATAGCTAGTAAAGGTGAAAGATGAAATTGAACACATGTCTAGTCCTGAAATCTGTGCTCCATTATTGCAACACTGCTTCTAAGTAGAAAAATAAAGATTCTTTTTCAAAAATTAAATGTTTCACAAATAATCCCAGTTTTTTCTTCCTCTATTTAGGAGCAGATGGAAAAGTTGAAGCAAAAGGGAACAAAGGTGAACAAGGGCAGAGAGGATGGCCTGGGAAATACGGACCAAAAGGATTTATTGGTCCCATGGGGGACAAAGGTCAAAAAGGAGAGATCGGGCTACAAGGACGAAAGGGAGCTAAGGGTGATGTGGGTCCAATTGGGCCACAAGGGATAAAAGGTGAAGTTGGACCACCTGGAGATATTGGTTTGCCTGGTCCTGTTGGTCCTGTTGGAATGCCAGGTCCTGTAGGAGATGTTGGTCCCATGGGACCAAGGGGTGAGCCAGGATCTCAAGGAATAAGGGGCTGGAAAGGTGATCGAGGAGAAAAAGGGAAAACTGGTGATCCCCCCGTCTCACCAAAAAGTGCTTTTACTGTGGGTCTTACTGTGTTTACCAAATTCCCCTCTTCAAATTTGCCCATCAAGTTTGATAAAATCATTTATAACAAACAGAATCATTATGATTCAAGGAACGGGAAATTCACCTGCCATTTTGACGGCGTGTATTACTTTACCTACCATATCACTGTTTTCTCCAGAAATATAAATGTTTCTTTAGTTAAAAATGGGGTAAAAGTGCTATTCACTAAAGATGGTTATCATGGTAATGAGGACCAGGCCTCTGGGGGCACAGTCCTTGAGCTGAAGCTTGGAGATGAGGTTTGGGTTCAAGTGACTGGAGGAGAAAAGTTTAATGGCTTGTTTGCTGATGCGGATGATGACACAACTTTCACAGGCTTCCTTCTATTTAGAGATTAGTCAACTAGAAAAGTCCACATTTCCGACCACTTTATTGTGATGCTATGTAGTTTTGGGGTTGACACTTATTGATTTTTATCTTACTATCTATATCACATTAATTTTTTTCCATGAAGTTTTATTGATGTCTTGTTTTCACATCAGTCTTTCCAACTTTCCCTTTCTCACAGAGCTTCCCTTCTAATATTTAAAAAGCAGTCAACCAAAAATAATAAATGCAGCAACCATGTGTGTATGAGACAGTACATGCAACATTCTGCATTTTTCTTCTTCTCCACTTCTACGGAGAGAAGGGAAATGTGTGTGTTTCAACATCTGTTCTCTCAGGCTAAGATTACTTATCATTTAATGACTTAAAGTTTGGCTGTCTTTAAGTGTTATTTTTGTTTATACTGCTGAATATGAAAGTACCACCATGAAACAAGAGCAATGGGAAGCCAATGAAAAAGCTTTGTAAAACTTGGAAGTCTCTCCTCTATAAATGTACCCAATTGTTATAAAATTTAAGGCATTTTGCTGAGCATTTAGCAGTGTATAAAATATCACTGAAATGCTCATGTGATCAAGAGCAAAGTTAAGGAGAAACACAACAAACACTTTAATAGGTCAGTAATCCAACTGACAGGTTACCATGAAAAATTACTGTGGAGTATTAATAAAGATGAAAGTGATTCATGTTACCGCAATAAACAAAGAGAAAAAAGAAACCAATGCTTTGAGGTATCCCAGGCTCATTGATAAGACTGTACCAACTTCAAAGCATACTTTTCCTGGAACATTATCATAAATAGACAGTGTTGCAGAAAGATAGAATTCCATAAAATAACCACAAGGCTGTAGTATGTTTTAGTGATTTATCCTATATATAACCATATATTGAATATCTAAGGGGAGGTTTCTGCAGGTCCTTTATTATCTGGAGAGAGCAGAACAAAAGTTCTTATAAACCTTATAAGTTTCTGTCCCACTTGCAAACTGAAGCTGGAGGTGAGGGTATATTTTCTTGCACTTATATTGGTGAGTTTGGTCAGGCATCAAAAACACCACCAATGCATCCAATGCATTCTGGGCCATCACTAGTCTTCCTGACTGCCATTGGACTTTGCCATGGTCTTGCCATTGGACTTTGATGACACTGGAAGAGAGTGAAGCTGAAGATTCTGTGCAACTCTGACTCAGAAAGTCAAGACATCACCCCATGAAGTCATCGGTCCTCTCCAAAAGCAAAGGACCACTACCACCAACAACATTAGTGAGCAAATGCATGTTAATTTTTCAAAGAAATTTTCTCATCACAATTCAAAGAACTGATTGAATTTAAGCCTTAGCATCTGTGGGCTTTGCTGGTTGGCAATCTGTGGGTCTGAATTGTAACGGAGCTGTGGGAGCTCCAGGAGCTATCAGGAGAAAGGGGTGAGATCCTTCTGTGAGGAAAAGGCTGCATGATAGCTGCAATTGAGAGAAGAACTGGCAGGTGACAGCAGCAGTTACCTAGCTGATCAAGCTAGACAGAAGAGCCCTGAAAACCCCAGCAGTCTGAAGCAAAAGAGAAAGCAGGTCAGTCTGAATCCATCGTTTGACTAGCAGATTACTGTAGGAAATCAAGTAACAGAATCATGGGGTGGGAGTGATGGGGAGGGTTCCCAGTGGGGATGCAGCATAGTGTACAAGGTGGAAGAGGTATAATCCCTTACCATTTCTTTTTAATTGCTATTCAATTAAATGATTTGCATTGACCTAATGGCACCATTGGTTGGTCTAATGATAGAGAAGCATTCATAGGGACTCATGAGCTGTAATTTTGAGTAACTGTTTGTCCCCAATCTCTTGATTCGGAGGTATATTTCAAGCATTCCCTTGTAAAAATGTGCCTCAAGTTACTAGACCTATTATTATGCTTACTGATTGTGAACATTTGATATTTATTGCTATAAGGCCTCTCAGTTCACATACTATTTATTCCCTAACTACTCTGGGGAATGGCATTAACTCTTTCATAACAGATTTATCCCAATATAAAGGTCGTCTTTCATGGGTGAACAGTGGAAATGATTCTTTCCTCTACTTAGATTAAGTCCAGGATGCTGACCTTTCTGGTAATTTTCTACTCCAACGTGACATATGTATACGTAGTGTGTGTGTGTGTATGTTGCACATGTCAGTTATATGTGTCCACATGGATCTGTCCAGATGTGACATCACATCACAGGAGTAGATATTTCTAGAATCTTATCCACTCATTTTTCTCTGAGGGAGAGTTTGATTCCTGCTAGGAGGGAAGCAGAAGATTGGGGTCACAAGGCTGGTTACTGTGCTCTCCTAAGAGAGGGGAAACTGTTAAAATCATATCTGTCACTCTTTCTGAACACTATTTTTGTTGTTTAATCATGTCCCATTCTTTGGGATCCAATTTGGGGGTTTCCTGACAAAGATACTGGAGTGGTTTTCCATTTCCTTCTCCAGCTTATTTTATAGATGAGGAAACTGAGGCAAACAGGATGAAGTGATTTGCCCAGGGTCACACAGCGAGTAAGTATCTGGGGTCAGATCTGAACTCAAGAAATTAAGTTTTCATTTCAAGCCCCATACTCTTTCCATTGTGTTACCTAGCTGCCCCTAAATATTGTTAGTCTAGAAAAAAGAATTTTTAGTTTCAAGCTGCATCCTGATTTCTTAACAGAGGAGTGAATAGCTATATATCCCTAACTTGACTTGGCTCTCCTCCTGTGAGTACCAGTTACACAAAGACCACACAGAGGAAATAACTAATAAACCCATTTATCCAAACCTATAGCAAACAGAAATCAGAGAAGTTAGACAAATGAGAATATACTGGATAGGGGGCGGAGCCAAGATGGCAGAGTAGAAAGACTCACCTATGCTAGCTCCGAACCCACAGCCCATGGATTTCCTCTAAAAAGAACTCCGGACAAATTCTGGAACAGTGGAAGCTGCTCAGCAACACAGTGAAGGAGATTTCTGTTCCAGAGAGCCCTGAAAAGCTGGATCCCAAAGGTCCATCACACACCGGACAGGAGCGGAGCCCTCCCCTGCCCTGGCCGCGTGGCATTGAGAGGATCAAGTAGATCCAAGCAGGCTTCAGGGATGGAATCTCCAGTGGCCGCAAAGGTCCCTCCACCCACAGACGCACAGGTCAGTGACAGAGATGGGCTGAGAGGGGAGTGGGGTGTCTCCAGGACTCGGACCCCCTCGAGAGGCAGCAGCAGAGGCAGCAGGCAGCCAGAGGCTCGCGGAGCAGGCAAGAGCTCGGCAGCAGCTCCATTACAGAAGGTCTCTGAATAAACCCCCTGAGGGAACTGAGCCTGGGAGGCAGTCCTGCCCCCACCTGAGCACCAGGAATTAAGCTCCCATTGAATAGCAGCCAGGCCTGCCACTGAAAGCCCTGAGGCTGGGGAGCAGCATTTGAATCTCAGACCCCAAGCACCAGCTGGGTGGACCTAGGCGGGTGTGGAGAGGACTCTCAGAAGTCGAGTAACTGGCTGGGAAAATGCCCAGAAAAGGGGAAAAAATAAGACCATAGAAGGTTATTTTCTTGAACAAATGATTCCAAGCTTCCTCTCTGACGAGGAAGAACAATGCTTACCATCAGGTAAAGACATAGGAGTTGAGCATATACTGGATAATACACAGAATGAATAAGTTCTCCCACTGGTGGTGTGATATCTCAGCTCTCAAGTCAGAGTTCCAGATATCACAAGAAGGGAAATTCCCTAAGGTTTCTAGTAGGGAATCTGGGGACAGAAACATAATCTATGTTCCAGTTTCTCTACATACCAGCGTCTTCCCACAGTCTTTCTCTCCCTTCAGAGACCTTTGCCTGAAGAGAACTTACAACTTTGATGTCTTAGATCTCTTGTCTCCCCCTCTCCACCCTGAAACTCCCAGAAGTTCCTTCCTAGGTCAAAGAAGAAACATAGGTTTATAGGAAGAAATAGCAATTGCGTAGAAGAGCCATAAATTTTATTAACAGGGTAGACACACAGTAAGTTTATATATAGAGAGAGACACCCGTTTGTCCCTCTTTTTAGTTTGCCCCCTCCTACAGCATATTTGTGTTTCTGCCTGTTTGAAGTGTAGCCAGGGAAGGCAGATTTAGACAGGTCTTTGTTTATATCACCTCTCATTCACTCCCTTCTGTGAAGAGTTACCTGATTTCTTAGGGGAACTGAATCAAAAGAGGGGAAGGTAATGCCCCTCAAAGAGGGGATCAAAAATAGTTTTTCAAAGGAGTCTAAGATCAAAAATAAAGTTGACTTCAGGAGAAGCTAACCTTCACTTTAACCATTTGTGTGTTTTTACCTTAACACCCAACTGATTCTAAGTAGCTATTTAAATAATCCATAAGGATGCCTCTGAGGCAAAGAACACCTTGTTAAGCCACCAGCCAATGTAAGGGATGCTTTTTTTGCACTGAACATTTTTGTGAAAAAATGTTATGCCACTCAAAACTTAGAGAACCTTAAAGCAACAGCTAATGGATTAAGGGAAAACACCAACATCTACCTTTTTGGAAGCATCTCACTTTTCAAAAATATGTAAATAAGTTGCTTTATTTAAAAAAATTTATTGTTGATTCCTTTCTGTTTTTATGTCCTAGTCAGATAAATTTCAGATAAACGATCTCCTTGTTCACCAAAACAATTAACAAAAATTTATTAAAGCAATTATTCTCTTCCAGAGAATATATACTAAGTCCTGGAGATAGAAAACACAAGAAAAACATTTTAGGCTTGCAAAGGGCTTACATTCCAATGAGAGATGCAATATGTGAAAATTTGATCATACAGATAAATACAGAGTAAATAGGTACAGCGATAAATACAGAGTAGAGGGAAGATAACCTCAGAGGAGATGGTGTTAGGATCTAGGACAGTGGTGCCCAAACTTTTTTGGCCTACCACTCCCTTTTAAAAAAAATTACTCAGTGCTCCCCTGGAAATCTACTTTGTTTAACCCGTTAGTGTTTTTAAAAAATTTACGTCATTTCAAAAAAAAAATAAAATAAAAAAAGATGCATCTTAACTTTAATAATTTATTGTAAATTTGTGAGTTTTTTCCTGCATTGAAATTTTGATGATGCATGTAACACTATAGTACTGTATTGTAAACAAGTCATTACATGCACATATTCCTGCTGATGGATGCTGGACTTTCTGACAATGTGCTATACACTCTCCTGCCAACACTTGCTTGTTAAAACCTGTCTGCAGACTTGACCAGTGATTGGTTATAACTTGCATTTTGTTTGTGTTTATTTGGAAAATAATGTAATCACTACAACTTTAACACTGTTACACAACAGATGAAATATGTACAAATGGTTTTTATTTTCCCCAAGAAAATGTTAAAAGGTATCATTATACCTTCTTGTTAAATACCCAACAAAGGGCTTTATATTAATCTTAGAGATAACAGGGAACCATTGGAGCTCATTTATCATGATATTAACATGGTTAGACAGACATGCCTTAGGAAAATCACTTTGGAAGCTGAGTCAGAGGATAGGTTGGAAAGTGCAGAGGTCTGAAACAGAGATATCATTTAGAAGGCTATTACAAGGGTAGCTAGGTGGTACAGTGGATAGAGTGCAGGTCTTGGACTCAGGAGGACCTGAGTTCAAATCTAACCTCAGACATTTGACACTTACTAGCTGTGTGACCCTGGGTTAGTCACTTAATTCTAAGAAGAAGGAAGAAGAAAAAAGCTATTGTATTAGTTGAAGGAGAGGTGATGAGGGCCTTGAATAGGGAAGTGGCTGTGAAAAGAAGGCATCATATATAAAAGATATGTAGAGAAAGAAATTGTACAATTCCACAATGGATTGGAAATGTGGGTTGCAACTGATGAATCAAGCAAAATTTGGATGTCTAATCCCTCTGGATTGGAAGAATGTAACTCAGGCGACCTGCTGATTGAAGCTGGAGAAAAATCACAAAACCATGCTGACTAGCTCCAAACAAATTTATGTTATATAATCTCAACAAGGCCCTCATTGCAGCAAAGCAGTTCTTTTATAGCCCCCTGGTGGATTTACTCTCCCATGTTCCACAGAGGCTTTTCCGAACCTTTTCATCCCTCCTCCAACTTCCCGTATTTTCCCTCCATATCCATCCTTTTCCCACCCTCTTGTCTGAAAACTTTGCCTTATATTTCACTGAAAAAATGAGGCCACTCGCTGCCCTCCAGTCAGAGGGGCAGAAGGTACTGATGAGACGTGAGTATCAAAGTCAACCCAATCTTGCAACCTTCAATACTGTTGATCACTCTCTTCTCATTAGGTTTTGGTGACACCATTCGCTCCTGCTTCTCCTCCGACCCATCTAACTCCTCATCAATCTTTCTTGTTAGATTGTCCTCCAGATCATGCCCATTGATGTCCCACAAAACCTTTTGGGCCTTCTTTTCTTTTTCCTCTATATTATTTCATTTGATGATCTTAACAGCTCCTATAGATTCAATTATCATATGTATTCTCAAGATTCTCCCATATAGTCATCCTGTCCCAATCTTTCTGCTGACCTCCTGTCTCAAATCTTCAACTGCCTTTTAGATATCTTGAACTAGATGTTCTGTAGCTATTTTAAACTCAACAAATCCAAAACTGAACTCATTATCTTTCCTCCCAGACCCTCCCACCTTCCAAATTTCCTTATTACTGTTGAGGGTATCACCATCTTTCTCTTTCCCCAGGCGAGCAGCTTCCTTCAGGTCCCAGCTGAAATCCTACCTTCTATGAGAAGCCTTTTCTGATCTCTTTTAATGCCAATTCCTTCTTTCTTTTGATCATCTCTAATTTATCATATATGTACATATATATATATATATATATATTGCCTGTTTATTATGTTGTACATAGTTGTTTGCATGTTGTCTTCCCCATTAGAGCTCCTTGAGGGCAGACACTTTTTTGGGGGGCCTTTTTCTGTATTCTCAGGGGTTTGTACAGTGCTTGACTCATAGAAGGCCCTCACTAAATGTTTGCTGATTAACTGATTCTCTCAAGAATAATAGGGAATTTCAGAGAGGGAAGGAAGGAGCTGGGGGAGGTGAGGAAGAAAATGAGTTCTGTTTTAGACATGCTGAGTTTGAGAAGCCTAGGGGACATCCAGTTTAAACTACCCAACTGGTAGTTGGTATTTGCAGGAGAGACTAGTAGTGGATATACAGATGTAGGAAGAATTTGAATAGGGATGACAGCTGAACCCATGAGACTCTGTAAGATCATCAATTGAAAGAATGTAGAGGGAGAAGAGAGAAAAGCCCAAGACAGAACTTAGGAGAACACTACAGTGCTTAGTGGATATGGATGATGGGCCAGTAAAGGAAACTAAGGAGCAGTCTGAAAGATGGTAAAGTAGGTGAGAAATGTGTAATGGAAACCCAGAAAGGACAGAGTTTCCAGAACTTATCTAAAGAGTGTTTAGATAAGCTGAAAAGATTAAGAACTGAGAAAATACGGTCCAATTTAACAATTAAGAGATCATTGGTCATTATTTTCCTTTTCTTTTTTGACCAGCCCATTTATTTTTTAATATTCTTTTTTTTAGGTCCAAATTCTTTTCCTCCCTCCGGTGCCTCTCGAGTGATACACCAATTATACATGTGAAGTTATGCAAAACATATTTCCATATGAACCAAGTTGCAAAGAAAAAAGAGGGAAAAATAAAGAAAGTGCAAAACAGAATCTGCACTGACTTCCGTTCTCTCTGAAGGTGGATAGCATTTTCCCACAAGTCCTCTGAAATTGTCTTGGATCGTTATATTGACCAGAGTAGATGAGTCTTTCCCAGTAACCATTGATCACCGGGGAGAGCAGGGATGAAGTTAAAAGCCAGACTGCAAAGGGCTGAGGAGTGAGGAAATGGAAGAAGGCAGTGTAGACAACTTTTACATGGAGTTATTTCTAAGAAAAAAGAGAGCGGAGTGGTCTGCCATTTCCTTCTCCAGATCAGACACTTTGCTGGCCGCGTGACCTTGGGCAGGTCACTTAAGCCCGTTTGCCTCAGTTTCCCCATCTGTTCAATGAGCTGGAGAAGGAAACCCCAAGCGGGCTCATGAAGGGGGGCGCACGCACGGCCGAAAGGACTAAACAACCACGGCAGGCTGAGGTGAAGTGCCTCGCCCCAGGTCACTCGCCAGCAAGTGTCCCAGGCAGGGACACGAGTCCTCCTGATCCTGGGTTCACAGCACCACCGGGGTCTGAAGGATGGAGGAAATCTGCGCATGTCTGAAGACAGCACAAAAAGGATTCTACCCTAAGTTCTGGGTTATCAGCGCGCAAATCCTTTACTCTGAATTCGCAGACCGGGAAAAGCCCTCGGACCGAGCCAGGGCCTTACCCCTCCGCGGGCGGTGGAAGAACCGAGGAGCTTCCCGGGCCATTTCTAACTCCGGCCGCGCGGGGGCGCGCAAACGCAAGCGCAGAGAAAGAGCACGGGGCGGTTTTCTCCGCTTACGCGCTGACGTCACACCGCGCGGCGCGCTCCGGAGCCGGAAGTGGGCGGGGCGCCGGCGGCGTGCGTTCCGGAGCGCGTGGGGCTGCTGTCTTGGAGACGCGGAGCTGACCGGGAGGGGGGGCTCCGGAGCCTGGGAAGCGTCCGCTCGCTGCCTCGCTGCCTCGCTCCCGGGAGGGAGCCCTCGCACCTCCTGGCCCGACATGCTGAAGGCCTGGAAGCTGTGGTGCGTGGGCCCCGGCGGCACAGCGGCGGCCTTGCGGCTGCTCCGAAAGAGCCCAGGCGGCGGCGGCCTCCCCGGGGCCCGGCGGGTCAGCACCAGCTGGTCCCCGGTCGGAGCCGCCTTCAATGTCAAAGCGCAGCCCACGCGTAAGGAGCTGTTCGGCGAGCGCCGGGTGAGCGGCCCCCGAGGGGCGGCCAGGGAAAAGCATCCCGTGGGGAGTCGCGTCCTGGCTCTGCCGCAGACTGGCTGTGTGACCTGGGGCAAGTCCCCTCTGTGGGCCTCAGTTTTCTCGTCTGCCAAATAGGGCTCTTCGAGCGCTAAGTCTGCTGTTAGGGCCAGCCCCCCCCCCCCCCCCCAGAGCTAGTTGTTGAGGGGCTCGAGAAGGGTCGTCGGTCAAGGGAGCCCCCTGCCTTCCTGATGGGAGCGACGTCCTCCCAAGCTTTTCTACCTTTTCAGTCAGCTCTGGGCGTCCCCAGGGGCTCTGCTGGAAGGTCACGGTGCTTGGGGATTTTTACTGGCCCGGAGAGGGTGACCTCGCACGTGGCTCCATGAGCACGATTGCATTTGTCGACTAGAGTGAAGGAACACAAGAAGGGAAAAAACACCACCTTACTTGGTATTATATAGTTATGAAGCGTGATCTTCACAGTGTGCTCTGTGAAGCTGGTAGAATGTGTTATTCCCGTTTTCGT
>CM053771.1:156745358-156803185 GCA_028658325.1 Potorous gilbertii | reverse complement strand
ATTTTAGTGCGACTACATAGCATGACTATAGTGAAAATGTACTCAATAGGAAAGTATATAGAATTGTATGCTGTCATGGGGAGGGAGGGGGTAGCGGGGGGAAGGTGTGGGGGGGATAAAATCTTAATTTTAAGGAAGTGATTGTAGAACATTTAAAAATAAAAAATAATAATTGACAATAAAAAAAGATTAATAGGTGAAATTAAATTAAATTAAGAGATTAAGAGATTAAAGGCTAATAAGTTAGTAAGATCATTATTAAAGGATTAAGTTAGGGTAAACTTCATATTCACATGGTGAATCATAGAAACTAAGGAAGGATCATAGACACAAAGGAAGGAAAAAGTTAGGATTCAATTTGGGTATGTAAAAAAAAAACAAGAAAAATTTAAGTCTGTTTGAGCTTCATATCAGTTAATTACTATGTAGCTTAGTGTTAATTCTTCATGTCGCTAACTATGGTAGGTTAACTTTATGTTTGTTCACAATTCTGTATAAGTCTGCTTTGTCTTAATCAGTTATTGGTCATGCAGCATGGTTGCCTGTTCACAGCTTTAAAAACTAAACAAAGGTCTGTGGCTTCCAAATTGGGCTGAATGCTTTGGTTAGGCAATTTTAACAGTGCCCCAAAGACCACCTTCTACCCAGTCCAACCAACAGTTCTTTCCTTCATTCCCTTTTTTTCTCTTTCTTCATTGGAGGAAGATACAGAAAGATGCAGACCTCATCTTCTATAGTTTTATATTATTCACTTTCAGTTGGGCCCTTGCCATGGTGATCTTTTTTATTCTGAACTTATACTTCTTCCTCTTTCCTCTCCCTCATTGAAAAAGAAAGAAAATCAAATTCCTTTTAACAAATATGCATAACCAAACTACCCTATTATCGCTCTCCAAAAACAGTTATGCCTCCATCTGTACCCTAAGTCTCTCACTTCTCTGTCAGTAGGGTGTATAGTATACTTCAAATTGTGTTCTCTGGAATCATGGTTGGTAATTGTCTTAAAATTGTTTGTCTTTGCAGTAATGTTATTATAAAAAACATTTCTGCTTCTTCTCACTTTACTCTGTGTCAGTTCTTGCAAGTCTTCCCAGGTTTCTCTTAAATCCTCCCGTTTTATCATTTTATACAATATGATAGTATTCCATTATATTTACATACCACAACTTGTTCAACTATTCTCTCTTCCATGGAAATCAATGTAGCTTTTCCTTTGAATGCTTAAATGTTAAAAGTTCATTTGGGACAGTATTTTTAGAGCTACAGATATAGAGAACCAGTTATGTGTGAGGAATTCTGTTGTAATGCCAAAGATGAAGAAGCTCAGCGATCTTTTGCTTAATCTTGAATTCCAGTCCTGTTTGCTTTGTCTTATTTAACTTGAATAAAAGATAGTAAAGAGGGAACAATTTACAATTACATGCTGATATTATCTG
Organism: Potorous gilbertii; assembly: GCA_028658325.1. NCBI lineage: Eukaryota > Metazoa > Chordata > Mammalia > Diprotodontia > Potoroidae > Potorous > Potorous gilbertii. The sequence goes on along the minus strand of CM053771.1, from coordinate 156,801,749 downwards.
GGTAAAAAAAGATAAAATCTTTCTGACAGTTACATATTTTTCCCAGTGCAATACACACACGAATCCACTGCAAAAATTGTTAAATTCATATTCAGTATTAAAGATTTCTTACAAGAGCAGCCTACACAGTTCTGCAGAAGTGAAGAATATAATAGCTTATGTTTTCAGTACTTAAGAGTACTATGTAAAAATATAGTCTGTATCAGTCTTTAATCTTGAATATTCTAGCTTGTCCTATTTATTTATATGTTGTCTCCTCTTTGAGGACAAGGTCTATTTTTATGGGTTTTTTTTTTATTTCTTTGTATTCCTAGCACTTAGGACAATGCCATAAATGCTTATTGATTGATTGATACTGATTTTTCTGTTTAGGTTTTTGCTTTGTTATTGATAGGGAAATTCCTCCCCCCCATTTTAGTTTTCAAGAAATCATTTCTTTTGTTGTACTAATTGAGTATAAATAAGATTCTTTTTAATTCTAGGAAGTCATTATTTTCTTTAGAGTTTGCCTATAGCATGTCTTAAACACTTTCCAGTCATAGGTGAAATTATAATAATAGCTGACAATTATATATTGCTTTAAGGTTTGCAAAATATCTTACATATATGAAATCATTAAGCCTCACAACTAATATGTTAAATATAAATTACAACTATCATCTTCATTTTGCAAATGAGGAAACTGAGGCTCACAGAGGTTTAGTGACTTGCCTATGGCAATAAGTATTGGAGGTTGCATCAGAACCTAGGTCTGAACCCTCCCATTCCACTTCTTGAAACAAATTAAAAATGTAGATTCTTTTGTTCTCCACTGTTTTATTCTATCTCAAAAAAAAAATTCTTATGTATTCAAGTTTAGCCATCTATAAATTTCTTTACCCAAAAAGTGTAAGTTCTGATTGTTACAATTGTAGTTTATTAATAAAATGCTATTCCTCTAAAAAGGTCATTATAATTATCCATACATACTTATTCAGTCAGCAAGGAGTAGTGGCTAAAGAACCTGTCTTGGAGCCAGAAAGGACTAATTCAGATCCTTTCTCTGATATACACCTGCACCATGTACAGTTCACTTAGTCACTTAGGCCTCTTAGTGCTGCATATAACACTCTAATCTGTAAGTTGGAGAGGACTGATAAGTTGTATCTGTGGAGAGAGTTTTCACATTGGCAATTTTCTACATCAACAAAATAAAGGTTCAGATCTTCCCCCAAGTGACATATTATGCATCTATTAAGTTTAGAGTACTGTGCTATGTTTGGGGATTTTTTTTTCAAAACTCTAAGTGGTTTTAACATCTATGGTTAGAGCATAGACTTGTATTACTATGCTGTTGAACAGTTTACTTTGGCCAAAGTTGTTTAGTTCTATGAATACCTATAATATCTTCTAGAAATAACACCAAGAAGAGATATCACATTCATCATAGGGGATTGGCATGCTGAAATAGGAAATCAAAAGATAATTGGAACAACAGGCAAGTTTGGCAGAGACTGAATGAATGAATCAGGGCAGAGACTAATAGAGTTTTGTCCCTAATGTGCTGGTCATAGCAAGTACTCTTTCAACAATCCAAAAGGCAACTCTACACGTGCATATCACCGGATGGTCAATACAAAAATCAGATTGATTATGTGATTTGCAACCAAAGGTGGAGATGCTCTATATAATCAGTTAAAACAAGACCTAGAGCTGACTGTGGCCCAGATTGTGAGCTTCTTATTTCAAAATTCAGGCGTAAGTTGAAGAAAGTCAGGAAAACCATCAGAGCAGACCTTAAAGATATGGCCTAAATAACATCCCATATGAATATGAAGTGAAAGTGATCAATAGATTCAAGTGATTATATCTGATGGAGTGCCTGAAGAACTGTGGATGAAGTTGGCAGTGTTGTACAGGAGGCAGCAATGAAAAACATCCCTAAGAGCAAGAAAACAAAATGTCTGTCTGATCAAGCTTAACAAATAGCTGAGGAAAGAAGGAAAGGGAAAGATTGCAGAATTCCAGAGAACAGCAAGGAGAGATAAGAAAGTTTTCTTAAGTGAACAATGCCAAGAAATAGAAAACAAATAGAATGGAAAACATGAGTGATCTCTTCAGGAAAATTAGAGATGTCAAGGGAATGTTTCATGTAAAAATGGGCATGAAAAAAGACAAAAATGATAGTGACTTAACAGAAGTAGAAGAGATTAAGAAGAGGTGGCAAGAATAGACGGAAGTATGTAAAAAAGATCTTAATATCATTGATAACTGTCATCGATCATGTGGCTGCTGATCTAGAGCCAGACATCCTAGAAAATGAAGTCATGTGAACCTTAGGGAGCATTGCTAATTCAGCTGGAATTGGAATTCAGCTGAGCTTTTGAAAATCTTAAAAGATGATTCTGTTAATGCATATAAAGTACTCAATATGCCAGCAAATTAGGAAAACTTAGTAGTGGCCAATGCATTGGAAAAGATCAGTCTGCATCCCAATCCTAAGGAAAGGCAACGCCAAGAAATGTTCAAATTATCGAGCAGTTGTACTCATTTCACATGCCAGCAAGGTTATGCTTAAGATTTTGCAAGCTAGGCTTTAGCAGTATATAAATAAAGAATTACCAGAAGTGTAGGCTGGTTTTCAAAGAGGCAGAGGAACTAGAGACCAAATTGTCAACATTTGCTGGATTGTGGAGAAAGCAGGGGAGTTCCAGAAAAACGTTGACTTCTGCTTCATTTACTTTGCTAAAGCCTTTGACCATGGATGACAACAAAATGTGGCAAGTCTTCAAAGAGATGGCAATAGCAGACCATCTTGTCTCCTGAGGAACCTGTATGTGGGCCAAGAAGCAACAATTAGAACTGAATATGAAACAAACGATTGGTTTAAGATTGGGAAAGGAGTATGACAAGACTGTATATTGTCACCTAATTTATTTAACTTACATACACAGTTCAGTCATTTCAATCATATTCAATTCTTTGTGACCACATTTTGGGTTATCTTGGCATACATACTTAGAATGGTTTGCCATTTTCTTCTACATTTCTTTTTATAGATGAGGAAACTGAGGTAAACAGGGTTAAGTAACTTGACTAAGGTCAAAATTTGGACCCTGGAATGTCTTTCTTACTGCAGACCCATCATACTGTCTACCGTGCCTCCTACTTGCTGTAATTGGTACAGACTACAAATGCTATAGGAGTTTAAAAGCCTGACAGGGAAATTGTCTTTGAAAGACTGTTGAGAAGTCTTTCATTTTACTATTGTTGTTGCCCATATTCCTGGCGCATCATCTTGATCTGTAGAAATTCATAGTGATCTATATTCATTTAAATGTTAATCATTTTTCTGTAATTGTTCTTTTTGTTGTATTTTCCAGAGATTGTAACACAGTTCCTTGAGAAATTGTCCGAGAAGCTTTCTGAAAGGTTAGTTTTTACTTCATTTTGCAAAATATATGTGTATTCATTATTATAAAATATTTAATTTGTAACAGAAGAAAAAACATGAATTATATTCATGGAGTTTTAAGAGTATTGTCAATAAAGCCAAATGTATAGGACAGCATGATTGTCCTTTTGCATACTAAAACATAGAAACGTTCTCAAGTTCGTAACTTCTTTTAGTAACCCTTTATGGATATGTTATCATGAATTTGCCTAAATTATTTGCCTTGAAGTTATGTTATTGGATTGCCTTACACAGTGCACCCTTTACATGGTAGGTGCTCAGTAAATATTTGTGAAATTTAAGTTTTCTTTTTAGTCTGTACTTCTTGTGGTGTTTACTATGTACTTTGTGCAAAAATATTTCTTTTTATTTGTCCTAAAATAAAAGGATCATAGATTTTTAAGGATGATAGATTGTAAAGCTAGAAAGGACGTTTGAAGTTATCAAAGCCACCCTCACATTTTACTGATGAAAAAACTGAGGCTCATGGAGATTAAATCACATAGCTAATATTATCTAAGCTAAGGTCCTTATTAATCCAAGTCCAGCACTCTATGCCTAACATCATACTGCCTGCCCCTTCCCTGTGTTTAGTTTTCTTTTATGATTTAGTGAGGTAATCTCTGTTCATGATGTTACAAATTTTTATAGAATTTAGAATTAGGAAGAAATGTAGAGATTATCTACTCCAGTTCTCTTATTTTACTGTTGAAACAGACTGAGGTCTGAAGAGGGAATGATTTGTCCAAAATCATCTTGATAATAATACCGTGGTAGCCTAAATTGGCATAATCTTTTTAATATGTTCATATATGGCAGCTTCCTCGTCCCTTTGATCATGTTATTTACTCTTTATAGGACTATGACTAGTCTCAGTTTATCTTTCTTGAGAAGCTGTGAATCCATGTTTGGGTGTGTTAAGGTTTTGTCATAAAGAAAGAATCTTTTCTGTTTTATTTTTAATGATATTCAGCATTTTACTTGTCTTTTTGGTGAGAGCAGCACATTATAACGGTTTTCTTTGTAACTTCTAAGTCCCTGTACTGGATTATAATTGATAGTTTAGAGCAGGCCTGCACAACTTGTGGTCCATGGGCCACTTGCAGTACAAAGGACTTCAGGTGACCTGTGAAAATGTTATCTCTACATTTTTCATGGGCCATCTGAAAGCCTTTGGTGGGCTGCGGTTGTGCAGACCTGGTTTAGAGCCTGTTATGTTATAATTTGTATTACTTTTCCTGAAATAGTAAGTAATATTGCCTTATATTAACCCACACTGGAGTTCTTTCTCATACAGTGAAAAAGGTTGTGTTAATTTTGTTTTCATTTAAAAATTTTTCCTATTTTATTTATGACTAAATATTTTTTTTCTAATCATGTGTATGTGTTAGCTATAGATTACAATTTAGCTAGACTCTTTGTAATTTCTACTTATATTTGAGAGAGTCGTCTGTGATTCTTATGAGACTTAGAATTCCAGAATGTTGACCATTCTTAACCATTGCACATTTAGAATCCTCCTGGTGATTTAAGAGGAAAAAAAATCATGACTTAATTTCTAAATTACAATGCTTTTCTGTCATAGTATTTGAATTTCATCAGTTAAAATGTATTTTAAAAATGTTTTTGATCTATTTATCTTTTTAGGTAGAGCAAAAGCAATATTGTAAAGGTTTATATTTTATTGTGGTTTCATATTTCTATAGTTCTTATTTTAATGCTTGTACTTTTACACAGGATCACTCCAAAACGTTTTTAGGGAATGAGGAATAGGAGAGAATGGGGAAGAATTTGCATGGGTATTTTAATTTGTAGTGAGTTCATTCTTTTGAGTCTTTGAAAGGTAATTGCAGCAGGGTAGCTTTCTTGGTCAAGCAGTTACAATGACTAATGGTAAAATTACCTTACAGAGCTATAAAAGATTTTGAGATGATGAAAGAGATGAAGATGAAACTAAATCCTCAAAATCCAGTAAGTTTTTTTTAATGATTGTACTATTATAATATAAGCCAGTTACCATATTACAATTTGGCTTTATTGACAAGAATGGAAAGTGCCAGTCAGCATACGTAATTTGGTTGTTGGTATTTGAGTTTGATGTTTATTAAAGCTTCTGAAGGGGTGTGATCAAGGTGCCTCTGTCCATCGTGTTTTTAAAATCTATTTTTATTCTTATCTTTTATTTTTATATACCTTTATGAAATATCTTTTTATCTTTTACTTTTACAGTTTTTACAAAATTTTGCTTTATTTTCTACTTCTTTGTAAAGCAGTTTGTAATTGAGTGTATATAAGTAATGAATTTGCTTTGTTAGATTGGCCCTCAGATACTTTCCTTCTGATGAAATTATACAGAATTCTAACTCTTGGGAATGGAACATACATACACTTCAAAGATTACCTATCCAGGGATGGTTTTTTTCTCCTTTCAAAACTTTTTAGCTTAATTAATTCAGAATTTGAATATATTCAAGCACATTTATTTGCTATAGTAAGTAAGTCATTAATTGTAAGATAGCTTCTAATGAATGTTCTCAAATATGGTTGTGCTTCCAGTACCAGAAGATAATGGTTTATTTCAAGCCTGTCTTCTGAATCAAGGTTTTCTTTGAACATGGAGGGACCTTAGTTCTATGAGCGTTAATGAGATAAGACTAAGAGGTCCCTGCTACCACATCCTGATCACACTGTATCTCATAATACTTTGAGGAGAATTGAGTTGCTTCTAAATGGATTTTTCTTTTGCTTTTTATAAGTATTGGTAAGGATGACCAATGATATTAAATTGAGTAAATTCAGTTTCTGTCTTGTGTCTAGTTTATATAAAATTTGTATGTAACAGGTATGTGTTCCCATTATCAGTTTCCTCAGTTTACTCAGATAATCTATTGGGAAGCATTTATAGAATGCCTATTATATGACAGGAATACAAACACAAAATTAAACTGTCCCTACCCTCAAAGGGCTGACAGGGGAACATACAGAGTGATTGCAAGCCAAGTTCTGGTTGTGAGGTTTCTTGTTCCTGCGGGGGAAAAGGGGGAGGAATTGGGAAAGGCTTTCTGTAAGAGAGGTTGCTCTAGCAGAGTTTTGAAGGAAACAGGGGATTCCAAGAGGCAGAAGTAAAGTGGAAATGCCTTCTAGGCATGGGGGACAAATAGTACAAAGGCACAAGAGGTTGGAGAGGGGAACAGTGAGACGACTGGTGTGGGAGGGCTTGTGTTCATTGAAGAGAACCATGACATCAGAGAAATGATGATGTTGTTTTGAGTGAGGGAGGGCTGTGGAAAGGTCACCAGCCTCACTTTCTCCTCCTGAGCCATCTGGATCCAGTGATCAGATATTCATCAGGGGGACTGGAGACAGCTCAGGATGCAATGGGAGACCTTGACCTTTTTAGGTTAAGGCCTTTTCAGGTACTCACTTAGAGGGAGGTATGGCCCATTTAGAGAAGAGGCCTTTTAAAGAAGAAGTCAAGGAGTGGTCCGTTTAATAAGCAAAAGAAAACATAACTAAATCAAGCTGGAAGGGAAAGGGAAACACTTACTACTGATAATCACTCTAAGCCAGGAGGGTTCAGAGAACAGTCATTAAGTGGAGCTTGGGCTGGGACCTATTGTCAATCTTTGGGGTAAGGGGAATAATAGAGATTAAGCTTTCAAAGGTAGACTGGGGGCAGATGATGAGAGGCTTTAAGAACTAAACAGATGAGTTTCAGTTTGATCCTAGAGATGATAGGGAGGTTTGGAGTTTATGAATATGAGAGTGACATGGTTAGATCAGTGTCTTTTTGAATATCTATAGCATCTTTGTAGAGAATGGAGGTGAGTGGGGAGGTAGGAAAAACCAGGTTAGAGGCTGTTGGATGGCCTAGCCATGAAGTGATGAGAGTATGCACCCAGTTGATGTGTGAATAGTGAGAAGGCAAGTGTAGGTGAAAAATATTGAGGTAAAAACGACATTATTTCATTATAGCTGGTAATTATGTAACACTTGGAGGTTTGCAAAACACTTACAAATATTATCTCATTTTTATCTTCACAATAACCCTGGAAAATAGAAGCTATTATTATCCCCAGTTTACAGATGAAGAAATTTAGGCAGAAAGAAGTCAGGTGACTTGCCCAGGGTCATGCCACTAAGTGTGTATCTGAGGCTTGATTTGAACTCAAATTTTCCTGATTCCACTGCACATCACGAGCCTATTCATATTTGGCAGCTGACTGAATACGTGGGGTGAAGGATAATGCCAAAGATGCAAACATAGGTCATTGGCTTGTATGCTCTTACCTTTGCTAGAAATAGAGATACTAAGAAGTGTGAGTTCCCTTTTTAAGTTTGAGGAAAAGGTAATGAGTTACGTTACTGAAGATGAAAATAATAAAAACTTTTGATCTTCTCACAGTATTGAAAAGTTGAATCCTTCTGTTGTAGACATTGATGCCTTGGGATCATCCTTATTACAGTGGTGCCATTCGCGCAGAGAGGTAAGTTTTCTGAATTTACAGCAACATCATGAAATGGAATAAATGCTACTTACTCTTCAGTCATATCTGCCTCTCTGGAAGAGCAAAGTTGACAAGGTAGTTTGGTCTACTTTTGGTCATTTTATTATAAAGAAAATACTTTATATTTAAATATGAGTTATTGCTCCTTATTTGCAGGCCTTAATGTAATAGGGACCACAGTAGAAATTGATATTTCAGTTTATCTATCAGGACAGATAACATTTATGTTTCCCATTCCTCCTCTACACAGGCTCTCCTCAGTTTTTGGACAACTTTCTGCAGGTCCCTTGACATGTGATTAGGTTTGACTCATTTGTCTACCTACCTTCCTCTTTCCTACCTACCTTCACTGTTTCTACATGGCCTATCCTGTTTGTGCTCATACATGTCTCTGTTGTTTCTTTTAAGCTGCCTTATCTGTGCAGGCCTTGTTAGTTAAGTTCCAGCTTATGCCTACCAGACTTCTCTCTGTTATCCTTTGTGCATGATCCACACTTGTTTTATGACTCCTTAATAGTATTAATGTTAAAAAAAAAAGGCACTCTAAAAATGAACTACTTTTAGTTTTTGTGACAGATAGCAAAAGACTATCTCCTTTGTTTCAGGAAGAAGCTTGGGGTCATTTAAAGTGATAGTTTCCCAGAGGCAATCCAGACAGTTTTCTTTCTACCCAATTTTGGAATCAGTTTTTCATTGTATATTTGCATTACCTATCCAGGATATATGTATTGGTGGAGCAGATGTTGCAATATTTGGACATTTCTGTTACCCAATTCTAGTTTTTCATTATCTTTCTTCAGTGCCTGTCCAAAGTAGATATATGTTGGTGGACCAGTCCTGTGGATATTTGAAAGAGAAGAAACTGTTAGAAAAATTTTTAGAACTTTTTACCTCTGAAAAAGTACACAAGAAAGTAACAATGACTACTGAGCCATATGCCCCTTCTCCCATCTCTATGAAATTTATATGAGATTAATCTAGAAACACTGAGGACTTTTGTTGGGAATATGGGAAGGAAGTAGACTTTTGTAAACAAATTCATAGTAATTCAAAAGAATGGATAGTAGGCTAGTATGGGGGGAAAAAGACTGAATTGGAGCAAGAGGATCTGAATTCAGATCATTGTTCTGCCCTTTAATAGTAGTGTGTGGTCGTGGACAATCCATTTTAACTTTCCTTGGTCTCAGTTTCCTTATCTATGAAATTAAAGGATTAGATTAAGTTACCTTTAAATTTATGATTCTGTGGACTACAATAAAGGAAAAAGATCCATTTTTCAAATACTGTATGCATTTGATTGACAACCTATAGCAGATGTACCAAAAATTTGTATAACAGAGGGTTATGGTAAATACCTTTGCTTAGTGGAGAAACTGGTTTGTTTTAAAGGTTACTTGACATTTGTGTGACAACATAGATTCTTAGTAAAACCATTATGGAAACAAGATTTTTTTTTTAAACCATACTGCCTCTCCAAAATTTCGCTTGAGAGTATTCTCCATGATGCTGTTTTGCTGTTTTATTTTCTTTATTTCTTTGGCCGTTTATCATGAAGAGTAGGCTTTCTTTTTCTGGTAGTTTTCTAAAGTGGTCAGTAGGTGGCGTTCTGAGCTCATGTCCTGAATAGCTCATTGCCTTGGTTAATGGACATTCCTTTTGCTGTTTGCTGTCTCCATTATGTCATTGTTCTGAAAATCCAAATCTAATTCCAAGCTTGCAGCTCTCAATAGTAGCATTGTTTAGCTTTAAAATAATAATATGTCAGTCAAATTTTTTATATTCAGGGCATAAGTTCAAATTCTCTAAGTATCTTTATACATGTACATTTACCAGAAAACCCTGAGGATAGATATCTTTGTGTTTTTTATGTCTGACTTGGAAAAGTAATTATAGAAGGCATCTAGACAATTTAGTGACAATAAACACTGAATTCTGGAATACATTATAATTCTAAAAAGAAGTTATTTAGCATGTATGTTTTGTTGAGACAGCTTTGATCCACAGTGTAGTGTACAGATTTTTATGGATAGTCGCATTTTAAGCAATCATAAAACTACTGGACAATCTACAATAGGGTACAAAGTAATTATGATTTCTGTCAGAGAAAGTTTCTGTTGTCTTTATGACGTTTTAAAAAATGTTTATTTTAATAAAACAAAAATTATTATTGTAACTAAAACTAACATATAGGTTAGATATGTATGTTTTCCACATCAGGGGCCAATGTGGTATAGTGACTCTGACCTTGGAAGGCCTAGGTTTAAGTCCTACCTCTGACACACACCATGTGAACATAGATCAGTTACCTATGCTTTAGTACCCATGGCATTTATCTTAGACTATGAATTACAAACTAGTTGTTAAAGTAACTTCAACTTTAAGGGCTCCCCCACCTGTTCTGACTCATTTGAAAATTTACACAGTATCCTTAAACTCATTTATTAAATGTTCCTTTTTTCCCCCACCATGCATATTCCCTAGATGAGAGTTTAGTAAATGTTCAACATGTTTACATGCTGTTCATAGAGTAGATATTCAATCAATTATTGAATTTAATTAAATTGAGTCTTAATGCTGCAGTGATCTCTAAATACATTATGAATTGTACTTAAAGTTTTTTTTCACTTTTTTGGTACATGAAACCATGAATCCATATTACTTACAGATTTTTTTTTTAAAGTATCTATTACATTTGATATGGTAATACCAATAGTCACTTGTTTCTGAACTTCTTTCTGCCCTGTGTATATTTTTCAAATATTTCATTGATGCTTTTTTCTTTATGTCATCGTCAATTACAGTAATGTTTCATACATTACATTGAGCCCTTAATTATAGAGAGGCAGATTGTAGTAGAGCATTGGTCATGGAGCTAGGAAAACCTAATTTTGAATCTTTCCCCAAACACCACCTGGTTGACCAGGGTCAATTAACCTTATTCTTTGGACTTGAATTACATCATCTGTACAATAATGGGGTTTGGATTCATGATCTCCGAGGTGACTTCAAGGTCTAAATCTATGGTTCTTGGATCCCATGATATTCTGCATTGTATTATCGATCGCTGCTATGAAATGTGTTAGCTGTGTTTCCCAAACTAGATTATCAACTAGAAGGCAGGGTATTGACTTATATTTCTCTTTTCCTACCGCAGTGCTAAGAATGTAGTAAATATTCCATAAGTATTTGTTGATTAGTGATGACCTGAGAGGCCTTGTGGTGTGCTAGAGAGAGCACTGGTCTTGTGGTCAGGAGGATTGGATTTCAGTCCCTGCTTTATTAATTGCTAACTGGATGAATGTGAGCAAGTCATTGATGTTTTGGAACCTCATTTTTCTAATATGCAAAATGGGCAAATTAATACTTGTATTATAACCTCACAGCATTCTTGTGAGTAAAGAAAGCACTTTGAAAATTGTAGAGTGTGTCATAACTGATTTATTGTTCTGTATATTTTTTCAAAGTTGTATCAAAGTTGAATCAATGCAAATTGTCTTTTAAGTATATTGGGGAAATTTTGTTATTTAAAGGAATCCTTTTTAAAATCAAATAATCAACTCTTAACTTATCATTTTTGTAAATCCAAATTTTCATCTGCTTTAATAGTTGAAAGTAAAAGGACTTTAGAACCCTTTACAGTTTTGAAATTTTAGAAGGAAAAGCTGAAACCCCTCTTATGGATACTCTGTGTTATAAGAAAAGATTGGACTAGAATATCACTCTATACTTAGACCTGAACTGAGGTGTGGTATGTGTAAATAAAAAAATAAATACTTTCTAGGAGTTTCGAAATATATCTTAGGAAGTTTAAAACTGGAATGATTAAGTTTGATTGGGGGAGGTCATTAAATAATACTGATTGACATTTTGGAAGGTATTAATCGTAGGGAAGAAAAAAATACAAAATAAATTAGCTTGATTTGGGGGAGGGGTACATTAGTGAAACAAAAAAAACCTTTTTTATCCCCTCTAGATTTATCTACTCTTAGGTGAAGACTGAAATGTGCTTTCTGACAAGTAATGAAAAATATAAGGAGTTTTTCTTGACTTGATTTGTGAATTCCCACCAGCAGTGCAAATTGCAGCCCATCCTGTGCAGCTGTTGTCCATTTTCTTCCATATAAGTTTCACAGCCATGGTGGTATAGAGGGTGGATGCAGTGTGTTATTAAGATGCCTTCCTTACTTTCCTTTCATCATGAGGGGATGAATAGGAGAGAGAGAGAGAGAGAGAGGCTATCCTCTTTTTATCCCTGTGCCTCATCATATGACCAGATCATCTTCACTTCCTGTTATGCTTTTCTTTATTTTCATCTTTTACTTCTATTCTTCTTTGAAGTTCTACGCTCTTTCCCACAGTGTACCTCTATGTTTCTCATTGTGTGATTTTTTTTTTTAATTGGACCTGTGATTTCATCAGTGTAAAAAACTCCCAATATAGAGTTCCTTTTACCTATGCTAATAAACTTTTCTGCAACTTACAGTTTAAAAAAGTTGCCTCGGACACTATAAAGTTAAATGGTTTGCTCTGGGCCATACAGCCAATGCCTATCAGGGATAGGGCTTAAACCCACAGTTTTCAATTCATATCTCATTGCCATATAGCTAGGTAGAATATCTGTATTGAAGAGACCTGGCCTTTCTTTCAAGGGGAAGCCTGGGATCCTTAAAGGAGCTTTGCAGTTTCTCGATCCAGCCTTTCCTCTTCCTATTCAAATTCAGATCCAACTTGGCCTTCTGTACTCTGTCCCAGATCTGTATAATGATGAACAAGCTTTATGAGTTGTCCAAATGAATGTCATCATCTGGGCAAAGAGACTTTTTCATCCATTTGGTCTTTTCCTGGGTGTCTAATCAGGCCAAACTCTTTTGAGGGGTTATATAGGAAGCTCTACAATATTTTTAGTTTTAATGTGACCAGCATAATATAACCCACAAACAGGAGCCTCTGGAATAGATATGATTTGGAACCAAAGTTCATTATTACTTGTTGAGCTTATTAAAAAAATAACAGGATGTTAGTATTTCTTCAGTACTCCAACTTTAAGACAACCCATGTTTTTCTCTTGAAACACTTTTTTATATTGTTAGCTATTTTCTGAAATTTTAATAATCATTGACCTTATTTGATCTTAGTAAAATTATTATTTAAAAGGCTAATATATCTTTATGCCTTTAATTTCTTAGCACATACTAATTTTAGTAGTTGATTTCAGTGGACATTAGTTCTTCTAGGAAAGTTAAAGTTCTACTTACATAATGATATTTTGTGAACAGACGCCATCATTCATGAATACGTTTATATTCATGATCATTTTTCATTCTGTTTTCTTTCTTAACTCTGTTTTCATTACTTAGTTTTGCTTGGAATGCATTTCAATAGACTAGATTTTGTCTATTTTTCTATTTTATATCATAAGTGTGTTAGCTGAAAAATTGTCATTAAGTTCATTTTGTCTCCATGCTGGTAAAATAATAACTCTTAAGTTTGGGTAGCATCATACACATATGGAATAGAACTCCATGTGCATGTGAAATCATTCAAAATTAAAAAAAAATTTTCACTGATCTCAAGGTACCTTCAGAGAAAATAATTATAGCCATCATAGAATGACTAACCCCTGGCTTCTGTTGCAGATTTAAGAGTATTGTTTGATCTATGCTGTTGAATGTTGCTATATTTATAATGGATATACAGAGAGTCAGACTGTCTGGCTATTTTAAGCAGTTCTTACAAGGGCTTCTATCTGTTCTTAATGCAGTCATCATAGGGTCTGGACCTCAGTTTTAATATTTTCTGGAGCTCAATTTTATCTTTTTTGCATAAGGGTAATCAAGTTCTGAGAAAGTGATTTGCCCTGTCTATTTACAAATCTTGATGCAAATTTATTTATAATAAGTATCAAATCTTACAGAATAAGTATCAAATCTTACAAAAGTGGAAGGTCAGTCATACTGATTTGCTGTGGTGCGTTGTCTTGTATGCAGTAGACCTTCTAGATTCTCCCTTTACTGCTGTCACTCAGGAATATTCCTCTTTTGAGGTTCATTCAGTCTAAATCACCAAATTGTGATCTATAACTGTTACCTACCTGAGCCCTTTCTCAGTTACTGCAGTGTTTGGTTAGCAGTCTTTCTTTCCTCCCCAACTTCTACCCTTGTACTAGGATTTTAACATATATATTTTAATACTTTCTCAAACACCTTACCTTCCATGACTTCCACTCTACCTCATCTATATGCGCAGATGATCATACCCTTGTTCTTGCCATTTACAAGTATTCCATTTCCATGAAATCTGAAATTCCTTCATCTAATCATAATCTATTTTCATAACCCCTAAGCCTGTTTATCCTTTTCGTCACCTTTATTTGCTTCACCTCTCAGTTCTTTTCTAGGTCATCATCCCTGCACTGGCTACATTCTTGTTCCTTTCCCATCTTAACTACTTGATGAATTCAGTTCCCCATTGTCCACTTCTCAAGTCCGTTGCCCCATATCTTATCATTGATCTTTCCCTGCTAAGCTCCAGCCTTGGATTACTCCCACCTCTTACCTTTGCTCCTACTTGTACAGCTGAACAAAGCAGGAGAAAATCATGAATAGAATCTACCATATAAATTCATGTGACATAATCTCAGCTGAACCCCCTCACTTAAGCAAGACAGTTCTGTTTGTTATTTGTTATTTCACTCATTACAGTGGCTTCAGTCAGGCAATCAACATACATTTATTAAGTACTTATTATGTGCCAGGCACTTTTCTAATCATTGGGAGTACAAATACAAGTAGAAAGACAGTCATTGCCCTCAAAGAGCTTATATACTAATGGGGGAAGACTATAAAAGGAAGCTAAAAGTGGGAGAGAGAAGGGAGACAAAAGTACTAGGTACTTGGGCATGGTAAAAATAAAATATGACTGATCTGGGTACAGTCCTCAAGTTCTCAATTGAATGGTCTAGGGAGAGCCATACAGTCAGAAGGAGAGGCCACAAGGGCAGAGGAAAGAGTAATTCCAATGTGTGAATTCCAGGTCAGGATTGATTTTCAGGATGAAGAGGTTTCTGGGGCATGGTAGGCAAAGTCTTGCATGGTAAAGGAGTATAACCTGAAGAGAAATAAGCCCATATCTTTTCTTCTCTCCCCAGACACCCTAATGTTTGAATATCCCATGATGCCTCCCTCTCTAATCCTTTTAGCTGATAATTTTGCCTCTTATTTTACTGAAAAAATTGTGACTGTTTGCTGAGACTTCCTTCTCTACCCCTTCTCATCTCACATCATACAGATATCATCAGTCATTATCTTCTTCTTCATCCCTGACTCACATGTAGATGTGTACCTTTTTCTTAACAGGGCAAAAACCATAAACACAAGTGATCCCATTTTGTCCTGTGCTTTCCAACAGATTACCTTCTGTTTTATTCATCTTCACATATTTACTTTCATTTTCTCTCTGTCTCCTTGCTACTTTTATACTATCTACAAGCATGCATTTCTTTTTTATGTTCAGAAAGCCCTCCCTTGATCTGTCCATCCTTGGTAGCTACTGTCTAATAACTTTCCTTCCTTTTTTTTTGTTAAATTCCTGTAGTGCCAGTGTAATATTCACATAGTGGCTGTGAATATTCCAGCACAGTTCTGAATCACAAAATATAACAGACTCTCCACATACAGAGTCCACCCTAAACATTTATTCAAACACCAGAAAGCTGAATCTCAACAAGAGAAAACCAAATCCATCAGAGCAACAAAGAAATCCAGGATAGTAACCAAGAAGTCTATATACATTATCAAGTCTTCCCCCAAACAGGCTTTCCTGAGCAAAATGCCCTTCTCTCACTCATAGCCAACTGCCTGCTTTCTCTATCCTTCTTAGCTCTGACTAATCTGACCAACTTCCTCTTAGCTCTGCTCTAGCTCTGCCTCTTCCTGTTCCACCCTTCCTGCTCTACCTGTTCAGCACACTCTTCTCACCACAGTCTTCATGTGACTCAAACTCATGTAACTTTGGCTTCTGTGTGACTTAAGCAGGTCACATAGTCCTATTAATGGATGAAAAAGATCTTCCCATTCCACTAAAAATACATTAATAATATAACTACTTGAGAAAGACATTTACACTTTCCTTTTACTCTCTTAACTCTCCATACTCTGGCTTTTGACTCTTCATTCAACTGAAACTGTTCTCTCTGAAGTTGCCAGTACTCTCTTATTTGCCAATCTAATGGCCTTTTCTCAGTCCTCATCCCATTTGACCTCTGGATAGTCTTTGACACTATGTAAGCATAAGCAAGGTGGAATTTTTGTTTCTTTTTTCTGGTGTTCAGTTTTCCAGGCTCAGGCTAAATTGTGACCATCTGAAGGATTAATATCCTTTGAACCCTGATAATTCACAGCTGTGCTGAGTCAAGTAGATTTTGTGCCTTCTGGCTCTGAGCCTATCAGGGGTTGAGTCTTTGTTATATATTCTGGGAAGTTGGCATTTTGTTTTGGGGGCTCGCTCATGAGAAGAGCCTTCTGATTCCGTGTATTGTATTCTGGGTCGCCATTTGTTAAGAGCCCCCCAGCTACTCAAATGTTGGTGCTCTTCTGATCTGGTGGTGTACGTTGGTAGTTGTATTATTCCGTTTAGACAGTTGGAGCTCTGTCTTTTGAATTCTTTCTTGGACTACTTATTTGTACTTATCTGTCTGTTAATTAATCCTTTAATTAACAGACCCTTTAAAGCTGTCTTTTCTTTAGAAAAACAGATCAAAGAACCTGTGCTAGCAGCCCACCCTGTGTGCTAGTGTGGTTGCTAATACACACTGTCAATCACTGTCTTTTCATTGATATTCTTTTCTCCCTGGTTTTCCATAATGCTGTTTCCTGGTTCTCCTCTTGCTTGTCTCAGGACCCCAGCAATCTCCTTTTGTAGATGTTCATCTAAACTACCCTAACTAACCATGAGTGTCCCTGAAGGCTGTCTCTTGGGCCCCTTTCTCCCTCTGTACTATTTCAGTTGGTGCTTTCTTTAGCTCTCTTGGATTTAGTTACCTCTGTGATGATTCTCAGCACAACTGTTAGCCTTCCTCCCAAACTCTCCCTCTTCTGAATTTCCCAATTAGTGTGGAGAGTACTACTGTTGTCCCAGGCATCCAAACTCACAGCTTAAATGTCATCCTTCTCTCTCTCTCTCTCTCTCTCTCTCTCTCTCTCATCCCTTCCGTATCTGCACTATTGCCAAGTCCTGTTGATTCTACCTTTGTAACATCTCTCATATGACCTCATATCACCTTCTATCTTGTGACACTGCCACTACTCTGGGGCAGGCCTTCATTACCTTACTCTTGAACTATTGCAGTATTCCTCTGGTTTGTCTCCCTGTCTCAAGCCTACCCCTATTTTAGTCCCTTCTCCAATCAGTTGTTATCACGGTGACCTTCCTAAATAGCAGATCTATATTTACCCCCTTAAACAGGTAATTCCATTGGCTCCTTCTTACCACCAGGATTAAATATAAACTCCCCTCTCTTTTTTTATATACTAGCTTTATGTACTGACCTTTACCTAACACGGAAGTTTACAAACTTTAACCATACATTGTATGATTTCATTTTCACAACAATCCCGAGAAAGGCAGGGCAGATATTATTATCCCCATATTACAGAAAAGGAAATAAAAGCAATATAGTATAGTGTGTATAGGAGTCTTGTATACTAATGAACTCTTTGATCCTTTGTATATTTGAAAACAGGTTAGGAATCTGGAGCTCAAAAAGCTCAATTTATTTATCTAAGGTTGCAGTACTATTTTGTAAGCGGCAGAAGTAGGATCAAAACAGAAGCCCTCTGATTCAAAACAAATCTTTATAGCCCAGAGCATAAGACCAAATGTAATAAATTAAAATGTATAGGGTAAATATAAAGTGAAAGTTGGGTTAAAAAAATTCAACTTAAATAGATTGTAAGGATAGAGGCACAGTGAAAAAATGATAAAAAATGTTACAAGAGTTTTAGTGGACTATATACTTAATATGAATCAACAATCTGATATAACTGCCAAGAAAAGCAATACAGTCTTTGGATTAATTTATGTGTTCAGGTATTATGAGGTGATAGTCCTACTATATCCTGCCATAGAACCCATCTGGAAAATTGTCTCCATTTCTGGTACTTCAGTTTAGAGGGACATTGCAAAGCTTAAGAATGTTCATAGGGAGTCATTTTGGATAATAAAGAGTTTTTTGCAGCTAGCCTGGAGAAGGCAACACTTAATGGAGAACATGATAACTGTCTTCAAGTATTGAGATATTAGACTTATTCTCTTTGACCTCAGCAATCAGAAACCAGAATAGCAGCTGGATATTTGCACATAGGCAAATTTTAGTTTAATTCAGAGAAAAACTTAATAACAATTAAAGCTATTCAAAAGTTGAATGGGTTGCCTTGGAGGAAGTGGGTTCTCTCTCCCTGGTGACATTTTGATAAAGGGTTTCTGGTCAATTATGGGATATTTTGTAGAAGATATTTTTGTTCAGGAATAGGTTGGATTAGATGACCTTTCCACTTCCACATTGTCTTTTATCTGATTCCTATTCCGTAGTACTGTGGCAGCTAATGTAGTACTATGTAAACTAATCATCATGTATAACAATATCTTTAATGTAGATGTAAATGTAAAGGGTAAAGGAAGCTGGCATCTCCTGACCTCCTATGTGAACTGGACAAAGGAGGATTGAAAACACCTGTCACCACCCTGTTACAGGCCCTCATCACCTCACGTTTGGACTAATGTGATAGCCTGCTAGTGGGTCTGCCTGTCACAAGTTTTCCCCACTCCGGTCCATTTTCCATTCAGACACTAAGGTAATTTTTCTGAAATGCAGGTTTAGCTATGTCACTCTCCTGCTCAGTAAGCTTCAGTGGCTCTTTGTTACCTCCAGGATCAAATACAAAATCCTCTGTTTAACATTCAAATCCCTTCATAACCTAGCCTCCATCCCAATCCCTACCTTTCCAGTCTTCTTACATCTAGCTCCTCATCATACTCTTTGATCCAGTGACACTGGCTTCCTTGCTCTTCCTCAAACGAGATCCTCTATCTCTTGACTTCAGGCATTTTCACTGGCTGTTCCTCCATGCCTGTAATTCACTCCCTCCTCATCTCTGCCTACTGGCTTCCTTTAAGTCCCAGTGTGTTCTACAGGAAACTTTCCCTTTTTTAACCAGTTTCTATTTTTACAGTATTTATAGGGCAACCAGGTGGCACAGTGGATAGAGTGCTGAAACTGGAGTCAGGAGGCCTGGAGAGCAAATCAGGCCCCAGACATTTACTAGTTGTATGACTCTGGGCAAATCACTTAATCTTTTTTGTCTCAGTTTCCTTGTCTGTAAAAAGAACTAGAGAAAGAAATGGCAAACCACTCCAGTATCTTTTCCAAGAAAACCCCAAATGAGGTCACAAAGAGTTGGACATGACTAATTTACGAACAAGAACATATACCTTGTTTGTACATCTCTATTTGCTTGTGTCTTCCCCATTAGATTGTGAACTCCTTGAAGATAAGTACTACCTTTTGCTTCTTTTGGTGTCCCCAAGAGTTAGCCCAGTTCCTAGTATGTTTATAATAAGTGTTCAATAAGTGTTCCTTGACTGACAAGGCATATACATGCACACATGTAGAATTTTTTGTAGATATTCATTAGACTTAATAAGGATATAACTATAGATGGGAAAAAGGGAAATGAGATGTAATAGGTAGAGTAGATTAGAGTAAGGAATAATCAAAAGCAAAACAAGCTTTGGAATATTGATCATAAAGGGTGATTAAAAAGAGAGAAAGTGTAAGAATTAAAGATCAGAGTCTGGGTTTGGAAATTAGAGGGGAAATTCAAAAAGAGTAGGAACAAATCATTTAGAGATTATTAGTGGGAATTACTTTCTCCACCTACTTAATCTTTGCAAAGAGGGAGACAGGATGAAAAGAGAAAAAACTCTTAAGTGTGATAAAGAGAAACATACAACTAATAGTCTTAATAGTGATTGTGATTAGTATGTTTACCCATAAAATGGAGGAGGGTAGCAGAATGGATTAGAAAGCACAATTCAACAATATATTGTTTATAAGAAGTACCTTCGAATCAAAGTATTCACAGAGTTAATTGAGGGACAAGAGTAGACTTTAATTATGTTTCAGCAGTAATTAAAAAAGGCAAACCAATAAACTGGACAGTCACATAAGAATTAAGGAAAATTACCAAGTTTCCAAAAATCAAAAATGAAAAAACAATTCACAGTAAATGAAAATGAAGGAAATCATTAGACACTTATATGTGATTATATTATAAAATGTAACTGAAATTGATAAATATTTATAAAAATAAAAATATACAAATAAGAGATTAAGAAATAGGAAATTTAACCTGATATCAGAAAAAGAAATTGAAAAAATCATTAATAAAACCATAAAAAAAATACCACACCAAATGAATTTCATAGGTGAATTCTGTCAACAGTTCCAATATTAGATAAATTATTTGCAAAAATAGGAAAAGAAAGAATGATACAAATTCCTTTGATACAGGTATTGTCAAAACTAAACTAGTGAGAGAAAAAAATTTATAGATGAATATCCCTAACGAATATCACTGCTAAATTGTTCTCTAAAGTGTTAGCAAAGAGGTTACAATGACATGTTGAAATGATTACACACTGTGTCTAATTGGATTTATACAAAAGTTCATCATTAGAAATGGTATACATAATAGGCCATCATTTCTGTGGGTTTTTAAAATTAATTTTATTTCTTTGTTTTTAGTTTTCTACATTTACCTTCTATAAGATTTTGAATTCTAAATTTTCTCCCCCTTTTTCCACTCCCCATGATGGCATGTAATCTGATATAGGCTGTACATGTACAGTCTAGACTACCATTTTGTAAGAATTATATGACTATATCAAGATGTGGAAGAGGCTTTTTAACAAAATTCAACTCCTCTTTATGTGCAAAAAAAAAATCACAAATAAATAGACCATTTCTTAATGTGATAAATAGTATTTGTCTAAAAGCAAGAATTAATATTATATATCTGTAATGAAGAATCACTAGAGGTCATTCTAGTAAAATTTGAAATAATTCAAAGCTACTTACTTCTATGATATAATCCTAGACTATGAATGATAGCAATAAGATAAAAAGAAATTGATGGAAGAGCATAAATAAAAATAAGATTATAATTTTTTGCAGATGACCTTTTGACATATTTCAAGAATCTTAGAGAGTCCACTAAAAAAATTGAGAGAACATCTTCAATAAAATAGCAGGATATAAAATAAATCCACTGCCTTTCTGTATTCTTCTAAAAAAGAATAACAAAAAGGCATAGGAAAAAACCAGTTTCTTCAAAATGCCTACAAAATGCATAAACTGTCTGGTAGTTTAGTTACAGTTCAGGATACACACAGAAGTTATGCTAATTCAGCTATGCAAGTTGCTTTACAGAAATAAAGGCCCTAAATAATGAGTGTTAACTGCTGTTCGTTAGACTTTGCCAATTAAAAAAAATGAAAGTACTTCAAAAATTAATTTACAGATTCAGTGCCATACCAATCAACTACCAAAGGATTACTTTATAGAACCATAAAAAAAAAATGACCATTCATCTGGAGAAATAAATTGTCAGGAATCCCAATAGGAAACAATGAAAATATATTGTGATGAAAGTCAGTACTGGGACTAACAGTATCATACCTCAAACTCTACAACCAAGGAGTAATCATCAAAATTGTTAAAGAAAAAGAAATGGATTAAGCCCAAAGTATCCAGAAGAAATTGAACATAGCACAGGATTTGATAAATGCAAGGACTCCATATATAGGGATAAGGAGTCACAGTTTGACAAAAACTGCTGGAAAAATTGGAATAAAATGTAGCAGAAATTAGATTTAAACATAATTTAAACATCTCATGCTATATACCATAGTAAGTTTCAAATGGATGTAAGATCTAGGCACAAAATTTCCACTTCCCAAGAAATTAAAGGATCAACAAAGGGAGGAGATTTTCACACCTATGCAGAGGCAAAAGTTCTTGACCTAATGAGATAGAGAAAATTCCAGAAGATAAAATGGACATTTTTGCTTACATAAAATTGAAAAGTTTCTGTACAAAGTCAATTTTTGCAGCAAATTTGTATGATGGAGATATTATATCCAAAATATGTAGAAAATTGAAGCACAAAATTCATGCCCTCATCAAAGATGGAACCAAACAGTTCTTAAAAGAGGCGTTATCAGCAACCATATAAAAAAAGTGCTTCAAATGACTTATAATAGGAGGAATGCAAATGAAAGTGACCAAAGTTTCACCTCATTGTATCTCTACATTAAATTGGCAAACATGACAAATGGAAAATCTAATAAAAACATTAAGTTTTTGACTGACAGAGCTACTCCAACACACTGTTGGTGAAGCTGTGATGTAGTCCAGCTATTCTAGAAAGCATTTTGGCTCCATCCACCAGAATCATTAAACTATGCAAACCCTTTGACCCACAAATACCACTCTTGACCGCACATACCCCAAAGTCATCACAGAACGCAAGGATCCATGTGTAGCTGCTCCTCAGTTGAGGAATGGATGAATAAAATGTGGTATACATGATTTTAATGGAAATGTTATTATGTTATAAGAAATGTTGAAAGAATTAAAACAAGATTTAGATAATCCTATGAGGACTTCTGTGAACTAATACAGGATGAAGTGTACAGAATCAGGTTAATAATTTACTCAATGCCTACGGCCTTGTAAAGAAACAACTTTAAAAGACTTAAAAGCTATGATGAATCCAATGACAAATTATGACTAGAATATGGGTGATGATTCATGCTTCCCATGATTTATAAAGAAGTGGTAAATTATAATTGTTCAGTAAAACACGCTTTTTCAAACTCAGCTAATGTGTGAAATCATTCTGGGTGACTGCTTATTGAGGGAGTTTGGAAGGAGGATGACAGAATAAATGGTATTGATGGTGATACTTTTAAAAAAAGAAGGAAAAGAAAGAAAACATAACCAGTGACAGCTGATCTTAAAGAAATATGTTCTTTATTCCTAGTACTGTATAATTGCAAAAAAGGTTAATACAGTTTCCCAAAACACTCATTTCTTTTGTCTTTGTTTTACCTTTATTTAACTAGATTAAAAATAACTTTCTCTGTGTCTTTTAAGAATATAGATTTAAAAATGCCATCCAACTATAACCTTTCAATTAATTCTGTTGAGCAGGAGAAGGAAATTCAGTAGCTGTACAAAAAACAAATTATATAAAACAAGTTCATAGCTTTGTGTATGTGTACACCTTTTTTGTGTAATGAAACATTCTTTTTTGATGATTTTGTTATTATATTCATGACAGAAAAACTTTTAACTATAAGAAGCTATGGAGACTTGGGTCATTTTTGAGGAGTTAATCCCACCTCTTTGTCTCAATGAATTTCTTAATCACTGTAGATGATTCTTCTGTAGGTCTTGAGCATTTAATCTTGCTTTTCTTTACACTGATACCATCAGTTGAACTTTGCAGATTTTCTAAGATTTCTTTGTTGTTATGGTTATTTTATTTGTTTTTACTGCTAATAACAAAAGCATAAGTAGGACAATAAGGGTGTTGTAGGTTAGAGAAAGTCGGGAGACCCAACTTATGGTCAAGCCTCTCTTAGCAAGTCAATGTCTGAATGCTAACAAATCACTTCACCTTTCTGGACATCAGTTTCTTTAGGCCTAGGTTGAACTAGGTAAATTCTTAGCCTTCTTCATCATCAATTTATCGAAGAAAGGTAAATGTTATTTCAATTTTTTAAATTTAAAGACCTTTACAGCCTATGTTTCCAGCTTTCTTTGACATTACTCTCCATCATGCACTCTGTAATCTAGCCAAACTGGCCATCTTGTTCCTCACCCCATGGCATTCTATCTTTCATATCTGGCCCTTTGCTTTGGATTTATACATTTATTTTGTATATATTTTGTAAATGTCATATATTCATATTTTGTTTACCCCAATAGAATATTTGTAGCTTTTGGGTAGAGAATGTTTCGTTTTTGTCTTTCTATCCCCAATGCCTAGCCTAGTGCCTAACACATAGTAGGCACTTACTAAATGCTTGTTTTTTTTATTATTCTTGAATATTTCAATTGAAATTTCTTTGTTGGTACTTGAAGCAGTCTGAAGCACTATATATATTATGTGTATGTATGTATGTATATATATGCACACATACATATATGCATACACACGCACATACTAGAAAGTGAACTTTCATAATTTTCCTGACAAACTCAGATTAATTTTGCCATTATGTAGAGTGAGAGGATATAAGGGTAATTTGCTTTTGATTCTGGATTATATTAGAGTGAGTACTTATGGTATACGATATTTAGAACTCTATCTACTCAATATGTGTTATTGATGAGAATAGCTCCAGGTTTATTAGGCAGTTGATTAGAACATTTTTTAGGCAAAGTCTCAGAAGCTCTGATGGAAAAAAACCAGTGACAGCTGATCCTAAAGAAATATGTTCTTTATTCCTAGTACTATTTAATTGCAAGAAAGGTAAATACAGTTTCCCCAAATCACTCATTTCTTTTATCTTTGTATTACCTTTATTTAACTAGATTAAATAGTGGCTTCTCTGTGTCTTTTGAGAATATAGATTTCAAAATGTCATCCAAGTGTAACATTTCAATTATACTTAGACAATTGTTTCAAATGCCAAAAATTTTTGCTTTTTCCTTTGATAGAGTTTAAAATAGTTTCTTTGGCAGTATAGTCACATACTTTGCTCTTTTCCTCTCTGTAATTTGTTCTTAGTCCACACATGTCCTCTGTCAAGTCTTACTCATTCAGTGATGAGCCTTTCTGTAAGCATTTGCCTTTGGTGGATATATTTTTTATTCTACTTGTTATAACTTATTGAGTAGGATAAGGTTCCAGGGGTGGGCAGCCTGCAGCCTCGAGGGCACATGTGGCCCTCTAGTTCCTCAATTGTAACTGAATTCAAACTTTGCAGAATAAATACCCTTAACAAAAGGATTCGTTCTTTGAAGTTTGGATTCAGTCAAAGGGCTGCACTTGAAGACCTAGAGGACTACATATGATCTCAAGATTGCAGGTTCCTCACTCCTGGAGACTAAAGACTCTATTTACCTACAGTTTCAGCCTGTATTCATTGTTCATGTTTAATCATATTTAATATTTGCAGTAAGACTTCTTTACTTTAGACCAAAACTCAGCTCATCAAAATCAGTCCAGAATTAAACTAATCATCTATAATGGGATTTAAAAATCTTACCTGCCCATTAATAGACCTCAGGTGGGGATATTGAGGGAGGCTTGTTTTGTATGGGAGCCCACATCTTTTCCTGATTGCTGGTGAAGCACTCCATCACTAGGGGTAGGGCCCTCTGGGTCTGAAAAGAGTATATATATTCTAAGGTGAGGTTTTAGTTTTTGGAAGAAGGTTTGTGTACCAGATGAGACTCTGGCCAGCCGTTTTAAGAAGCCTCTCAGCTTTGAAAATGCAGATGTTGGTGCTTCTCTTTCTGGTAATGATGTACTTATCACCTATTATCAGACAGTTGGAAACTCTGTCTGTTGGTCCTGCTTGTAATTTCTCTGTTGGTATATGTGTTTGATTAAAGTAATTGTTGATCCCTCAAAAGTTGCTTTCCTTTTAGAAAAACAGATCTAAGAACTTGTGCAACAGGTCCTCCTATGTATGTGAGGGTGCTTACTGCTACATCATTCTTCCCCCACTATAACATTTCTATATCAAAGTAGCTCCACTGACTTTTCCTTATTTTTATTGTTGGTGGTAGTACTACTCCTCTAGTCTTTCAAGATTGAAAATCCAGAGCCATCTGTGCTGACCCTCTCTCTTATTTTCCATGGTCAACGAATTACCAAGAAACCCTTTTGACTCTGCCTCAATAATCAGAAGTCAATAGCAGTAAACATTTATCAAGCACTGGAAATACAGATAAGAAAAACATAGACAGCCTCTGCCTTCAAGGAGCTTACCAAAGCTGATATAATCTCTCAGGATGAATTTCATGGTGAAGGGTTTCTTGGGAGCATGATAGTAGAGGCCAATGATTAGGACAGGTTGGAAATGAAGAGTTGACTGGTCTTTCCGTTTTAAATTGAGGCTTTTAAATTGAGGGAAATAAAACAAAGGGTGAGATTAGTGGTCCTGAATATGTCCTGACTATTCAATCAAGGTGTTAGTTATTTTTATACTTAAAAGTTTTTAAATTCTACTTTTTAAAAATGAATTCTTGAAGGTTCCCTTGATCTTTTCTTTTTTGTCTCTTTTTCACACACACACACACTCACATGCACAATTTAAAGCTCTGAGACAATTAAGTATTATATAATTATAGCATTGTACAGTTAGTATATACTTCTCATTATTCTCTATAGTTTAGAACTTACCAAAAATTTTCCGTTTTAATTTGAGGAGTCCTTTGCTGTACCTTCTAACCCTCCACTTAGAGAAGTGGAGGGTATTTGAAAAAGTGTAAGTATCAAAGCTGATATAATCTCAAAGAATGAATTTCCTGGTGAAGAGGTTTCTAGGGAGCCTGATGATGGTGAATTCCACCCCAGGGAATGTAGCTGATGTATCTCTAACAAAGCCTTGACAGCTTTTTTATTCTTACCCAAGTTATTAGAAAGTAGAGTGCTGATTGCATGGAGCAACCACATATATTAGTCATGGAGTTCTGATCTTAGGAGCAAGGAATGTATTCTCTAACGCTTTTTGTTATGTTGAGAGGAGCAACATATTTTGGATATATCTTCTCGTTTGGGACATTGTAACATAGACTATCTTTGACCTTATTCTTGGAGGAGGATGAAAGCATGAGACTAGGTAGTCAACGTTGCTTTTCCAGTGGGCATGAATGGGGCACCAACTGGGTTGTATTTCACCTTTGGCACAGTACAGATGTATATTCTTAGCATTCTTTGGCAAAATTACTGTAGACTATGTTTTTATTTGTCTCCATTTATAAATGTCAAAGAAATATTCTGTTTATATCTTTAAACATATTCATTAATAAACAGTTATCAAATGCCTCCTCCAAAGTACAGTATAGTACTGTGGTAGGTTCTAGGGATAAAATGATGCAGAAGACATGGTCTTCACCCTCAAGAAGCCTTTTTGGGATGTATCAGTACTATTAGTGGTTGGCCATTATTAGTATTGTTCACAGAACTTAGACTGCTCAAAAACAGCAGACTATTTCTTAATTGAGTATGAGTTAAGAGTTTCTCCTTTAAAAATATTTAACTTGATACCAATCTTCATTATTTCAGTGTGTCATTTTTGCCTGATTTCTGAAACAAACAGAACCCTAACCCTTACAAACTTGGTCGGTTATTGGATGTTGGCATCACTGTAACTGCATATGGTTCCATTTTTTTTTTAACTTTCATGGAAAGAGGAGAATGTTGTTCTGGTTTGGGTTGGAATGAGTGACTTCTGAGGTCTCTTCCAGCCCAGAGATTCTGTGATTCTATATACCACACTTTGTTTTAAATAAGTTTATCTGAGAAGAAACTCACATAAAGTGTCAGACTTAAACAGCATTTCAGAAAGTTGCCACCTTAAACTATGACTGCAATTTATCCTTTACCTTTTCTGATTATTTGCATCCAAATGTACAAAGCCAGGATTTTACAACGGAGCACATTTACTATACTTTTAGATCTTCAATTTCCAAGTAAAATCCTTTTTTTTCTTAACCCTGAGTTGTTTATTAAATAGTGCCTGATGAGGACATGTATTGCTGTCCACTGTCTGCTTCAGTAAATGTTTTTCAGATTCTGATTTTGCGTATTGTATTAGGTTGGCATCTGTGTACCTTACCTAACTTTCAGGGAAATAAAACAAAGGGTGAGATTAGTGGTCCTGAATATATCCTGACTATTCAATCAAGGTGTTAGTTATTTTTATACTTAAAAGTTTTTAAATTCTACTTTTTAAAAATGAATTCTTGAAGGTTCCCTTGATCTTTTCTTTTTTGTCTCTTTTTCACACATGCACACACACATACACACACACACTCACATGCACAATTTAAAGCTCTGAGACAATTAAGTATTATATAATTATAGCATTGTACAGTTAGTATATACTTCTCATTATTCTCTATAGTTTAGAACTTACCAAAAATTTAATGTTAACTCTTAATTTTTTATATATTCTGGTCAGGTTCAAGTTCTTAGTAGATAAATGATTTTTAAGAAATTTCTCTTGCATAATTCTTTTAAATTCTCTGAGATTTTGAGAGAACTTCAAAATGTAGCATAAAAGGCTTTCAATAGATATGCAGATATATAAAAAAATAAGTTTTTTAATAGTATTTTTTAATTACATGTAAAAAATAGTTTCCACCTTTCATTTTTGTAAGAGTTTGAATTCCAAATTTTTCTCCCTCTCTTCTTTCCCTTCCCTCTCCTCAAGAAAGCAAGCAATCTGATACAGGTTATACATGTACAGTCATGTTAAACATATTCTCATATTGTATTTGTCCTTTGTTCTTGAAGATGACGATTTGACTTACAGTTGACTTGATTTGAGTGAGAGAGGGCTATGAAACATGACCAACCTTACTTTCTTCTCCTGAGACATCTGGGTTCAGTGGCCTGATATTCATCAGGACGATTGGAGGTGGCTCAGGATGCAGTGTGAGACCCTGGCCCCTTCAGGGTAAGGTCGTATCACATTCTCACTTTGAGTGAGATACTCCCATTCAATGAATAGGCTTCTTTAAGTTACTTGAGGGAAGGACCCTTAGGAATGTTGTAAAAGAAGAATCTAAACAAAAGGGGATAACCACAAGAAAGAAAAAACAACAAAAAAGTGAAAATAATATGTTTCACTTGGCGTTCAGATGTCATAGTTCTTTCTCTGGATATGGTTAGCATTTTCCATCAGGAAAATTGGCTTTTGAAATTTGAAATTGAATCTTTTGAAATTGGCTTGGATTATTGTATTGCTGAGAAGAGCTAAGTCCATCATAGTTGATTATCACACAGTATTGCTGTTAACTGTGTATGATGTTCTCCTGGTTCTGCTCACTTCACTCAGCATCAATTTATGTAAGTCTTTCCAAGGTTTTCTGAAAGCCACCTGCTCATCATTTCTTATAGAACAATAGTATTCTATTACATTCATATCCCACAACTTGCTCAGCCATTCCTCAGGTGAAGGGTATACCCTCAGTTTCTAGTTGTTTGCAACCACAAAGAAGAGCTGCTGTAAATATTTTTATACATGTGGGTCTTTTTCCCTTTTTTATGATTTCCTTGGGATACAGATCTAGTAGTGGTACTGCTAGATCAAAGAGTATGCATAGTTTAATAGGCCATTTGGCAACAAATAAATATTTGATATTTCTTTATCTATAAAATAAATGGATTAGACTAGTGGCCTTCAGTTTTCTTTTAACTTAGATGGATTAAACTAGCGGCCTTCAGTTTTCTTTTAACTTTGATCTATGTAAAACACGGGGGAAGATTGCTAGACATGATTTTAGCCTACTGTGCTCTGCTGTCAGTCAGACCTCATCTGAAGAATTGTTTTCAGTTCTGGGAACCATATTTTAGGAAGGAAAGATGGAGTTGTAAAGTGAAGGAAAGGAAATAAGCATTCATTAAGCATCTACTATGTGCCAGTTACTGTGCTTAAGCACTTTATGGTGCTTAATTAATCCTGAGATGTTGGTAGATGCTATAATTATCCCATTTACAGTTGAGGAAACTGAGACAGATCTTCATGACTCGAGACCCTTTAGTCTATCCACTGTGTCACCTAGCTGCCTAGGAGATTGCTAAGTTAGAAAGTATCTAGAAAACAACAAAGAGAAGATAATGGAGTAGAAAGACGCACATACTCTATCTCTTCCCCATAGCCCATAAAATACCCATAAAAAATGGTTCTCAACAAATTTTAGAGCAGCAGAAGCCACAGAACGACAAGGTGAAAGAAATTTCCAGCCCAAGGTAGCCTGGAAGGCCAATAGGAAAGGTCTATCTCACAGGTCATGGAGTGGAGCACAGCCCAGCCTTGGCTTTGCAGTATTGGGAGGAACAGGACCTGAACAGGCTTTGGGGGCAAAATTCCCCAGCAGCGACGACTATTCTCAGATCCCTCAACTCACAAAGACAACTTCAGAGGTCAGTGAGAAAGCTTTTTCAACTAGGTAAGAAGGGAACAGGGTCCTCCCCTAGGCCTGGCCCCAGGCGGTGACAGTGGAGGCAGCAGCATCCATTTGTGGAGTCCTCAGCCTAAAGCTCCTGGGACAATTGAGCCACTGATCTGGGTCTCAGCCCTGAGTAGCAGCCCTGCCCTCCACCCAAAGCCCCTGGGGGAATTGAGTAGCTGATAGGAATTTCAGCCGCCAGGCCAGGAGCGAGGAAGGGTGCTGGTGTGGCAGAGCTGGAGGCAGTTGTGGAGAGGGAATTCTACTACTCGCACATTCTGGGCAGAAAAGTTTTTGGTTCCTCCCAGACCAGTGCACAGCCAGGAGAGAAGTAAACTCCTCTCCCTTGATGGTGCCACCTTGGAGGAACTAAGAACTTACAGGTCCCCAGAGTATACCTTCCTCTTGACAAAGGATTCAAAAATCAAATAACTGGCTGGGAAAATGCCCCCAAAAGGGAAAATAAATAAGAATATAGAAGGTTACTTTATTGGTGAACAGGTATTTTCCTCCATCTTTTTGGGTGAGGAAGAACAATACATACCTTCAGAGGAAGTCAAGGTTTCCAAAACCTCCAAAATAAATATGCAATGGTCTCAGGCCTTGGAAGAGAGCTACAAAAGGATTCTGAAAAGCAAGTAAGCAAGGTGGAGGAAAAGTTGAACTGTTTATATTCCTACATGGAAAGATAATATTTGTAGCTCTTGAGACTTTTCTTAGTATTTGGATATTTGGAGGGATTACATACACACACACACACACACACACACACACACAGAGCACAGGGTGAGTTGAATAGTAAGGAATCATATCTAAAAAAATAAAATTAAGGAGTGAGAAAGGAATATGTTGGAAGGAGAAAGGGAGAAATGGAATGAAGCAAATTATCTCTCATAAAAGAGTCATGAAAAACTTTTTCAGTGGCAGGGAAAAGTGGGGGGTGAGAGGGAAAAAGTGAAACTTACTCTCATCACATTTGGCTCAAGGAAGGAATAACATGCTCACTCAATGATAGGTATGAAAACCTATCTTACACTACAGGAAAGTAGGGGAGAAGGGGATAAACAGGGTTGGGGTGATGATGGAAGGGAGGGCAAATGGGAGGAGGGAGCAATTGGAAGTAAACATCTTGGGGAGGGACAAGGTCAAAAGAGAGAACAGAAGAAACGGGACAGGATAGGTTGGAGGGAAATATAGTTAGTCTTACACAACATCACTATTGTGGAAGTCATTTGCAAAACTGCACATATTATATAGCTTATATTGAATTGCTTGCCTTCTCAGTGGGGGTGGATGGGGAGGGAGGAAGGAAGAGAAGTTGGAACTCAAAGTTTTAGGAACAGATATTGAGAATTGTTTTTGGCATGCAACTGGGAAATAAAAAATACAGGTAATGGGATATAGACATTTATCTTGCCCCATAAGACAAGAGAGAAGATGGGGATAAGGGAAGGGATGGGTGTTAGAAGGGAGGGCAAATTGGTGGAAGCTATAATCAGAATGCTCTGCATTTTGGGGTGGGGTGAGGGGAGAAATGGGGAGAAAATTTGGAACACAAAATTTGTGGAAATGAATGTTGAAAACTAAAAGTAAATAAATAAGCATTAAAAAATAAAAAGAAAAGGACAAAGAATTTTGTAGAGTCTTAAATCTGTGCCTTGTAAAGATAGATTGAAGGAATTGGGATTGTTTAACCTGGGGTGGGAGTCATGATAGTTGTCTTCAAATATTTAAATGACTGTCATGTATAAAAGGGATTAGAATTATTTGATTTGATGGTAGGGGCAGAACTATGGGGAAAGGTTGCAATAATCCCATTTTAGCTTAATATCTTAAAAAAATACCTCCCTTAGAATTAGAGCTGTTCAAAAGTGGAAAAGGTTGACTTGAGAGGTAATGAGTTTCTCCCTTTGGAAATCTTCAGGTAAAGTTTGGATGACTATTTGCTGGGTATGTTGGGATAGAGACTGTTTTTCCATTGTGAGATGTATTAGGTGACTTAGGTGACTGACCAGAAAATTGTTGTGTAGGCATGAGGTGATGAGAGCCTGTCCCTGGGTATTGGCAGTGTCCCAGAAAGATGAAGGCATACGCAGTGATGTTACAAAAGTAAAATTAACATGTCTTGGCAACAAACTGCATATACGGGTTAAGATATTGAGGGGTTGATGATTACCTCTAGATTGTGAGCCTGAGTAACTGGGGAGGTGATGGTATCTACTACACTAATTGGAAAGTTAGGAAGAGGGGAAAGTTTGGGAAGAGTTTAGTTTCAGACATGTGGTATGATATCTATGAGTTATCCAGTTCAAAAGTACAAAACAGTTGGAAATTCCTCATCAAAGAGATTAGGGTTAAATAAATAGATCAGAGAACCATCTGTATGTAGGCTGATAATTGAATCTATGAAAGCTGATGAGATTACTATAAAATAGTATAAAGAAAAAAGAGGGCCTAGGACAGAGACTTGAGGACATTTATAGTTTGTAGGTGTGATTTGGATGAAGATCCAGCAAATCACATTGAGAAAGAGCAGAATCATAAGAGAACTAGGAGAGCAGTGTACTAAAAGCCCAGAAAGCAAAGTGCAGTGTGAAACAATGCAGAGAGGTCAAGAAGTTTGAAGATTGAGGAAAGACCATTAAGCTTGGCAGTTACAGTATCACTGATAACTATGGTAAGAGTGATGAGGTCTGCAGAAAGCTAAGAAGACAGTGAGAGGAAAGGAAATGGAAGCACGGTACATGGTCTTCTCAGGAGGGTTAGCCGCAAAAGGGAGGACAGATGAATGATGATAGCTAGCAGGATGACCTAGTAAGATGCATATCAACATGGCCTGATCCTGTGAAGGTTTTTAAGGACAGGATGTGTGTAGGCAATAGATAATCATCCAGTAGGCAGAAAGAGATTGAAAATTAATGGAGGGAGAATGCCAAAAACCTGCTGGAGAATACAGGATGGCATGGAATCACTTGTTCATGTAGAATATACATTCTGTCGAAGTTAATATGTTATAATCGGTTGAAAGATATGATTTCTAAGAAATCAGTTCTTGTGATTTCCTTGGCAAGGAATAGACCACCTCTTCATGTGAGATGGGTTGGAGGAAGAGATAGTGACAGAATGCATATGAGTGATGTGAGATGAAGAGAATGAGATAAGAGAAAATTATTGACAAAGGGGCCTCAGTTTTTTTCAGTGAAAAATGAGGCAATATTCTCAACTAAGAGAACAGAGAAAGAGGGCACCATGGGAGGCTTGAGGAGGAATAGAAAAGTTTGGAAAAGGCACTATAGAGAGTAGGATAGTGAATTGATTGTGGAGATACGAAAGGATTGCCTTGCTTCTGTGAGGGTCTAGTTGAGATTATCTAACATGATTTTTATAATAGATCGAACCAGGACAGTGTCATTATTTTTCTCCTGATTCATTCAGAATTCATGAGTAGCTACAGAGGCACCAGATGGTGAGAGTAATCTAAGCCCAATGCTTGGGGATAGGCTAAGGGGACAAAAGACTTGAAAGAAGAGGACAGTATGGAGTTGAAGGGAAAGGAGAATGAGATACAGAGTGGGTGTGGGAAGTGGAAGGCTGCATTGGAGTTAAAGTTGTACTTGAGCCAGCTAAAATTGACCTGTAAGATCCCATTGTTAAATTTTCAGTGTAATCATTTTGCAACTCAGAAATAGGCAAATGCTATAATTGAGGGCTTGATTTATTATTTTGTTGATTGTTTAGACTTAAGAAAGTAATGGAGAAAATGTTAATGATGTGAATAAACTTAGAAGTGTGTCATATTTCTTTCTCTCTCATATATGTTTGTGTCATGTATATTTGCATTATATATATTTATATTCAGAGAGAGAGATGTTAAATGTTAACCAGCACACCAGTGAGTAGAATGATTGGAAATCATGGTTAGGATGAAGAACAGAGTTTTGGGTTGGTAGGCAGAGAGAGATGTGGGGTAGCAATAGATTGTGATTAGATAAGGGAATTTTAGTGTTCATAAAAATAAAAGTTGAACACTTGCAGATTGAGGGTAAGATAAAAAATGTATGATTATTTCTATATATATCTGAAATGAGGTGGAGTAGTAGGTTACAGGAAATGAGCACATTGAGGAATTGGAAAGTTAAGGTGTTTGAGGGAGTAGCAGTATGTCTGTTGAAGTTCTTTAATACAAGGACAAGAATTGAGGAAGAAAGAAAGATTGTAAATTAGGCATTGAGCTCCAGGAGAAAAGGAGAACGTTGTGGAGGATGGTTAATAATAGCTACCAGAATCTTGATTGGGTGATAAATGTATATTGAGTGAATCTCAAAGAAGGAATTTTTCCTGAGTGATGGAGAAAGAGAGTCTGGAAGAGGGCATGGGGTACTGAAAAGAAGAACTTTACAGAAGATACAAGATTGTTTTCAAGAAAAATCCTCTAATTAACCTTCAAAAAAACTTTTTGGTATTAAGAGTAAACAGCTTTTTTTTTCTGAATAAAGGTGATTGAGTTTTAAGTAGGGTTTCAGAAAATCAGAAGAATTGCTTTCTTAGAAGTCGTGTCTTTCAACTGAATGTAACATTAACTTCAACAGAATGTATGTTAACATGCAACATATGCTACCAAATTCAGCATTTATACTGCAGGTAGGCAGTGAGGTCCAAGATAAGGATATTTGAAAGAATATTTTGAATAAACTGAGGGTATTAGTAGAACTGAAGGCCTTCAGTTTAGTAGTGCATTTCTGTCATACCTCTTCAAATCTTAATAGATTTTATAATTTGTAAAAAATAAAACATAATAGAGTCATAATGAATTTTAAAATAATTTACTAGTCAAGTTGATAATTGGAATTCTTTTAATCATATATACTTTAAATCATAGATTAATTTATAATTGGAAGAGAATTAAATATACTTATTGTGATGACTTTTTGTTCTGTCTTTTTTTCAATAATAATAACACATTTATTTATTGGTAATGTAATTGTCAGTGTTTTCTTCCTGACAATCCTATGAAACAGGTACTTCAGGGATTATTGAGTTATTTGCCCATTGTCACCTAGCATTGTGGTAGAATAGAAATTCAGTCCAAAATTGTTTTACTTTGTAAGTCATTCACTCTTACCACAATGTCTCTTGAATATGACATCATCTTAGAATTTCTTTGAAGATTTTGAAATTTGCTTTTCTAAAACCTAGGGTTACAGGCTTGTTTCCTATTATTAAACCTAAGATGATCTTCCAAAGCTCCTATCTTTTCCACTTCACCAGCTATGTAGTAATGAGCTTTTGTAACATAATTCACTGGGCCAGGGGAAAAATAATGACTTTTAAAAAGCCAGCCTTACAGGATTATATTGGTGATATGTATTTAAATTTATTTAGCACTTTTTAAAAAGACATTTGAACTGTGATAATCTCTTAACAGAGGTTGTGTATGGTCATCTTTTCAGTACACTAATATTTTAACTTTAGCTGCTCTGCTGATAACATTCTGAGATGTTCATATGAATTATTTTTAGTGCTAAATTGGACTTAACAGTTTTTAAGCCTCTTTTCTTTTTGCAGGTACAATATTGAACCCAGTTTATATTGCCCATTTTTCTCTCTTGGTGCATGTATGGAAGGTCTGAATTTACTATTCCATCAGCTCTTAGGAATCTCTCTCTATGTAGAGCAGCCAGAGAAAGGAGAAGTGTGGTGTGAAGATGTCCGAAAACTGGTAAGCTGCCCATAGTGCGTAAGCTGAGTATTTTTAATTTCAGCCTGTAGTCTGGTAGTTGAACTGGTAGCAGTGGCTGCACTGCCACCTTCACCTGCCCTCACCTTGCCATCTGCTCTCCACCTGATTGCTAATTCTGTCCCTGTAGCCCTACTGTATGGTTGTTTGTCTTTATTAAATTCCAAATCTTTGATCACAAATTTTAATGGGAAGATCTGATTAAAAATGCCCTAAAGCAGAGTATCAAAAAAAGTTCTCTGAAAAAAAACTTTTTTTGAACAAAGCAAAAGGAAAATTAAAATATGTTATAAAATGCCGATCTTGGAGGATCTACATCATTGCTTTCTGTTTCTTCATTACTTTTTTATCTTTCATAATTTTCAGGAAATCATTAGAATATCTTGTTACAAATCATTTTTCTGTCTTCCTTTCTTTTTAGATTTTTTAAAAAGATTTTTAAACCATTCCCTAATCATGTAAATCCTATCTACTGGTTACTGCTTTATTGCTTATTGAGGCAGAGAATGCAAGATTATTGATCTAGAGCTGAAAGTGGCCCCAGAGGCCATTTAGTTCAACCTCCTAATTTTATGAATGAGGGAACTGAGGTCTCAATTGAACAATTTTCTAGTGACTTCTGTATTTCTTTTTATCTAGTGTTTTATGTTGCTTGAGATAAGCATTTTTATATACCTCCCTCCTTGTTCTTTCTAGTATTTATCTGCTCACTTCCTATCATTAAATCTTTTTTACCTACTTTTGGAGCCCTCATATCCATTCTGCATTTTTTTTTTATGATTTAGTTAACTTTAGCTAACTTGGTAAAAGTGAGAAGTGGGGAAGAGAATGAGAAATTTGGAGGAAGTGTGCTCCATCTGTGTAGTCACCAGAATTATATTCCTGAAGCTGATAAATTTCCAATGCCACTTTGAAGGATATGTTTTAAAATTAAATGGGCAAACAAGATGTCTCCCACACAGAAAGAGAAGGCAGAATGGAGTCATCCTCTCCTCTCCTCTTGCTTTCTATCTCCTCTCCCTGCCTTCCCCCGCGGAGTTATGGTAGAGTATTCTCATCAGTGATATACAGGGGACATAGAAACTATGTTTACTTACCATTGAACAACACTAAGATTTTACTTGGGGAATTACAGCTACTTCCTAAGATTTGAAAGGAGCTGATAGTACCACAACACTTGAGAAATTGGCAGAACCATAGCCCTTCTACAATGCCTAGTGAAGGGTAAGTAGATAAAAGAGAATAGAGTGTTTGGAAATGACCACAATAGGTGGGATGTCAAATTTTCTTATTTTCTATTACAAATCCCCAAGCCTAAAAAAGTATATGTGTTTTTATAGAGGAATAGAAGCAAAGGCTTCTATTTGTGGTTATTCATTTCCAGTGCATTCCTAGTTTTGGTATAAGGAACATTTGATGTAAAGGTTTTAGATTCCTTTCTTCACTGTGATATTTGAAACTTCTTTCAGGCTGTGGTTCATGAAACTGAGGGACTTTTGGGATACATCTATTGTGACTTCTTTCAGCGAGCAGACAAACCACATCAGGTAATATGAGGTTTAGAGGAGTAGTTTTCCAAGAACTAACAAGTAGTAAGCTATCAGCTCTATGAGTGGTAGAACTCACTTAATGGAGTCATAATTTTAAAAAGATATAATTTAGAAATAAAATTAATTTTTAAATAGATCATTTAAATTAGGATTAAGAATAACTGGACTTACATTTTCCTATGTATCATTTATCTAGGTATATATTACATTGAAATCTATTAAAAATGATAAAAAATATATCTATTTGAAAACTTTTATTGGCCATTTCAATGGGGTAAATAGTGGATTTTTCCTGGTTTCTTGTGGTACAGTACCATACTTAGTAAAAAGTCAGGCAGCTCCTTCAGTAGTTGTTGCTGAACAAAAATGGAATACCAAGCAGACAGGCTAATGATAATGTCACTTTTCTTTCATATAGCACTACATACTTTTTATAACTCTTTAATTATTTCACTTGATCCTCATGGCAATCTTTTAAAGTAGGTGGGGCAAATATTTTTATTGTTGTCATTCAGTCATTTCAGTCATGTCTGACTCTTCATGATGCTGTCTGGGGTTTTCTTGGTAAAGGTACTGGAGTGGTTTGCCTTTTCCTTCTCTAGTTCATTTAACAGATGAGGAAACTGAGGCAAACACTGTTAAGTAACTTAGTGTCTGAGGCCACATTTGAACTCAGACAGATGAGTCTTCTTGACTGTAGGTCCAGTACTTTATGCACTGTATCTCTTTGCTGCCCAGGACAAATAATATTGTCCCCATTTTTCAAAAGTGAGTTAAACAAGATCATGAGGCTAGTTAGTAGTGGAGCTGCAACTAGAAATGAAGTCTTTTGTATCCTACCTAATCATTTCATGATGGCATGCTTGCATGGATTCTGGATAATGGACAATGTTCTTGGGCTTTCCTAGTCACCAATGGAGTGAAGCAGGTATGTGTCCTTGCTCCCATGCTTTTTTTAACGTGATGTTTTCAGTGATGTTGTTAGACACTTTTAATGAGGATGAAAACAGCATCAAGGTCAACTGCTGTACTGACAGTAAATTATTTAATTTGAAAATGCTCCATACAGGCCAAGGCTAAAGTGGAGGGAGAATTGGTGCATGATTTTTTGTTTGCATGTGATTGTGTAGGTAATGCAGCCTCTGAAACTGAGATGTAACAAAGCATGAATTAATTTTCTGCTGCTTGTGTTAATTTTGACCTAATGACTAACACCAAGAAAGTAGAGGTTTTTTATCAGTCAGTACCACACCATCCATAAATGGAACCATTGGTTACAGCAAATGGAGAAATTCTGACTGTTGTGAATAAGTTTACCTGCCTTGACAGTATACTTTGCAGCATAGTACATATTGATAATATGTACGCATTGCCAGAGCTAGCTCAGTATTTGACAGGCTGCAAAGAAAAGTGTGGGAGAGAAGAGGCATTAGACTGCCAACTCAACTGAAGGTCTGCAGAGCAGTTGTGCTGATCTTGTTGTTGTATGCTTGTGAAATCTGGACATTATACCAGCACCATGCCCAGAAACTGAACTGCTTCCATTTGAATTGTCTTAAAAACATTCTGAAGATCACCTGGCAAGATAAGGTATCAGACACTAAGGTCTTTTCTTGATCTGAACTGACAAGCATTCAGACTCTACTGCATCTACTTTGAATGCCAAATATGCATTTGCTTAAAAGACTATTTTATGAAGAACTCACACAAGGCAGGTGCTCACATGGTGGTTAGAAGAAGTGATACAAGGATACTTTTAAGATCTCTCTGATGAACTCTGGAATTGATTGTTAGACATGGGAGACCCTGGCACAGGATCAACCAGTATGATATCAAAGAACGCGCCATGTTCTGTGAGCAAGGCAGAGTTGTGATAGCTCAAAAGAAACATGAAATATGCAGATTTGGAGACCTCTTCATTCCAGATGTTCATGTGGACCAATTTTAACCTACCGGGGTTAGTCTTCCACACTCATATTAGTATGATTAGTCACAGCTGGACACATTGTACATGGACAATGAGATGTCATTGTGCTCCACTTTGATTACAAAGGACAAACAACATCCTACTTGATATTATCTCCCCACTGTGGGAATCCTCACTTGTGTGGTTAATGCTAATTTAGAGACTAGTTTATCCAAATAAGAAAAAACCACTTTGAATTTATTAAATGCTTGCATCATGCAAAATATTTACTTTGTTGTTGTTCAGTCGTTTTTTAGTCATGTCCAACTCTTTGTGACCTCGTTTGGCATTTTCTTGGCAAAGATACTGGAGTGGTTTGTTATTTCCTTCTCCAGCTCATTTTACAGATGAGGAAACTGAAACAAACAGGGATAAGTGATTTGCCCAAGGTTACACACCTAGGAAATGTCTGAGGCCAAATTTGAACTCTGACTGCACACCTGGCGCTCTATCCACTGTGCCACCTAGCTGCTCCAACAAAATAAGTTTCATAGATGTGCGTTCCATTTTTAAAAATTTCTTAATAGATGGTAGGTGTGATGAATAGGTATGATGAAATGGGTTAGATAATGATGAATAATTTGTTGGTGTGATATACCTTTCTTAATTTTTCTATGCTATATTTGCATTTCAAAATAAAATTCTCCCATTTAGAGTTTCAGGGAGTATACTAGCTACTAGTAGTGGCTTTAACTGAATCATCTTCTGAATTGTTTTTCTATTGGGAAAAAAAAAACATTCTGTCGAATGCAAATTCATTTTTTGAATTTTTTTTATGCTTATATTTGTTTTTGCTTCCTTCACTTTCTAGGAAGTAGGAGCTGCTTTATTTTTTTTTTTTTAAACCAGCAGTGCTGAGCACAGAGTAGACAGTCATATGGTTGTGAATTGGATTTAAAATTGGAAACCTTTGCTACCATACATCAATACTTTCTCATTCCTTTTAAACAGTAGGAATTTAAGAGGAGTAAAAAATTTTTTTAATGAAAATTGTGTGGTAAATAAAAAGGCCAATTCTAGTTGTGTTAAAAATGAGATTTTAGGCACTTGCCTTTGATATAGTTTTATGCTAATAAATCCTTTTGACTTTTTCTTTTACTGAGCCTTATTTCTTCTTTTCTGCTTCTGATTATGAAGGACTGTCATTTTACAATCCGTGGGGGAAGATTAAAAGAAAATGGGGAATATCAGCTTCCAGTAGTAGTTCTTATGCTGAACCTTCCTCACTCAACAAGTATTGCACCACCTTTATTAACTCCTGGAATGCTGGAGAATCTTTTTCATGAAATGGGACATGCCATGCATTCTATGCTGGGACGTACTCGTTATCAACATGTTACAGGTGAGATGCTAAGAGAACAGTTTTATTTGGTACTTTATATTTTCAGTAAATTTTATTTGATAAGGAAAGCCTTTATTTTAGAAAAAAATGTTCATTTAATAGCCCTTTGTGCTCATTTCATTGACCATGCCTCTTACTTTTCTATTTCTATTCTTATTTTTGTAAATTTCACTGCTTAACTTTGTTTTATTTCTCTCCTCTAGCCACATAGCCTTTTACTTCACCCATGTACTTCATCCATAG
The DNA here is from genome assembly GCA_028658325.1 of Potorous gilbertii. Taxonomy (NCBI): domain Eukaryota; kingdom Metazoa; phylum Chordata; class Mammalia; order Diprotodontia; family Potoroidae; genus Potorous; species Potorous gilbertii. The sequence goes on along the minus strand of CM053771.1, from coordinate 156,760,715 downwards.
ATAATAAATGACATTTTCATGGAGAATTATTCTTTTGAATGGTCTTTGCTTATATAAATATTCTTATTTATATTTGAGTGTGAATGAATGTGTGTTCCATTAAAGTTTTTTTGAACTGGCTATATGGAAGAAAGACAGGACTACTGAATAGGGTCAAGATCATGAATGTGATTAGCTATTTATGAATTGTGATGATAATCAGTTTTACTTGTGATCAAATTAGCAAGTTCCTCTCCATAAGTTATGGAATTATGATTTATCGTGAAAAACATGCATTTGATATCTGACAAATCACCGGGGCAGATTTCTTAATTTCAAGATAATTTCATATCAGTAACTACAATAACAGTAATGAGAGGCAGAATGGTGTGTACATAGAAGGCTCGCCTTACAGTTAGGAGCTTCTGGACCTCTGATACATACTGGCTCTGTGACCATGGCTAGAGGAGACAGGATTTGCTGATTTGTGTCTGTGCTGTGGCTCTGTGCCTAGTCATCATCTTCACTGTTATTATAGTTTTTGTTGTAGAGAGAGTGTATGTGTGTGTGTGTGTGTGTGTTTAAGGATGGCCTCTAGCATCCTGGATGTACCCCCTGTGGTGAACCCGTGGGAAAATATAGAGAAGAGCCAGGTGGGATTGGTAGGCATTGATTGATTTTGATCTGCATTGTTGAAGAGCACTCCAGAATGTTGTGTTTAATTTAAGTGTGTATTTGTATGCATTTAGATAGACCCAGAACACATATACATACCCATATATATATATGTAGACATGCACACATACATATATAAACACAGAGAAAATTCATTGTTTCCTTTCTGTGGTTACATGCATGTGTGTATGTCAACATGTGTATGTATATATGTATGTATGTATGTATGTATATGCAGATGTGCTCACACACAAACATATGCTCTATGTCTTTGAGGGTGAGGGGTTGTGATTCCCCATGCAAATCAGTAGATCAAATGCCTCTAGCAGCCTTAAGATGTTTGCTGGGGTGCAGAGAAATCAGATGACTTACTATTGCTGTCTGAGCTGCTATGGAGCAGAAGAACTTGAACCTGAAATCTTTTTTTCCACCTCCATATTTATTTATTTATTTTCACTTTTCATCAGTCACTTCCGTAAGTTTTAAATTTTCTCCCCTTCCCTCCCCAAGACAGCATGCGATCTTATATGGGCTCTACCCATACATTCTTATTAAACACATTTTCACATTAGTCGTGTTGCATAGAAGAATTAAAATGAATGGAAGAAACCAAACTAAACAAAACCAAACATAACAAAAGAGAAAATAGTCTGCTTCATTCTATGTTTCTACTCCATAGTTCTTTCTCTGGATGTTGAAGGCATTTTGTATCATGAGTCCTTAGGAAATGTTTGCATTGCTGTGCAGGACTAAGTCTATCAAAGACAATCCTCACACACTGTGGCTGTTACTGTGTACAGTGTTCTGGCTCTGCTCACTGCACTCAGCATCAGTTCTTCTAAGTCTGTCCAGTTATTTCTGAAGTCCACCTTGAACCTGAATCTTCAGATTTCAAAGCTAACCCTGCTGTGTGCTGTGCCATGCTGCCTTCTAACGGAACAACAATTAATAATTTATATCAACAACTGACATATAGCACTTGAAAGTTTTCAGAGTGCTTTACAAAGTTATCTCATTTAAGCCTCATGAGCATAGATGTTTTCTTTAAAAGTTACTAAGAAAAGTCACTTTGTTGCTTTGTCCATCAATTCCTTTATCTGAAATGGGGACAATAATATTTGAATTGTCTACTTCTCAGGGTGTTTTTGAGGAAAGTGACTGGTAAACCTTTAAGAATGATAATAGGTTATAATTTAGTTCCCCAAATGTGTGTTAACAGAAGAGTAAAATCAGGCTCAGAAAAAATGGTCTGCCACTTAAGCTTCTCTCCTCTAACTTTCGGAGTTGGGATTAATGTGAATGGGAGTTCCTAGGGAAGCTCAGCCTTGCAGCTCTGGTTCCCCTCGGTTTCCTCTTTTGTAAAGTAAACTGGTCTCTAAAGTCTCTCCCAGCTCTAAACATTGTGTGATTTAAGCTCCTGCAGCCCCAACTTCAAACCCTGATTGCAGGCTCATAGTGGGTGGTGGTTCCCCCACAGTGGTGGATTATAAACAGGTGGTCTCTGTCTTGGAATGAATCTGGAGGCAGAGGAGCTTTTACTGATGACAAAAATAAAACAAAAAATCAAGGGTGTGTTAAATTAAAATTAAAGTCTTATAACATCTGCTTATTTTTTAAAAATACGTAGTTATATTGATATTTTGTTACTAGGCATTGACTTCTTTAGAAAAGAAAATAAGTTGGGTCAGTATGAATTTACAACAAAGGAAGGAATAGAAACCATGTTTGAGAATGGAATCCTGTGAATTTTAAGTGAAAATTTTTACTTTAATTTTAATAGCATCTGAATTTGATAGATTTAGTACGTGAATAGCTTGAATGCAGACAATTTCGCTTTTAGAGAGTGTGAGCAATTTTATTTTTAAGGTACCATACCCAGCTGTGCAAACATTTTCTTTCAGTTTTTGATTTGAAGTAAAATGCATAGGATTATAATAAAGTTTTTTGCCAATTTGTGCAATTATTTTATAGAAATAAAATATTGGTTTAATGAATTAAAGCTTATAGTTCATCAAAAGTCCAAATAAAGTTTTAGAAGTTCTCTTAAAATAACATGTTACCTTAAATTATGCCAATTGTTATTTTATTTCAGGGACAAGATGCCCCACTGATTTTGCTGAAGTTCCTTCTATCTTGATGGAGTACTTTGCAAATGATTATAGAGTGGTTAACCAGTTTGCAAAACATTATCAGACTGGCCAGGTAGGGAAAAAAATGTACTTGTTGTAACTCTTTATTTTATAATTAAACTGAACTTAGGTAAAGTTATGAATTTTATAAAGGAAATTATTCATTTTTCCTTTCACTCACATCATGATGGAGGTAGGAGAAACTTTAACTATTTTGTGAGGAAAATTTACTTTTCATCTTCCAAAGGCCAATGCCCCAACAGTGTAGAATGTTAAAGGGGAGGTGTACAGCAAAGTTCCCAAATCTAGTTATGGTGTGGGAATGTGCTTTTGTGCCTTCTGGAAATCCTAATAAAATTAAGAGAGAAGGGATCATAATATGGGAGGGAGAGTTATGGTGACAACTGGCTTATGATGTTACTAGGAGATACACACTTGCCATTTAAGAGCTCACAAGTTAGGCAAATTTTTCCAGCATTTCTTGAATACACTGAAATAGCCTCTTCCTGCCAAAACTGTCTATTTAAATAGTGTACAATTTGTGTGCTGTGAATTTCATCTTGTTATTGAATTCCAGTATAATTGTGAAGCTATAGTCCTATGAGGAGAGATTTGTTAAGGTTGCTATTATTGTAATATGTTCAGTATTGTAGCACCTGTAGTAAAGGTGTAGTAATTTGAGAAATTTTTAGTACTTTCCAACACTGTAATTCCCCCTTGACTTTTGTGCTTATATTCTTTCCCTCAGAACATAGAAACATAGTTCATAAAATTTAGCTTCCTCTTTGTTTTACTAGTGTACTTACAGTGTCTCATAGAACTGAACAGCAGTGTTTCATTTCACTAGCTATCATTCTTTTCTCTAAATGATATTTCATATCGACCCTACAGAATTGTAATGACCAAACAAAATTTTTTATATGGTTATGTATATATGTTGATTGGAAGTTTAAATTATTCATATATATATATATATATATATATATATATATACACACACACACACACACATACTTAAATACATACACACGTGTCTATCAAATTGCTGTTGATTATAACAGTTTCCTGAAACATTCCTCCAATTCAGGATTAAAATCCTGTAATATAAAATAATTTACTTGATTGTCCATAAAGGTAGCAATTAAAGGACCAAATAACACTTGACCTTCATCTTTTGACTTGTTGAGGTAATCAGTCAGTGAGCATTTATTAAAGTCTTATTATGTGCTAGGCACTGTGCTAATCTCTGGGGAAACAGAAGGAAAACAATCTCTGTATTCAAAGAGCTTGCATTCTAATGGAATACAACGTATGCATCAAAATGTGCATAATTAATACAAACTGAAAGAAGGTAGTTTTTGGGAGAGAGAGCATTATTAGTTGTTGGAGATCAGGAAAACTTGCATTTAGACTGTCGTTCTTAAGCTATCATGTGTTTAGAACAGTGAATAGGCTCGTGTGACTAGATTGCCGAGTACATGAAGGGAAACAATGCCATTGTTGTAACCATTTTCAGGTCAGGCTGAAATTCCTCTGTTAAATCATTGAATAACTAATTTGACTGAGTCTAAAAATCAACTTGCTTTGGGAAGTTTCTTGAGGTAGCTCGATTTAACAGGGCAGTTACTGGTGTTAGGTCAGTGCTATATGAGTGTTAGTTGTTGTTGTTACTACATTCTATATTCTAGCCAGATTGGATTGCGAGGCATTGCTTGAATTTGATCTGCCGTTTTCAGTGTTTGCTTGTCCTGTGTCTTTCATATAGCTTCTCTTCCTTAAAGCCTTAGCCCAGGTACTACCTTCTCCATGAAGCTATTATGTACCTAAGATATGCTAAGAACTGTGCTGCTAAATGCTAGATATAATGTATAGGGGGCCAGATTTGGAATTAGGAAGATCTGGTCCTCTATCCTGGCTCACACATTTCTTTGATACCGGGAGAGACCCTTATAATCTCAGGGCCTCAGTTTCTTTATCCGTAAAATGAGAGAGTTGGGTTAGATAACCTCTGAGGACCCTTCCAACTTTAATTTGTGATCTTGTTATCTCTGATCCTGTATGTTTTCTCCTTCCTCAGATTTTCTAAAAAAATTCTTCATTCCTACAGCAGTATACCTTGTATTGTGCTTGTCTGTGTACATTTTGTTTCCTTTCTTTTAGATCAGGAATAATATATATAGATTTTTTTCATTTTTGTTTCCCCATTACCCTATATAATGCATTATTGCATTTACCAGGCACTTATTATTGGTAGACTTGATTTGAATTTTGTAGACATGGGTAGCTTCTATATTTGTTTTTTAAAAAGGTATATATGGAAATCTAGAAACCTGAGGGTTGCATGCAGCACAGGGAAAATTTTGGGCTAGGTTATTAACAATAGAAATTAAAGTAGTACTGCTGTGGGAATAAATTATAGTTTATCTAGATAGAAATTATGATGCTTTCTTGGTCAGTTTCAAAGCTTTATTGGAGACAAGCAATAGTAATATTTGTAGGTCTTATAATAGCAGAAATCTACAATTTACAAAATTCTTTTCATATGTTTTCTTATTTGATTCTCAGAGCAGCCCTTTGAGATTATACAAAATGGATATTTTATCTTTTATATATTTTGAAGTTACACTCTGTTCATAATTTTGATGAAGTCTTCATCTCTCAAAAGCTAAATGAAGCAACAAGAATAACTTACTCTCACCTTAATTTTTAGCAAAAAGACAAGAAAATAATCTCAGGGTTTTGGAATTAATAAGTACCACTGACAAATGTGATAATGATAGAATAAATCAAGAGAACAATGATATGGTCAAACTCCAGTAAATACTCTCGACCTTAGGAAAGCAGATTTCAGAAAGTTCAGAGCAAAGATAATTGTATTCAATAGGTAGCAACTCCAAAGAGATGGGAGACTTTTACAAAGGCATTGTGAGTTTATAATTATTATGAAATGAAAATGAAATGAATCAGCAAGCATTTATTAAGTACCTCCCATGTGCAAAGAACTGTGCACTGTGTTGGGGATATAAAGATATGGGGGGAAATTGCCAGTATGGCTACACAAATGTTTTCCTGATGATCTTAGGTTTAAAAGATCTTACACAAAAGATGGAAAGAAGAATTAATAACCAAGATTTAAGTTCCAAAGAGCATTGTGAACCTATGAGAAAAAATGTCATGGAAGCTAAGGCATGAAATGGATTGAGCTTTATAAAAAATAATAGATGAAACTAAAGAACTTTCAGAACTGTTTAGAACTACAAGGACTATTTTGCTTGGGAGAAGTGATGTAATGTTGCAGGACTAGTCAACTTCTGTTTTACTGCTTACTCTCTATCTTCAGCAAGAAAAATGACCTTTAAACTAGAAAGTGTTGAACAAATACTACTAGGAGAAATGCAACCCATATTAGAGGAAATAGGAAGAGAGTACCAATTTCCTCAAAATGAGTCCATGTCTCCATTTTTTTGGTGTTTAGTCATGTCCGACTCTTTGTGACCCCATTTGGGGTGTTCTTGGCAAAGATACTGAAGTGATTTGCCATTTCCTTCTCCAGCGCATTTTACAAATGAAGAGCTGAGGCAAACTGAGTTAAAGTGATTTGCCGAGGATCACATAAGCCATTAAATGTCTGAGGTTGGATTTGAACTCATGAAGATGAGTCTTCCTGATTCCAAATTCAGTGCTATATCCACTGTGCTACCTAGTTGCCATGTCTTTATAGCTGTATGAATTAGCAGATTTCAAGATGGTGAACTGATAATCCCTGTGATCTTTGAGAAATTATAGTGAGGGAAAAAGATGCTAGAAAACCATGAGCAAATATTTCAGTTTTCAAGGGAAAATTGTTTATTTTTGTAAATAAACAAACTTGACATCAGTCCTCCACAAAATCCCATAATAATAGGTTATTAAATGACTTTTTAGCGTTTAAAAAACAATGTTGAAATTATTTGGAGCCAAGTGTAGTTTCACTAAGGACCAGTTTTGCCAAACTTTTATAATGTTTACCAAGTTGTTAGTACTTGGAATGAAATAGACATAATGAATCTTAATTTTAGCAATATTTTACTAAATTTCCTGTGCTGTCTTTGTTGGATGATAAAATTTGGACCAGATATTTGTATTAGGTAGATTCACAGATGAGTGAACAGCCATGTAAAAGAATGTTGTTTCATGGATTAGCATCAACCTACATGGTGATATGTAATGGAACGCCACAGAGCACTTGGCCTTGTTCTCTTCAGCACTTTTTTTTCAGTGATTTGTGTGGCAGTGCAAAAAAGTATGCTTATTAGTTTAACATGTAATACAAAACTAGGAACAGCAACTAATACTGTAAATGACAGAATCTGAATTCAGTCATATTGACAGATTTGAAATTATAAGATTTATGCAAAATCTTGCATTTAAATAAAAGGATAATCAACTGCATGGGTATAAGTCAGCAGCTTGATAACACTTAATGTGAAAAGCAAATCTGAAGACTTTAGTAAACTATAAGCATATTAAAATTAGCCAATTAGTCTGAGGAGCTATATTAAACTATATTAAAAGGGCTAACTCATTCTTAGACTGTATTCGTAGAAAGATGATATCCAGATAATGGAAAATAATAGTCCCACTGTAGTTTGCACTACTCCAACTCTATCTTTGAATATTCTGTTCAATCCTGTGGTTTAAGTATTATTAAATTCCACTAATGCCTTCATTGTACCTCATTTTGTGGTTGAAGTTACCTTTAGCTACACTCACAAAGTATACTATCTCGAAGATCCTACCAGGTCAGAAGGACTTTAAGTACTAACCCATTGGTAGACTCTATGTCTATTGTCTGTGGACTAGCCTAAGTTCAAAGAGTTCATTAAGTTCATTAATGAATTAGCCATAGAGTGATGATTTGTTCCCACAAACTCTTGAAGACCATCAGGTAACTTCTAGAGAAGTTGTAATCTGTGTTGAAGAATGTAGTGACCACACCAATAAAATTACAGATCCTTCGGAATAAAATATCAGTAAGTTAGAGACTATCTAGAAGAGAGATGCCAAGATAATTAATGACCTGGGAATGTTATAATATAGAAATGGTAAAAAGAATCTGAATTCATTTTGACTGGAAAGAGATTAAGATATGATAGCTCTCTTGAAATATTTAAAGGCTCTTATGTGGAAGAAGGTCCAAAGAATGGAAATATAATCAGATTTCATTTCACCAAAAAAAAAAAATTTATTCCACAATGGAATGAGCCTTTAGTGCAGGTTGTAAGCTTTCCATCATTGGAAGTTTTCAGTCAGAAATTGTGTCATCTGTCAGGGACATTAAAGAACATATTCCTGCATTGGGTAGGAGTTTAGATTAATTGACCTTTTACAAATTGAATGAGAACTTAATTCTGTGATCCTGTTTTTTAATACCTTTCCTCCAATGCCCGACAGTGTTTTAAATGTAATTATTATTAACTGATTGAACATGTAGCTTGTTTGAAATATAGTAAATCCTAGATCATGTCATGACTGTAAAGCCACAATCTAAACTATGTCATGAGAAAGAGCTCTTTATTCTTGAACATTTTAACATAAGATTCAGTGAGTTGAGAAATAATTCAACCTTGGCTCACATGACTTCTTAATCTTTTTGTGTGTCATGGATTCCATTACTATAAATAAAGCCTTTGGTCCCTTTTCAGATACATGTTTTTAAATACCTAAATTAAAATACATAGGATTATAGAGGGAACCAGTTATATTAATAATGAAGTTATCAGATATTTAAAAAAGCAAGTTCACAGTCTTTGGCTAAGAAACCTTGGCTTCGATAAAGGAACTTAATTAGTCTGTTAGTACTTACAAAAAGAAGAGTAACACGAATATACCTCTATGTTGCAAACGTTCCAATGTTAACATTAGAACTGGCTTAAAGAGGTGTGAAAAATGTATTAGATTACCAGTACAGTGTTGACTTTTCAAATATTGTTCCTTAAGTTTACAATCCTGAATACTATAGGAAATAGGCCTGAAAGAATATATACTGTACTTCTGAAGACATTTATTTCACAAAGTAAAACCATTTACATTTTGACAGCTATTTTAGAATAGTGAAATTTTGACTTAAGAAAATTTTTATGTTTTTAGTAATTAATTTTTCTCTGCTATTAAGGATCTGATTTTCTGCCCTTGGGTTGTGAAATATAAGAAGTTCTTTCTTGTGCTTTTATTGCTGAACTTGCCTGCTTTTCATCTTGCCAAAGATTTGGTTTTCTGCCTTGGGTTTGTGAAATTAGGCCTAAGGCTTCTATTACTTATTAAGTTTAAATAACTTCAAGGTTACTTTCAGGCTTGTTATGAATTTTCTTCTGTCTGTCTGAGAGGTTATGAGTAAAAAATGGAGATAAAACTTGTGTTATGACTAGAACCAAATAAGTTTGGGCATGTTTGTGTAATTTTAGTATATTTATCATACTGCAATTTTTAATGCTTCCCTATTGTGTGTGGGTGCTTACTAGCAGCCTGTATTAGGTGCAAATGTGAAGATTATTAGATATTTTATTATATATATTAAAATATTTTCTAATTTTTAAAAACATACTACCAAAATTTGATTTAATTCTCAGTTATGATTACTTCACCGAGTCTTTTGTTGAGTGGTCCCATTATACTTTGGTACTTTTAAGGTTCCTTTCATCTAAGGATCTCAAAACACTTAGTTTACTAATTTATAAAACATCCTTGGGAAACAGGTATGTGGCAAGTAGTGTTATGTTCATTTTACACATGGAGACACTGAGGCGATGCTCTGCTCAGCCAAACCCACTGTGGCTTGGCAAAATTAGGTATTTTAGTTTTGTTGATGATCTGCTTGAATCACTGGCCAAGACAAACAACTGACTGATTTTGTCACACTGCAGTCCAGTTGGTTTTCCCCGTGTGGACAAGGGCTTTGATTTAATTCATTTGCATTTGTAAAATGCCAGTGTAGAAGTCAGGTTAAACAACAGAGCTACTGACTTCCAGTTCAGTTCCATTCTCTTGGAATCCTGTGCTTCATGCCCTTGCAGTATTTTCTTATTTGTATTTGACTACATCCCAACAAGTCTTACCTTAACTTCACCATGTTCCTTGGGAACATCTGTCATTTGAATTTTTGGCTTTAGGAGAATTTGGAGTATTACCATACCTGGGATTTCCACCAGACAATGTCTTAAAATGTAGACAACCTTTTTATATAATAAGTATCTAATGACTTTAATAGAGTGATCTTCAGAATAAAGTGCTTGGTTTCTAAGAATTTAATGCCAAATTTTCAACACGGTTGGATTGTACAACTGAAATTCTGAAAGGAAAATTAATAGTTATCACCTTTACATTTAGCTGAAACTTTGCAAATTAACATTCAGTGATCCTAAATAGATATCGCATTAATTTTGGGCAATGAAAAGTTTACCAAAGTATTTGTTTCCTTTCACTATAGTCATTTTTCATGCAACCTTTCTCTTAATGGAAGAGACTCTCCACTTTGCTATTTTCTGTGTGTTTGTGTTTTGTAAGAATAAGCAAGTTGTTCTTGTCACTATCCGTTGCATATGTTTACCCTGGAAAAAAGTAGACTGAAAAAGCACAGCTTCCTTTCTTTAGAAAATTAAATAGGATATATCAGAGGCTGTGACTTGAATATTTTGCAGCTACAAGGTGCAAATACATGATTGTGTTGGCAGAAAAAGTGATTAAATTCCGTGCCATCAGTTTTTCAGTTTTATAACTGGAAATACTTTAAGTTAGGGAGACAGATTGAGTAAATAAAAACTTATACAGATAATTGCCTCTTAGTTTGTGAGAGATTGGAATAGAGGCATTCATGGCTTCACTTAGTTACTGGCAGCAAATCACTATAGCTTTTCAGAGTCATGGTTTACTCAGTTACATAAAAATGAGAATAGTACTATTTTTTAACCTTTGCCTTCTAGGCCTTGCTGATTATGTTTATATACACGTTTTGGGCTTTATATTATAGTTGGGTGCTTCGGAAAATTAATCAATCAGTGGCATTTATTCAAGTCCCTACTCTGAGCCATGTTTTGTGTTAGAAGTTTGAGATGGAGAAAAGAAAGAGTATTATTATTATTGCTATTGTTGGGGCAAAACAAATCCACTTTCACATCTCCAGATTCCTATTGGACATCTTGAACTGGATGTCCTATAGACATCTTTAGCTCAAAATGTCCCAAACTAAACTCATTATCTTTTCCCTCAAATTCTTCCCTCATTCTGACTTTTCCCTGTTATTGTCAAGGATACCACCATTGTCCTCATCACCCACGTTCACATCTTACTGTCATTCTCACTTTCTCACCCCATATCAATTGTATACCTTAAGCCCCTGCAAAGCTTAGCAATACAGAATAGGGAGAGTGGTCCCCATGGTGTATGAAAAGGACAATTGTAGGTATGATCAACCTGGGAAGGGTCTTTTCATAAAGATTTGCTTGATTTCACAGAATTTTAACTTAGATTGCTGAATGAATTTGTGAAATGAATTAGTAGCACTGGCCAAGACAGAATGCTGTTGGTAGAAAAGTGCAGTAACAAGACTGTGGAGCCTCGTTAGTCTTAGGAAGGTCTGTTAAAATTAGCTAGATTTTTTTTTTCCCTTCTGGACACTCTTAATCATTTAGAACAGTAGAAATTATTTTGGTTAGGTAAATTCAAGAAATTGCAAATTATTACATCAAAACATGAATTAAGAACCATATTTATTGATTGACTTTTTAATATGTAACAATTGAGTCCAAAATTCTCCGTTAGCCTTATTTGTGCATAACACTGAAAACTCTAATTGGAAACAGTTTATTTAGGTGTTTTAGCTAATAAATTACTTTAAAATTCACACACTACCAATACCATAAAGATAAAGAAAGGGGGGAAATGATTATGATAATGACCTTCGGAAAGTTTAATCTTGAATCAGATTTTTCCATTATCACATATATTTCCAAACCTAGGTGACTGTGCTCAACTCTGTACATTTTAAAGAAGTGATACAATATTGAAAAAAGCACATTATAAGAAATAGCAGAATGTCCTACAGGAAGAAGACATCTGGAACTCTGAAATTAGTGAAGCAAAGAATAAAAATGATTAGGCCTATTAAAGGTAGTAGAGGACTTCAAAGGGGGAGGTGGGTGTTAGAGTAGAACAGAAGGGAGTAAAACAAGAAGGGAAGAAAAAAGAGAAGGAAATCTAACAGCAATTGAAGATAAAATTATCTACTGATCAGAGTTGTTTATCAGTTTTAATAAAAAGCCATATGTCTTTAAAATAAGGAGTATAGAATGTATGGGCGTAATTTAGATCACAGGGGAAAGAAATACATGTAGGTCTGATGGAGGCATTCCTACTTACTACCTGAGCGCAGTCTACCTAAAGGGCAAATTAAGAGTTTGAGTGATAGATAAACTTCTGGAAGAGTGGATTTGCAAACCTAAAGAATTGGGAGCTGTCTCAAGGGTGTTCACCCCAAAGGTCTGGATTGGCAGCTTAATTTACTATATTGTGATAAAAAGAAGACCTAAACATTAGAGAGACAGTCAGTGTTCCTGAGTTACCCTGATATAGTCAGTCAGTTTATAAACATTTATATGTTCCTACTATGTCTTAGATTTAGGAGCCATGTAAGTTCAGTGAGCACAGAGACTGCCTTTTACCTCTCTTTGTATCTCCAGCATTTAGCACAGGCACATAATAAAGGGTTATTAATTGATTGATTGATTGATTGCCAGGCCCTGTGCTAACAATACGAAGAACAGCAAAAGACAGTTTCTGCCCTCAAGAAGTTTAGAGTCTAATGGGAGAGATACCATGAAAACAACTGTGTATAAAAGAGCTAGATGGAGGATAAATTGAAAATAATCAGCAGAGGTAAGGAACTAGAATTAAGGGAAATTGGAAAGACATCTGTAGAAGGTAGGATTTTAGTTGGAACTTGAAGGCAGGCAGAAAATCCAGGAGAGAGAGATGAGGGATGAGAGCGTTCCAAGCATGAGGGACAGCTAGTGAAAATGCCAGGAGATGGGGGGGTTTCTTGTTTGAAAAATAGCAAGGAAGCCAATGTCACTGGATCAGAGAGTAAGGTGTACAAAGTGTAAGCAAACTATACCCCACCTTTATTCTTCCTTTTGGAGTTATACAGACTTTTAAATTTCTTTTATCTTGTAGCATTTACATTTAAAAGGCTGCCCAAGTCTAGGACTATAATAAGCTTTTTAGAATGTCATTCATGGGTGCAAATATTTTCCCTTACTTTTCTTTGTATTTGTTTTTATACTTCCTTGTCTTATTACTGATGCACAATCCTGTGTAGTTAAGATGGAATTTTCTTAGAACAAGGTTTGTCTCTCTTCTTGACTGCTCATAATGTTTTATTTTCGATGCGGGAGCTTTGTTGCTTGACAGTCACATTTTTGGATTTATTTCTGTTAGTGGCCTGTGCATTCCAGTAATTTTCCTCTATTTCATATTTTTTTCATAATGTTCTTCTGGAAGACTAATGATTTTTACTTTAACTTTTTGAACTCTATTTTCTACATCAGTCATTTCACATAATAGATACCTGAAATGTTCTTTCATTTTCATCACTGAATTTTTTTGTTGATTTTTCTTATCATAGCATTGAATTTTTGAGTTTCATTTCTTCCATTTTTTTTTCTGCGTGTCCCGTTTTGCTAAGGTTTTCCTACTTTCATTCCAGCCCCTAAATTTTTCTTTTGAATTTTTCATTAACTCTGTCTTCTTATCTTTTCCTTCCTCTTCTATTTTCTTGGTTCCTAATTATGGTTATTTAAGAATTATCTTGTTTTGGAGTTTTATTCAAGGATTCCTCCATTTCATAGTGTGGATTCATTTTACTAGAAAGTTTTCTTTGTTTGCTCATTACTTTATTCTGTCTGCTATTTTTTCCCCCGTGTTTCCTTTTAGGATTTGTTTTCTTTCTGGGGTTTTTTCCCTCCGTGTTTAGTTTATTTAGTACAATTCTAGCTATTTTGGTATGGTTGAAGAACAACTAGGGTATGTACCACCTATCACTCTCTTTTCTCACAACTTTAAGAAAATCATTACCTCCTAGCAACTATCCACTAACCTCAGTCTTCATTAAAGTTTTGACTGTATATAGTCATTCTCATATACAGGCAGTAACTCTGGGAGTATCCATTCAAGAAATTAGCTAAGTCTAGGAGGTTCGCTTAATTGGGGCATTTACCCCAGAAAAAGAGTTAGGAGTCCAAATAGCTGAAAGTGAAACCCTTAGAGTTATCTGGGGGTGTGCTGTGGTTGGGTATCCAGGTAAACAGGTAGTTAGCAGTTGATATCTGGAAAGTCAGGTACTTGTGTCTGAGACCCAGCCAGAGGAATGGGGTTCAAGAAACAGGACTGGACAGATCTGAAATGGGACAAAAAAAAAAATAAGACAAGACCCTTGTTCTTAGGAAATATCAAGTACCAAGATTAATGCAAAATTTTTAGTAGTTAGAAGACAGGCATACATGGTTAGGCCAGAATTGGGAGAAAGAAAACGAAAAAGCCTGACTTCCTGCAGTATCATTAGAGAATCTTCTCTTTCCTCTGCCGGTGAGCAGGATTGGTCCCAAAGCCCAAGGCAGGACTAAATTTGCCAGTGTAGTTTAAGTGACCCCAACTGAGGTTACTGGACATATTTCAAGACTGGAAGCCATGCTGATCATCAAACTTTAAATAAGGATTTTAATAATATTTTATCAGTGAATCAAAGATAAGTGGATTGATGGGTAGTTCATCTCAAACAGTTTTTCATTTGCCTTTTTAACCTCAGGTGTTCAAGTTGTACTATTTATGTTACATTTGCAATGTGAAGACTTATGGTATGACTTCATTTTATTCATAAAGCACCACCAAAAAGTATCAAGATCAGGACCAGTCCTGTCTAGATAGGAAACTCCAGATGAAAGACTCAGTATCTGATGACCAGTTCTTCTTAAAGTGAGCAAAAATATTTTCTAGAAGTGAGTGAATTGTCAAGCTTTATGAAATATCATAGGCAGAGAAAAACATGTTCATTCAGCTTATATTGAAGTGCCTTAGATTAGTTTCCCAACTTTCTTCCATGAAACCCCAGTGTTCTCCACAGTATGAGAGAGGAGTATAACTTCTATGAAGACATTTTTATGCTAACCATATTACAATACTAAGTATGAAAATATATACATCAGCAACATTTACATGCAACAATATTTTCATTATGAAAATGGCTTTTCTGAATTTTGTTTTAAAATTTCTCTGACACACTTTTTATCCCAAATATATTCCTTATTCTTTGACTCCCCAGACCAGCCATTATGGATTCTGTCAATATATTTCCAAATATCCATAATTTTCCATGGCCGCATAAGTCTAGGAAACATTGTTCTAGATGCCATCAGATAATTTTTATTTATTTTTATTTTTTTCCCTTTTATTTTTTATTTATATATTTATTTTTATAAATAAATTTATTTAACTTTTTACATTCATTTTCACAAGATTTTGGGTTCCAAAATTTTCTCCCCATTTG
>CM053771.1:156724069-156743934 GCA_028658325.1 Potorous gilbertii | reverse complement strand
GGAAATCTCCTTCACTGTGTTGCTGCACGGCTTCCACTGCTCCAGAATTTGTCAGGAGTTCTTTTTACAGGAAATCTATAGGCTGTGGGTTCGGACCTAGCATAGGTGAGTCTTTCTACTCCGCCATCTTGGCTCCGCCTATCAGATAATTTTTATACCCACAATGCATCTTTTTTTAAAATAATGTGACTTAGGAGATAAACATCTATGGGGGGGTTAAAGTATTGCACTGTTTTGAACCTTGTCCTCCTTTTAGAATATCACATATTTTTGTGGATTGATGTGCTGGTACTGTTAATTGGCATAGAGAGAATGTTGTCCATCCATGAGCCCTGTTATCTAAGCATTTAGAAAAATACATACAGATAACAGAATAATAAAACCTGAGGAGCATAAACATATCCAGTGGTAAGTGCCTGTTAATAGAAAGTAGTGATTCATGGAGAATAGTAATGTGACTTCCATATTCAGGAGGTGTGATGATAACTTAAGCCATCAGCTTTCTTACCTTTTATGATAAAGTTTGGTGAATGTTTGATTTCCAGATATGTTTCAGTGATGGGGAACTGATTTGGTCATTGAGGATTACAGTCATTGTCACAGAATATTCGGCTTGGAAGGACTTAGTCTAAACTCACTCATGTTACCCTTGGAGAAAACTAGGGCCCTAGGGATAAGTGATTGGTTTATAGTCATACAGCTTGGTAGTGCAGAGCACAGAATGGAACTCATGTTCTGACTCATTGTTCAGTATTACATGCTGCTTTGGGGAAACATCAGATTTTTTCCAACTCTTAAATAACTCTGAGTCTACTTTTGATGCTATAGATTTCATATTACTTTATAAAAAACCTTTTGTAAATGAGAAAAAAGGACAATTTAAAAATAGTTGGTATAGCAATATGTCAGTTATTTGTGAGGCAGAAATTTGGAAATCATTGGATAATAGCATTCCGTTCCTTGGAAGAGGAAAATTAAGACTGATGTAGAATCACATAGGTAGGTGGCCCAATGGATCGAGTGCTGGGCTTGGAGCCAGGAAGACCTGAGTTCAAATGTGGCCTCATGTACTTACTAGCTGTGTAACCCTGGACAAGTAACTTTAGCCCTCTTTGCCTCAGTTCCTCATCTGTAAAATAAGCTGTCCAATCTCTTTGCTTAGAAAATCCCAAATGGGATCATGGGGTCAGACATGACTGAAATGACACAACAAAATCAGCATTGAACTAAGCATTGAAAAATAAGTAGATAAATGATACTTCCCCAAGGTAGTCAGATATTTTTGCCATACTTATGACAGGCCTTCAGGGTTATTAGAATTTGGAGATCCTGAAGAGTGTGGAAAAGGTTGAAAGAAGGCCCTCAGCCTTAGTATTCTATTATTTAGCATTTCATACCTCTATCCTCAAAATACAGCCTCCAAGATAACGTGTTATAATAGTGAAGGGATTTACTATGCAATTGTTATGGAATACAAAGAACATTGAATTTGGGAGACTTGATTTCAAATTCTAGCTATGCTGCTTTTTAACTTCATGACCTCAAGAAAGTCTTACCCTTTTCAGACCTCAGTCTCCTTATCATTAGAAGGAGGGGATTGCATTCTGAAATCTCTAAGGCCTCTCCCAGCTCTCCATTTTTAGATTTTGTAACATTAATACCATGTTTAGCTATAGGAGGAATTTATGAGTAACACTTGAGAATCTCTTTATATTCTGGTTGACCTGGCTTCTCATTTGATACTGATAAGTGAAGTATTTAATGGAGTAACCATGATCATCTTGATTAGGCCCAGTGATCAACCTCACCCATTTTTAAGCTAGGCCCCACACACTATTGATGTTATTTTCCCTCTCTAGTAAAGGAGGTCCATTTGAGTCAGGGAAATTCATCCTCTTAAACCCTTTTCTTTTTGGTTCAGTTCAATTGAATTAGTTAGTTAGGACATGTTGATTTATTTGAAGTCAACCACTTAATTTTAGGGTAGGAGTTAGTGATGGTCTGGTATGACTATTTCCCTTGCAAGAAGAGAGGATGCTTAGGTTTGCAGGGATGAGTAGAGTGCTCTCTCTGCCAGAATATTGTTACCTAAAGTAAAATTGTTTAGTTACATCTCTTTTTTATGGCTTTGTTCTTTTACTGTTTACTTTTACTGTTATTTACTATAGAGTAGCCTAGATAGCAATCATGCCTTGTATACAAACTTTATTGCTCATTGCCCCAAATCAGAATCGACTATATTTTACTCACCTTTTTCTTGGCATGGATCACACATGCTGCATGCATATGGATGGTACAAACTTTTATTTTTTAAAACTGATTATTTCAGGCTTTCCTTATGGTACCTTTCTTTTCCTAACAGTTAAAACTTTTAATACTACTTTTTACTATTATAAGACCTGTACCGATGGCTATATCTGAAGGCTGTGTTGTATTAGTTTGAAATCACTTCAACACATTATAAAATACAAATCTTAAGCTTAGGAGACTAATAAAAAACATCTGTGCTATTCTGTAGACATTACTGCTTTTGACATTAGAGTAGGAATTGAGTTATTTGATTACTAAGACTGATCAGTAAAATAATATTTATGGAAGAATATGTTGACTGATAAACAATTTTTCTTACTTTAATATAAATTTTAAATACTAATATTCAAGATTTCACCTGCAAGCATGATCCCTTTTTTTAACCTCTATTAGTTTATATACAAACTAAAAAAAGAGAACAGTTTCTATAAAATTTAGGGTGTTTTTTGCGTTACTTTACAATGGAAGATGTTATCTACAGAATGAAAATAATACTGTTCTCCGTTCCTGGAGTCATAGTACATTTCCAAATTCCACTGAGCTATCCAACAATTAAACTATGTAGAAATAGCATGTCTTTGTTTAACCTGAAAGATTAACCTGATTTAACCCGAATGATCTCTACTATACAAAGGCACTTGCCACCTTGCTTCTGTGTAATGGTGATATAATAATTTATTAATTTGACTTTTGTTCCACCCTACAATGATCTCTTTGTCTTTTGTTAGTTACTTTACTACTCATTTGACCCTTATTCCCTGCCATGTATTACTGAATAATTTTTCATTTATATTATATGTATAAGGTTTTCTATCCCAACCAAGGTAGTTAGCTTGTTAAAGGTGAGGGTGACAGGCTATGTACTATTCTTACACTCCTTATAGTACCCTAAAAGTAGATCTTTTAGCTGTTTATAATTGTATTTCTGCACATATTTTTTTTTTTGCTTCTTTTCTTATATTGTCTGCTTCAGATTAAGCAGCAGGAAAATAAGAATTATTCGTGGTTTAATAATAATGCTTAACAGAGAATACTTTGTAAGTCGACTCTGATGTTAGTTGTTATTTTATAGTTTGAGTTTTTAAGGCAGTTCTTTTAAAGATACTGTGTTTAAAGTTGTGGTAGCTATCCCTGTGTGAAAATAGATGCATTGGTTTTAACTACTTGAATCCAGTGGAAGGATATCTCTAATGGAGAAAAAGTGTACTCATTCCAGTCTATTTTTTCTATTAAAATTATTCTAACTAGTCAATTAACTGCTCAAGTCACCATACTTTGATACAAACTTAAGATGCAATATAGGGCAAGACAGAAAGAGAGAGAACCATTTAGGTTGCTCCTAGTTCTGCCTGCTGGATCTTTCCCCTCTTCTATATTATAGCCCTTCTAATACTTGAAGATATGTATGTTCTACCCCTAAGTGTTCTTCTAACTGCATTCGCAGTTCCTTCAGTGATCTGTAGTCCCTTTACCACTCTGCTTATCTTCTACTAAAACTGTTTCACTTTCTCAGTGTCCTTCCTAAAATGAATAGCCTAGAATTGAAGACAATTATACAGCAGATGTGGGTTTGAGGAGAGGACAGTATGACTATAGCCTCCCTTAGTCTAGACACTATTTCTATTAAAGCAACCTAAGACTGCATTCCTTTGCTGTCTACTATATGACACTGTTAATATATAATGAAGTTCAAATAAAGGCCTCAGATCCTTTTCACTTGAAATATTATCTAACTATAATCCCTATCTTATATTTTTGCATTTATTTTTGAACCCAAACTTGTATTTTACCTTTGAAATTTAAATAATTTTTAGTGATATTAATTTTAGTATTGATGATGTTACCATTACCAAAGTAACATTTTGCTATTATCCTTTCCTATTTTCTTATGAATCCTTTTGATCATTCTCCAAAACATAGTCAAGTTATGTCCTTTATTTATGGTATTCCTGTTTTTGTAGCACCCAATGCCGCACTGAGACATGTGGTTTCTGGTTTTTCCTAACAAATTTTCATTATTTTTTCTGTGTCTTCAAGTGACATTGATGATACCTTTAATTTTTTTCTTCCTCTCCCTTCTCCTCTACTGTACTTCCATATTATTACTGGTTGCCATCATTTATGTTTTTCTTCACGTTGTAGAAATGTCTTCCTGCAATTTTTACTTAATATCCTGTGAAAACATCAATAATTGACTTATCAGTCCTGTTTATTTCTTATTTTAAGAATAGTTGTCCAAAACAATACCTTAATGATGTGAAATATTAAATAAATGCTAAATGATTGATATCAATTAACTTGGAAGTTGTTGGTTTTTTTGTTTCAGTTGTATACAACTCTTTGTGACCCCATTTGGAGTTGTCTTGGTAAAGATACTGGAGTGGTTGGCCATTTCCTTCTCCAGCTCATTTTACAGATAAGGAACGGGGTTAAGTAACTTTCCCAGGGTCACATTGGTAGTAGACCAGATTTGAACTCGGAAAGATGAGTCTTCATGACTTCATTCATGTGTGATACTCTAAGCACGGTGCCACCTAGCAACTGTACTTTGGAGATATGTCTTCAACCATGTCATCTTGCCAACAAAATTATTTAAAAATCAATTATTTTTAAAGTACAAAATTTTGTTATACAGACTAGATAAGCAATATATATTTTCTCAAATTATTAATTAGTTTATTTCTGAGGATGAACATAACTCATTTAACCTATTTCAGCATAGAGAATGAATCTTTATCAGTCACATGAAGGAAGCCATTAACTATATTAGATCATAAATATGGTCCAGTATATGGACCAGTAAATACGCACTTTCATTCTTTCAGGGTAGAAAATAAGAGCTCATTACTGTAGTTATTTGAAATTTCAACAGCTCAGTTTCAAGTATGGTTGTCGCTCCCAATTCTAACTTTACTTCCTTGCATTTTGACATTTTAGTCCTACCGCAATTGTAACTATGTGCTTTAAAAAGTGATGACACAATGTTTAAATGGACTTCATAAATGACAAAAGAATAATTCTGTATTTATTTACCTTTGAGATTGTAAGTGAATTTTTAAAGTGTTCCTGAATGTATATACTGCCATTTGACAAATTTCCCCTTTTGGAAGTTAAGAAGAGTGTCTTCAATCTTGTCATCTTGTCACGTGAATTATTTAAAAGTCAGAATTATTTTTGAATTATAAAATTTCATTATGCATTTTATTTCATATGATATATTTTTTAGTTTCTGGCTCCATTACAGTGCAGTATGTTCTTCAACAATTTACTCAGTACTTAACGATATTTTTTTTCAAGGCACTGCCAAAAAATATGGTGTCTCGACTTTGTGAATCCAAAAAGATCTGTGCTGCTGCTGATATGCAACTTCAGGTTTGTATTATGTGCCTTTATTCCATGGTTACTCAGAGTAGTTCTCTAAAATAAACATAAACTTTAGTTTTGCACATTTATTAGAATAACATTTAAAATTCTAAAACATGTTTCATCCTAATTAAAGGAAACTTACAGAAATTGACATGTTCATTTCTTACAATGCCCTCATTAAAGAAATTATAAGTAAAATTATCCTTATTTTCACTTTGAAAAACCAAAACATATAAAAGGCAAAAACTCCTTCAAATCATTTTTTTTATTAGTGGCAGGGATAAAAATCAAATCCCATAATTTATCTCCTAAACCTTTTACCTATTTTTATAAATATTAAGCATGGAAATTAAACAAAAATTAACATTTTCAGGCAGTAAATGAACAGTAAACACTCACTTGAAGTATGGAAAATTGAGTGAAATACACATGTTCTATCATGTTCTCATTAAGCCAGGTTGGACATTTACACTTTGGGGTGTTTGATGAAGTTTCACTTTTAATATGGAAGTCTATTATCTAGGCATAGTCTCAGTGCCCCCATTTTAAAAGTTCCAGCCAGTGGCATAAACATCTTTATGTAGTTGCCTATTTTTTCCCCAAGACTAGTCCCGAGAGTATAAAGACAATATAAAGAAATCAACCCTGCTTTTGTTGCATCTTAAATTTTATTTCAGAAATGAAAATATCTAAGATACGTAGAAATAAAAATTAACAGTTTTTTATTTTAAATTTAAACTTTTGTCTGTATGAAACATCCTTTACCTTTTTGTGATAGACTCCTTTGCCAGTCTGATGAAACCTAGGGACTCCTTATCAAGATAATATTTTTTTAATGCATAAAATAAAACACATGTTATAAAGAAAATGATTTAATATTTCAACACATTTATCAAAATATTTTTAAAAACAAGTCCGTAGACCTCAGTTTTAAGAATCCTTGTTCTATATAGAAATAGCATAAGATAAAATTGAATTGTTAAGGACTTTTAAATAGTTTAAAAAGAAAAAACATTTTATGACTGATGATTCTGTCTTTGCCATTATCCATCTGTGGGGATGCTGTCTTCTGAAAGCCCACATTGTGGTTTTCTCTTCTTGAACAAATGTTTTAATATTTTCTTTTAAAAAGGAAAACCATTCTAAAAAATCTTTGCCAACATATTTTCCTGTGCCCAGCTTTAGTATTACACAACAGAAGCTTGTACAGTGAAGCCAAAACAAAATTGAGAAAGAGTAGCCTTATTTCAAGTTTCTAAGAAGTGGGTTTAGAAACAGATTAAACCTTTTTTGAAATTGTTAGCATGCTTTTTTTTAAACAATGCATTGTTTTAAAATGGTGTTTTGCAAGTTTGCAGTCCTGAGATGCATTTAGCATTTCCTTTCCAAATTCAGTCTTTCTATGATATTGAATACAAAATAAGCTATTTAATATCCATGTTATACAGAATAACTTTCTACCAACTTGAAACATTAGTGCCCCCAGTTTATCTTATAGGCCTAATTAGGCTCTCTACCGTTTATCTGGTGTTTATGTGCTTCAGTATAAAGTATAATCTTCCTTGAGATATGATACAATTTGCAGTTTTGAGTGTATATATTTAAAATTAAAGATAATGTCTTTGTCCTTGTCATTTTGTCAGCTGAAATGTTTGAGTGATAGTTATTTTTTCAAGTATGGTATAATTTCTGTTATTCATTTCCTTTCATTTGATGTATTTTTCAGTTTCTCAAAAGTATAGGTTGTCCATATATTTATATATGAAGAGCTTTGAATTTACATCATTTATTCTTTAAGTGAATTATGTGTTAATTATATTTAGATTATATTTTGAATCTATTGATTTGTACCAGTCGATTGAAAATACTCTGGCAATACAGTGGGTTTACAGAAGTATTTAATGTTCCTGGGGTTGGTGAGACAGTTGTCCTTGCCTTCAGAGATCTACTACACATTGTTCATTCCAACCTTCTTAACATTTGAGACAAGCATGCTCAAAGTACAACACATTATAATAGATTACACAGGTCTTGAAGCTATTAAATAAATTGTAGATACTATATGGAACTAGGACCAGTCCGAAAGAATTATCTGTTTATAACAGAGTTGAGCCATGGCTTCTCTGGGAAGATATATTCTCCAGGTTTCAGCTGTTATCTAGTCTGAAAACTTCATTTTATAGAAGAAGAAACTGGGGCCCATGATATTAAATGATTGTCCTCAGTCACACAATTGGCCAAGATTTGAACTTAGGTTCTCTATTTCCACTTCATCATATTATAGAAGAGAGAATCAATAAGTTTACATTGAACTGTAGCTATACAGTAGCCATTAGACAAAGTCAATATTTATATATTTAGGAAATGTCTCTGTTTTAGCTGGTGAAAGCTCAGATTTAGTTTAGACCCATAAATCCTATATCTAGATGAAGCCCAGAAGCTAGGGGTTATTTAGAATTTTTTTTTATCCATACTAATCCCTGTTCCTTTCAAGTTAACAGCTGCACATTCTCTACAAATTCCATATCTATCTCGGCTAGATAAGGGTCTCAAGCACAATATTTTTATGACAGAATTTCCTTTTAGAATACAAGATAGACTCTTCTCCTTCCTTGCCTTAGTGCTACTCTGAGGTTGATAAGATATTTCAGTAAAAAGCATATTCTCCCAGTTCCAATTTTAAATCTGAAGGATAGTTTCACAAAGCTCTGAAAGCATCAATGTTAATTTTCTTGGGAATGTACTTGCCCTTTCTCTACTCTTTAATTATGTTTTAATTACATATATCCTATTCCTGCTTCTATATTCAGAAGTGGTCATTTCCTTTCTGGCCATCCAATTAAACCAGAATTCTTAGGCAAGTACCTGCTTCCTATGTGACCTTCTAATACTAAGTGCTACTGCACTATTTGCCTTTCTTTGCAGTCTCTTCAACAACTACACCACAATCCTTTGTAATATCTGAAGACCAGACACTATATTGCACCTCTTTCACCTCACTTTCCTGTATTGTCTTTTGACACTGACCACATCAGATATCTTATTTTAAAAATACTTGAATTCCAGGAAGAAATTTTACAGGCTTTGCTATGTCCCTTAAGGTCCACAAGCCATAGCTCTGTTTTCTCACACTTTCAAGTACTTAAATATTGGCAAACCTCCAATCTTGTGGTTTAAAACTTATTTTGATATAGTGTATATAAAGAGAATTAAAAGATTCAAGTTTTGTAATGTATACAACTGCTAATCTTGAGAAGACTGATAGTGTTACTTTAATCATTAACATAGTTTCTTATATTTAGCAACATCTATGCACTTATATTTGTGTAGGTATTTTCAACTGTTATTTAATTTTTTTTTATTCTGCTGTCTTTTACAATTTGGTAAACCACAGCTTAAATGTCAGAACTATATGCCAAAGCCAAATATATGTTTTTCTCTGTCTAGGTCTTCTATGCAACTTTGGATCAAATCTACCATGGAAAGCATCCCTTAAAGAGGTCAACCACAGACATTTTAAAGGAAACACAGGAGAAATTTTATGGGCTCCCATATGTACCAAACACTGTGAGTGCTAGACTTTAATGTTATACTTTAAAGGTCTGAAGTTCTCTTATTAGGACTTGAGCAGAGTGGGTAGGCTGTCATCACCTTCTGCTCCACAAAAATCTGAAATCTTTGGATTTCTGGTGGAAATTTTCACTACTGAGGATACTTAATGGAAAATGTATAGCTCATTTATAAAATTTAGCATTTCCAAAACTTCATGGCAATTCTAAAAAGTCTTTCTGTTTCCTTTATAAATATGTTTGCTTGACTTGTAAGACTGACAAAAATTAATCACTAGAGATAATTTGTGTTTTTCTCTTTCATTTCTATTCATTTATTCATGACAGGTAATGAAAAAAGTAGTTCATTACTGATGAAAAGATCAATGGCCTGATTAAGTCCTAATTTTTTAATTAGTTTTAAGGGATCTTTTTTTTTTAACTGTGCCACCTGACTCTGACCCAGTTAGTTGTGTGATTTTTGGGGTAAGTGTCTTAACCTAGAAGGCCTAAGTTTCTTTATCTGTAAAGAGGGGTAGAATTAGATGATCTTTTTCATCTCTTTTACATCTTGGAGTCTGTTTGGTAACATTGGATATTAGAATGGATTTTTGTAAGCAGGATTTAGTAAGATTAGTTTTTAAGTTACTCAGTAGTTATTGTACCTATAATGTATTAAAATTTATGTTGGATCCCAACAATTAGACATTTCACGATGAAGAAAGGTTTTATATGAGATATCTGTCTTAAATCTTACCTAAAGAGATTTAGTTTTCATCCTAATTCACATGATATTTCTATACTCTAGAAGTTTAAAGTTCATTGTGGGGAGTCCAACATACATAGAAATAAAAACATACAAAATTAAATACAGCATATGCCCTTGATGCCGTCCCTTTCCATCTTGTCCATCAAATTTCTCCCACAGTGATCTCCACTAATCTTCAATCTTTTTCTATTAATTTCTTCTCTGCTATCTACAGATATTCCCAAGCCTCCCTTTCCTGAAAAAAATCACAGTAGACCCTACCTTTTCAAAGTATCATTTTTTATTTCTCTCTCTTTTAGTCACACTCTTAGGAAAAAATCGATCTGCATATACTTGTTATCTTGATTTCCTTTCTCATTTCTCAATCCTTTGTAATCTGACTTCTGCTCTCATAATTCAACTGAAACTGATTTTCTCCAGTTATTTATTGTTTTTTAATCGACAAATCCAATGGATTTTTCTCCATTCTTTATCCTTCTTAAACTCTTTGCAGCACTTGATACATTTGGCCACCCTCTTTTCCTGGTTATTCGTGTGTGTGTGTGTGTGTTTGTGACACTGATCTTTCTTGTTTGTTCTCCTCCTCCTCGTCAGGTTGCTGCCTAATTTCAAGTCTCCTTTAATGGATCATCATCCATATAATGCCCTATGGCTATTGTTGTCTCTCGTTTCTCTTTCCTGGGTTTGCTTCTCTCCTCTCAGCTCTCCTGGGACCTTCTTATTTACTCTTATACACACACATACATGCGCATAAATAAATATATATACACACACACACACACACACACACACACACACATATATATATAATATTACATAAATATATAATATTCTATGTGTGTATATGTGTGTGTGTGTGTGTGTGTGTATATATATATATATATATATATATATATATATATACACATATATAGTCATAGACTCTGTCCAGAGCTTCAAACCCACCTCACCATCTGCCTCGTAGATACTTCAAACTAGACGTCCCTTAAGGATCTGAGATGCTTCAAATAATTCATTTTCTTTCTTTTTAAACACACACCTCTTTTGAACTTTCCTCTTTTTTTGTTAGGGGCACCAACCTTTCTGTTCACCCAGGTTTACAACCTTTATGTGTGACTTTCACTCTTCACTCTCATTTATTTCATATATCTAGACAGTTGTCAGATTTCTGCCTCCATATTGTCTCTCCTGTCTGTTCCATTCTCTCTGCTCTCATAACTGCCACCTTAGTTCAGAGCCTCATCACCTCCTACTTGGATTACTGTAATAGTCTTCCTAGTTGGTCTTCATGCCAAAGCTTTCCTCCCTTTAATCTAAACTCTATACAGCTACCAAAGTGATTTTCCTAAAACTCAGGTTGACACATGTCACACTCCTACTCAGTAAACTTCAGTGACTCCTTATTGCTTCTGTGATAAAATTAAAGCCATATACAAAAATATAAACAAATATTTGTTGCTTGGTTGGTTGAGAGTGAGAGCAAAGAGTAGCAAATGTCTTTTGAACTGCTTTGGTATCCTCAAAGTATTAGATGATACAGAAGAAGTCTTCCAGTACATTTGACAAATGCTGATGGAAGATTTAAGGAAGCACATAGAGGTGACATGCAGGATTAGAAGGCATGAATGTGTTTTAATCTCATGCCAATGAGATTATGGATTAAGATATTTATGCGTACTATATTGACATACTTTTCTGGGATGAGATAAATACATACATATATATATATATATATATATATCTTACAGGGCCTAACATAACGTTATAGGTTATTAAATTCAATTCTTTCATATTACGTATGAGGAGGATTGCATAATAGGGAACACTGGACTTTATTGAGTAGGGGGTGACATATTCAGACCTATACTTTAAGAAGATCAGTTTGACAGCTGAGTGGAGAATGGACTGGAGCAAGGAGAGACTTCAAACAGGGAAGCCAACTAGCAGACTATTAAATAGTCCATATTTACAAGTGATGAAGCTCTGTGCCAGATAAGTGGCAGTGTCAGAGGAAAGAAGGGGATGTATACAAATGATACTACACAAACCAAGTTCTTAGCTATGTTTCTTCTCTAAACTTAATTGGCATGTAATGTTTTCTTGTTGCCATGTACAGTTTAGTTCTTATTATATATATTTACCTTTGCTCTGATCCCTACAACCTGTCAAATCTCCCTAAAACAGAAGTTAAAGATAAAACAACTTCAGAAGTCTGTATGGTCTAGGATACCAAGGAGAGAGACAGAGACAGAGTCAGAAAACACAGGAACTGACACTCATTGACCCTGAGCTTACTAATTACCCTTCCTTCCACACAACTAGACTGTCTTAGCAGAACCAAGGATACAATACAAGCTTACATTAAAACCCACTTTTACACTCTGGTTCCCCCTCCTTCTTTCCAGTGCTAAAGGTACCCTAGCTGTGGAAGTTTACTCAGGACTCAATAGCTAGTTTGGCCACAACCATAAGGAGCAAAAGCCAGTGGAAGACTGCAATCTCAGGGTTGCAAAGCCCCAACCTTTCAATGTCAGGGAAAGGAGTCTCTGAACTTCTGTTTTCAGCAAGTTCTGAACTGCAAGTGTTGGGCCAGACAACAGGAAAAAAAGGAATGAGGTAGATCACCAGGACAAGACCCTGTACCCATGGGAAACTGTGTAGCATTCCACCAAGCCTAAGGGAAGAGCACAGCACAGCTGGGGCCAGTTCTGACCACCCAAAAAATCTTTTTGGGGCAGAAACCAGGCTGGTGTACAGTGAATTGCCCAGTATGGGCAGTTCTCCATAGAAACCACAATCAATGTGGAGTTCGAAATGAGGTTAAGAAAAATTAGGCAGAGATGGAGAATATGGCTCCAGATCTTATAAATGAGTTCAGGTATCTGTGAATATATCCTACAAAACAATGGGAAATGATGCAACACTCATTGAAGCAAAGAAACTTTTTTTAATTTGAAAACTTGAAACCATAACATGCTGTTCCTGATTGGTTTAAAAGAAAAATGAAAATTATGAGAGCAGAATTTGTGTCCTGCACAACAAAAATAATGAGCAAAGTAGAAAAACCTGAATCTAAAAACAAGCTTCACCAAAGAAACAAAAGAGAGAACAATAATTTGGGAATACAAATACACAGAAAAGAAAGACATCCTAAAAGGAGAAAAGCTGAAAAACAAACATTAGAAAAAAAATGCCTATTATGCAAACAAAACATGGATCTGGAATATGAGATGCAGAGACATGAACCTAAGGATCATAGAACTCCCAGAAGAACCTAACAGAACAAAAAAAACAACACCATAATGAAAAAACAATAGAAGAGCACTTCCCAGAACTTCTGAATATAAAACATATGAAATTCCAATTGAAAGGACTTACAGATTGCCTCCAGGATAACACCCAAAGCTGCAAACTCCAAGACACATAGTAGTTAAACATTGCAATTCAAATCTTTTGTTTTGAAGAGCAACGATGCTTAGGATGCAGCCTATGGTGACTTATTCTTCAAATCTAAGTCCAAACCATAAATGACAAAATCTCTACTTCAGTAATAAAGAAGAGTTGGAAATATTTTTAGAAAAAAAATCAGAACTGAAAAGATTGTTTGCCTTTTGAACACCCCGAATAATAGAATGTAGGAGAAATGAATATTGTAGTAGGCAAGGAAAATAATAGCAACATAGTGACAACAAAGGAGACTTCTTTTGAAATGTGCACAAGTAAAGGAGGAAATCTGATAGAGATAACAATGAAGAGGTAAACAGGGGCATTATGGACAGAACCTGATGACACCCTATCTACATGTGAACACTTCTTTTGTAGAGCCATATTACTTCATGAGAGGATACATGAAAAGGGGGAGAGGGCATCTGGGAGATGGAGTGAGGTGCCCAGGGCCAATCAAGGGCTAAAAATCAAGTGAAGAGCCCACAAGGGGAGTAGGTGAGGAAGAGGGGGGAAAGATTGAAAAGAGGAGGAAAGGAAAGAGGCCTTACTTTGGAGGTAGTAGGGGTTCCACTGATGAGTGCTGCTATGGGTAAAGGGACCTACACTATATGAGGCCTGAGGGTTCTCGTGCCTGAAAAGTCTGTTTGTCCTGGGAAGGGGTAGAATTGAAACTCCTTGAGGCAACTGGTACCAGAAAAAGTTGGTGAGTATTAACTCATTGAAGAGAATTCCAGACAGATGAAGTAAAAAAAAAAGTCAGTAAGAGAGGACATAGATGGAGGACAGGGGGAACATGCACTACTGGGGAACAACATCCTCTCTGACAACTGCAATAATTGGTATTATTCTGAGAGTTAGGCACAATGGAAAGGAGGAAACCATGGGATATGCCTTACAAGGCAGTGACAGAAAGTGCCTAGAGTGCAAAGTCTAGAATGGATAACTTGTAAGATTTGATAATATGAAGGATACAGAGAAAGGAAAGAGTATGGAAGTAGTGAATCAGAGAATGAAGGGCTATAGTAAAGAGAAAAAGATGAAGCAATTGAAAGAAATCTTTTTTTGAAAGGGTCACAAAAATTAAATTAAATAGGTAATGTAAAAGACTAGCTGAAGGAAAAAAGAGGAAGGAGAAATGTATCTACTGAGAAGAAAAAAGGAGTGGGGGGGAGAAGAAATACATAACAAGTTAAAAGCAGGAAAGAGAAACTAATAAACAAAACCCTGAAGGGAAAGAGTAGCAAATGAAAAGAATGGATTAGGGATAAGAAGAGAGCCAGTGGTAACAGGGCCACCTTTAAAAAAAAAATTAACTAAAGGTACATAATACTGTGTTTACAGGAGAAGAAGGGAAACTCATTGATTGAAAAAAATAATTTTAGATATAGATGGAGGAAAATATTAATAAACCTCATATCTTTAGTTGTGAATGAATTCATTCAATAAAATGAAAAACAATGATGAATTGGTTTTTAAAATGCCCTAAATCTGTTTCTTACAAGAATACAATTAAAAAAAGACATACACAAAATAAAACTGAGGTATAGAAAAATATTGACTGCATCAAGTGAATCCAGAAAAACAGGAATTGCCATCATGCTTTGCTGTATGCCATCATACAGCAAAAATATACTTCCATATGGCTCTCAAGGTCGAGTTGAGGAAGGAGTGGCTGGTGGATACATGGGATTCTATGATGTAAGAAACAGAAAACATAAATTAAAATTATTTTTTTAATTAAAAAAGAGGTCAAGCACAGTGGCACAAAGGATTCAAGGAGGGAAATATCACTCATAAGGGTGGGATTTGTAATCAAGGAAAGCTTCATGAGGAAGTTGGCAGCTGATCATAACCCTGGTGGAGTAGAGAGAAATGGACAGAGAGAGGTGATAGCAAAAGAAAGAAAAGGAAAATCCTTTCCAGGCAAATTCAAATGCACAGGAGCAGGAGGATGCAGGTAGGTGGGGCAGTGGATAGAGCTTTAGACCTGGAGTGTAGAAGACCTGAATTCAATTCCAGCCTCTGATACTTACTTATCTGTGTTATCTTAAGCAAGTCACTTAAACTTCTCTTGGTTTCAGTTTCCATAATAACAGCACCTGCCTCCCAGGGTTATGAGGATCAAATAAGATATTTATAAAACTCTTGCAAAACTTAAAAGTGATTGTATATGAGCTCAGTCCAATATGACTGGAGTGTAAAGTACATGGAGAAGAATATATAATATGAAATAAAAGCTAAAATCTAGGTTGGAGCCATATTTTAGAGGTTCTTGAATATCTGATGACTAAGGAATTTTTATTTGATTCACATTAGTTAGTAGGACACCACTGAATGCTTAAGGGCATGGCATGGGTAGAGTTGTTATATTAGGAACAGTATTTTGGTAGTGGTATGAAGACTGAATTGGGCAGGAGAGGCTGGAAAACTGGTCAGGAGATCATTACCACA
The DNA here is from genome assembly GCA_028658325.1 of Potorous gilbertii. Lineage (NCBI taxonomy): Eukaryota > Metazoa > Chordata > Mammalia > Diprotodontia > Potoroidae > Potorous > Potorous gilbertii. Next base: position 156,728,043 of record CM053771.1, on the reverse strand, counting down.
TCTTTTAGTCTAGGGAAATTGGATCACCATAGACTATGCCTGGGATGAGCTAAGCCTCTGGGCCCTCCATTCCCTAGAACTCTTCTTTTCCCCAGCTTTTTTCTATCTTGTGGTATTCCTGTACTCTCTGTCCCCACCCCTCCACTATTCCTCTGGGAATTCTATTAAGTGTCTGTTGACTGCCTATTATTACATTTAGCATCCATATGACTTCATTGATCAAAACACCTTCTCTGGCTGTCATTTTCTTGTGTGTTCTCTCTGCCATTAGAACTAAGCTTTTTTGAGGGAACCGATTTTTTCTGCTTTTATATTCCAGTCTCTAAGAGGTGCTTAGCACAATGCTTTGCTCTGTTTGTTAACTACCTATAAATGGATTTCATTCATTTGTTAAATTACATTGTTAGTAGTGAGATTTGTAGAGGCAGACTCCACTGGGAGAAACTATGAAATGTCAAGATTTTATTGTGGGTGACTGAGAAGATATTGGTGCCATTAAGAGTAAAAGAGAAGCTAGGAAGAAATAGAGGTTTGTAAGGAAAATTAACGGTTTTCTTCACTCTGTTGATTTTGAGGTATCAGTGAGACACTAAATTGTCCTTCCAGACCCTGAGATTTAGGCTCTGCCCCTCAAACACTATTTCTGAAATTCCTACATTTCCTCAGTGTAGTTCTCCCAGTTCTGTAGTTCGGAAAGGGAATTGTTGGAAGACAGTATGAGCCAACAACCCCATCTCCAAGGCCACTTCCTCACCAAAATAGCTCGTTCATCTCATTGGCTAGGGTGTGGGTGTGTGTGTGTGGGTGTGTGTTTTACACAAGTCATTTTTGAAGACATTTCTTTCCTAAGGTATTGGCTTCCTAAAATTCAAAGTAAAGTCTACTGTCATATATATGTTTCTGTTTATTGTAGTATTTCAACCAATCCCTTAACATTAGAGACCTTCCTTCTTCCTTCTACAATTTTTTGTGCATACCAGTACTACGTGCAACTTTGGTCTGCTTTCCTTTCTTCTTACTCTATGACCAGAAGTCCTAGAGAGATGAAAACTTTTATTTTCAAGCAGCCCCAGAAAAGATTGTACCCTACTTGAGTTGTAATTTATCTTAACTTATTTACCATGTAGTGGGCAGTTAGGTCGCACAGTAGATAGTGTGCCTGCCCTGTACTCAGTCTTCCTGAGTTTCAGTGGGGCCTCGGACACTTAACTGTGTAACCCTGTTTACTTCAGCTTCCTTTTCCTGGAAAGGGAAATGGCAAATCACTCCAGTTTCTTTGCCAAGAAAACCCCAGATGGATCACAAAGAGTTAGATATGCCTGAAAAGTGATTGAATGACAAAAAGTGTGAGTACCAACTTTATTTTAGGAGCCTAATTCTTTCTATCTTTGAATCTCTTAAATAATTTCTATTATCTACCTAAAAATTATAGAGACTTTATTTTGTGTAGTATTTTAAAATAAGAATATAAATTTTCAAATTGTATTTTACTTTTGTATGCCATTTATCAGATGGTCACAACAGTTGTAAATACTTATATTTTGGTAGTATGAGTAATGCATCTCTGAAATAATGTTAGAACAGAACCCCTGATAATCAGGTAGACCTTTCCTTTCTTATAAAGTATTCAAACTAATTGGGTATACCTGAAAGAATTGGGTATTCTTCATATTTTAATGTTTGTCTGGGAACGAGATTTATAATCTTACTGGCGCAAGGAAAGTTTTTTATTGTTTTTTTTTGTTTATTTGTTTTGCTTTTTAAATGTTTCCCCTTAAATAGAAAACTAACTGGCCTGGCTAAAGATCTCAATTATTTTTATATTTTTGATGTTGCTAGGCAAATGTGAGATTAAACAAACCAATACTTATTTGTGTTTATCTCATCTTAAATACAAGGAGCATATGGTGCATATCTAGAAACACCTAAGTGGTTAATTGCATGTAAAATTCCTTTCCTCTTTGCCTGCATAAACAACTGATAAAATATTTACATTCTCTGTCATGCTGAATTTATTTATGACTTTGTAACTAAAACACAGAAGTGTTATAAATTGAAACTTTAATCTTTTGATTGAGTCATTTTCTAAGAATTTAAATAGTTTGTTTGTCTGACAGCTGCAGCTTTAGATTCATTGATTTAAAGCATGCGGAAATTTTATCACTGCTTTGGTTTTGTTTTTATACCAAGTCCTTTAATTCCAGTCAACACCTTAAGTTTTGTTTTCATTTTGAAGTCTAGTGTACTACATTTAAAAAGAAAAAAAGTGGTTTGTCATCATTTTCCTCCTAGGGTTATAACTCCTTTGGCCTCTGGGGATTATAAAGAACATTCACACATCTTGCAGAATGACAGAGATAGTTAGGTACAATAGTAGAAAGTTTTCTTTATGCCCGTAAAATTTCACCTTGTGACGTACGAATTTTAGACTTTATAGTTTATTTTTTAAAAAACCATTATTCCTTAAGTCAAAATGTATGCTTTTTATATGTGAAGAATGCGTAAAAAATACGGAATAATAAGATTTGCTATAGAACTTATTTGAGACTTGAGTTTGGTGAAAAATCACCTACCTATTTGATGACAAAAATAGTCTTCCTTACAAGGTTATCCAGTTCCGGGGACACTGAAGGCAACATTATTAAATAACATTGACTTTCAAATCAGAAAACCTGAGTTCAAGTCTCAGCTTTCCCACTTATCCCTGTTTAATCATGTGCTCTTTACAAAATCTTCAGGTCTCATCTCAGTAGTTTTTCTCATCTGTAAAATGAGAAGAGCGATGCTTGTACTATCTCCCTCCCTCAGTTGGTTTTTAAAAGAGTTTTGTGAGCCTTAAAACACTATATAAATGTGATGTTATTTCATTTCTTAGCTTCAGCCTGGTAGAAGAGAGACAACTAAGTAGTGCAGTGGATAGAGCTGTAGCCCTGGAGTCAGGAGGACCTGAGTTCAAATGTGGCTTCTGACACTTTCTAGCTGTGTGATCCTGGGCAAGTCACTTGACTCTAATTGCCTCACCCATACTCAAAACAAACAAAAAACAGTAGTTTTTCTCATCTATAAAATGAGGAGAGCAACACCTGTACTACTTCTCTCACTGAGTTGTTTTTTTAAAAATGTTTTGTGAGGCTTAAGACACTATATAAATGTGGCATTATTTCGTTTCTTAGCATCAGCCTGGAAGAGTGGAGAAGGTGCTAGACTTGGAATTAGAGTACCTGGATTTGACTACAAACTCTGCCATTTCCATGTTATGTGTGATTCTCTGCATGTATATAATGCATGTATATAAATACCTTTATTACTTCTCAAGGTAGTTATGAGGAAATATTTTTACTTATGAGGAAAATATTTTATAAATCTTAAGCCACTATATAAGTGGCTATATAAGAACTATTATTAATAGTTGGTTATTAATTAATTAATAATTAATTGATAAATTAATAATTAAATTGTTAAATTATTAAAAAATTAATTAATGGATAATTAATTATTATTAATCAAGGAACTTAGAGTATTTATACCATTATCTCTTCAGCTAAGTAGTGCAGTGGAGAGAGTGCGGAGCCCGGAGTCAGCAAAACTCATCTTTCTGAGTTCAAATATGGCCTCAGACACTTACTAGTATGACCCTGAGCAAGTCACTTAACCCTTAGTTTCCTTATCTGTGAAATGAGTTAGAGACTGACAAACCACTCTAGTGTCTTTGCCAAGAAAACTCCAGTGGTGTCATGAAGGATCAGACACAACTAAAAGGACTGCGCAGTCATTATCTTTTTTTTTAAAGCCAAAGAAAACAAAGTTTATTAGAGATTCACCTAATTGGGTTGCCTCTTAAGGAACCTAAGCATTGTAATGCTTGTATTTACAAGCGGACCAGATAGAATCCCAGCTAGACAGAGTCTGAGCTAAATTGAATCTGAGCGCCTTCATGGAGGCCAGGTGGGACTTAAATACAGAAAAGAGTATAG
>CM053771.1:156689238-156723569 GCA_028658325.1 Potorous gilbertii | reverse complement strand
CTTATGAGAGTCCTCTCTACCCCAGCCTAGGTCTGCCCGAACTAGTGCTTGGGGTCTGAGATTCAAATGCTGCTCCCCAGCCTCAGGGCTTTTGGCGGCAGGCCTGACTGCTCTTCAATGGGAGCTTATCTGCTGGTTCTCAGGTGGGGGCAGGGCCACCTCCCAGGCTCAGTTCCCTCAGGGGGTTTATGCAGAGATCTCTTGCAGTGGAGATGCCGTGGAGCCCCTGCCCGCCCCGGGAGTCTCAGGCGGAGCTGCCTCCACCTCGCCTCTGCCGCAGCCGCCGGGGGTCCAAGTCCCAGAGATACCCCGCTCCCCTCTCAGCCCGTCTCTCTCACTGACCTGTGCGTCTGTGGGTGGAGGGACCTTCACAGCCGCAGGAGAATCAGGTCCCTGAAGCCTGCTGGGGTCTGCTCGTTCCTCTCAGTGCTGCGTGGCTGGGGCGGGGGACCTTTGCGGTGGGTTTTTCAGGGCTCTCTGCAACGGAAATCTCCTTCACTGTGTTTCTGCGCAGCTTCCACTGTTCCAGAATTTGTCAGGAGTTCTTTTTAGAGGGAATCCATGGGCTGTGGGTTCGGAGCTAGCAAATGTGAGTCTTTCTACTCCGCCATCTTGGCTCCGCCCCCCCGGAAAGGCTTTTTCAACTTAGTTGTATCTTACCAACCATGTAGCCTTTAGAGAGATATATTTCTTGATTGTGTATGTCTAGGCAACTTCAAGGGAAAGTTAGTAGATAGGATTTAAAAATTAAATTAAAGACATCTTTCAGCACAGAAAGTAGAAAAGAAGTTTGAAATGCAAGAGCTTTCCAAGCTAAGGAAGTTAGGAAAGTACTGTTTTTAAGTTATTAGGTGAATATTTTTTCAAAATCAACTTAAGAAGTTACTCTTCCCTTTATCAAAGATCATAAGTTACCATACCACAAAGAGAACATGGGAACTAATGATTTATATTTTACTCCAGTTATTAATTTTTATTTTTGCCTTCTTTCAAACTTTAGAATCATTTACCAGATAACCTATACTTCTCCCCCCTCCACTGAAATCTGCTTTATTACACACACACACATACACACACACACACACACACACACACACACACACACACACACTCTAAATCCGACTGAGAAAGTTGTAGTATTTGGAAAATATATTCAGCATTCCTTTTATTTTAAAGTATATGTATGTCATGACGTGATCTTGTAAATCCTTAATAAATAATAATAGCCTTGTTTAAAAGTTACTTTATCACTAATTTCAGAAGTTAAGAACCATATCGCCTATCGTCAGCTCATTTGCATTTTTAGTTTATGTATTTAAATGTTAGTCTTAGTAATTATTAAAACTAGGGACAGAATAACATATACATAGCTTGTTAAAGTTTTTCTAAGATTTTTATTGTCGTCCCTACCCTAAAGCACAATTTCCATGCCTTATTATGGCAAATGAGGGACTTATGCTTTTATACTTTTCCTACCATGGGAAATTTTCAGACAGATTCTGCCAATCTAAAAATATTCTCAGTTGAAAACCACGCGGCCTTACTCCCAGAGAAGTTAGTCAATATTTTTAAGTGCTTAGTCTCTTCTAGGTACTGTGCTAAATATTGGAGATGCAAAGAGAGGCAAAAATCATCCCTATCTTCAAGGAGAATATAATCTAATAGGAGAGAAAACATTTAAGATAACTAAATTCAAACAAGATATATACAGAGTAAATGTAAAGTAATCTGATGGGGAAAGGCACCAGTCTTCCTAAGTTCAGAGAGGTTCATGACCTGAAAATCACCTAACAGGTGATGTGCTTTTTTGGGGGATGGGGGCGCATAGAAACCCACAAAACATCAAAAACTCAAGCTCACTCTGAACTTTGTGTGACCAACTTCTACTTCCACAGTATTATTGGGAAATTGCTAAGAAATACACTCCTTTTCCTCCCAAATTGATTAATTCTTTTAAGTTTTCAGCAATCACTTCCATAACTTACAAATTTTCTCCCCTTTCTTCCCTTCTCCCTCCCTAAGACAATATGCAATCTTATATGAGTTTTACACATACATTCCTATTAAACACATTCACATTAGTCATTTTGCATAGAAGAATTAAAACGGATGGGAGAAACCATGAGGAAAAACAAAACCAAACATAAAAAAGGAGAAAATAGTCACTTCATTTTGCCTTCCAACTCCATAGTTCTTTCTCTGGATGTGGATGACATTTTGCATCATGAGTCCTGTGGAAATGTTTTAGGTCCTTACATTGCTGTAAAGGGCTAAGTTTATCAAAAACAGTCCTTGCACACTGTGGCTGTTACTGTGTATAATATTCTCCTAGATCTATTCACTTCACTCAGCATCCATTCATATAAGTTTCCAGGTTTTTCTGAAGTCTTCCCGTTCTTCATTTTTTATAGCACAATAGTATTCCATTACATTCCTATACCACAGCTTGTTCAACCATTCCCCAATTGATGGGCACCCTCTCAATTTCTAGTTCTTGGCCACCACAAAAAGAGGTGCCATAAATATTTTCATACCTGTGGGTCCCTTTCCCGTTTTTATGATCTCTTTGGGATACAATCATAGAAGTAGTATTACCAGATCAAAGGACATACCCATTTTTATAGCCTTTTTGACATAGCTCCAAACTGCTCTCCAGAATGGCTACATCAGCTCACAGCTCCACCAACAGTGAATTATTGTTCCAGCTCTCCCACATCTTCTCCAAAATTTTATCATTTTCCTTTTGTCATGTTAGCCAATCTGATAGGTGTAATGTGGTACCTCAGAGTTGTTTTGATTTGCATTTCTCTAATCAATAGTGATTTAGAGCATTTTTTCATATGACTGTAGATAGCTTTAATTTCTTCCTCTGAAAACTGCCTGTTCATATTTTTTGACCATTTATCAATTAGGGGAAGGAAATAACTCTTGATAGACCATCTGTAAAAAATAATTTAACTTGTGATATTCTTAATATGCATCCTTTGCCAAATGACCAGTAAGTTGACACATTATGGCAGGAATTCTATCAAATTTGCATTCTATCTTCTGGCTAAGCAGAAAACATAAGAAAGTTGTAGTAAAATAGAAGGGTAGCTCATAGTTAGTTTTTTCTTGTAGAGGTGAATAAAAAAATTGGGTGAGTTGCTTCCACATGTGTTTTGAGAGGCCTCATAAGCACTCCACTACAGAGTTAACTGCTGCTTACACGCCATTATCTGTAGCATAAGCTAAAGAAGTAGAAACAATTTCATGAGGAATTTGATAAGATCCTCCATACTAGATCAGCATATATATACCTTGATAGTCCCAGGGCCTTCAATGAAAAATTGAGCACAGGGGAATACAACTGAAAACCATGTTGAGAGTGCGCAGTTTGTGGTTTGGAAATGAAAGATGTCAAAAAGGTTTGAAGACTGCTGAAAAAAATCTCATCATTTATATATGTCACAAATACTTTTTAAAAGACCTGAGTTGGAGAGAAGTTGGAACTCTAAAGTTTTAAAAACAAATGTTAATTGTTTTTACATGCAACTGGGAAATAAGATATTCTGGCAATGGGGTGTAGAAATCTATCTTGCCCTACAGGAAAATAAAGGGAATGAGAATAAGAGAAGGAAAGAGTATAATAGACGAGAGGACAGATTAGAGTAAGTAGTAATCACAATGCACTCTGTCGTGGTGTGGGCGGAGGGGAGAAAAAGGGAAAAAATTTGGAATTCAGAATCTTGTGGAAGTGAATGTTGAAAACTAACAATAAATAAATAAATAAAATGAAAGGACTCCCCCCCCTTCCAAAAAAAAAGTGAGTCGGAAGAAGCCACACATGGAGAACACTGAACAACATCATAAAAACGAAATCAGCTGTGTATTTTTAACTGTCAGGAAACAAATAGTTACTGGCATAGGCCTATTCTTGTCAGTTTTTATAAGTGTGTGCAGTCTTGTTGGCATGGTAGAAGGGAAGTCAAAATAGATATCAAAGGAGAACAAAAAAGAGATATGAGAAGAAAGTGCTGTGTTATTGCACCAGCTCTGACCTGACTTGTTTAAGTAAGCTGTTGACTGTGGAAGATGGAAATTGGACATTTAGAGATATTTAACCAAATGCCAAGTAGTCACAATAATGCAGAAGTCAGAGGGGCTTAGAAGAGTCTCCTTTTCAAACAAAGAGATCTAGCAGCCAAGCTAGCTCTGACTTGGCGCGTCAGTTGTTTTTCAGAATGCCAAAAGGGTAACTGAGGCCCACAACTAGTATTGCCTCACAAAACCACACAAAACCATTGAGGCAGAAAATGAGCCTGCAGAGAACTTGGCTGGAGCTCTGAGTCAGATCGTTCCACATACCTGCTTCTCAATAGCTTAGGGAAGATCTTGGTGGTGCTACATTGTCTTCTTGTCAGACTGGTCCCTTCTGTGGTCTGAGTCTTAAGTGTCAAATCATCTCATTTAAAGGATTCCAGAAAGGCCTTCCTGAGCAAAAATACTTCCTCTGCTACTCCCCTGGTGGATCTGTGGGATTGACATGTATATCTAAAGAGTACTGTGTTTTTATGAAAATGTCTCTGAAAGAGAAATTTTTAATGTGTTTGTCAGTCATTAATTCTTTTCTTTTGTGATTGTTTTACACTTTGACAATTATCTGAAAAATTATAAACTACATCTTGATGAAGGGAAGGAAAAGTTTAAAACATAAAGTACAGAATTAGAAGAGTCTCCCTTCTAATTGGGAAGGGCACTTAAAGGGACTGAAAGGCCAGTGACAAGGGCAAACATTGCTTCGTTCCCAACGCAGCCTAATATAGTCTGTGCTTTGTATTGTGCTAATTTTTTTCTTTTTATACTAATATCTCTTTCCTTCCTGTAATGACCCATCAACAATAACTTATTAAATGTTTGCTATGTGCCAAAGTGCTAGAGATACAAAGAAAGATAAAACTATGGTCCCTGCCCTCACAATCCAAGTAGCTCATTGTATGAAATTGTCAGGAACTTTAGGTGTTAGAAGATATTGCTTGCTCTCAAAATGCTTGCCAACTTTACTAGGGTGAACTAAGAGAGCAGAAAAGAATATACATGGTAATCTCTTCATTGATGTTCTTTTTCTGTGTTGCATAAGACAAATGTTTGTATTTCATTAGAATCATAACCTACTTGGGATGTTTTTCATAGAAAATTGATTCCACCAGTGCTTTTAGCAAAAATATTTTTTCACTGCTCATAATTGATAAAAATTGATGGTATAAACAAACTATTTACTTTTTTGATGCTCCTTAAGCCTCATACCTGGTAAATGTTAGTACTAACTGCACAAAGGGAAATGGTCAGATTGTCAGAATGATTTTTATCACTAGTTTGAGTACTCTCTTTGAGACAGTCTGCACACTTCTGCCTTTCTCTTAGAGAAAGTCCATTAATAAACATTTATAACTTCTTTAATTTTTGTGATCTGGAGCTTTTGGAACCTACTGGTATTTGAAATACACAGAGAAAAGGACATAACACTCTTGAAAAAGGTCCACATTGTGCAGAGCATTGTTGTCTTTGAAAATAGAACATTGGCTTTCCCCAGTACTCCTTGAATGAGTATTTTCAGATAAAAATACTCATTTTCTATCTTATGTTCCCATATATTTGCACAGGGATGGTTGGAATTAAGTAGGAGAACTGTAGGTGTTAGATGTAAACATAGTAATGCTACCTAAAAATTTGTTTATGAGCTAAGTAATTTGAAATCAAAATGTATTTTTCAAACTGAGAACACGGAAACACAATGCAGCTGTTACTGAGGATGTTCTTTATATGAAGTAAACTCTCTCTTGACAGATTTTCCAAGTAGAGTTGCTAATTTTTGGCAAGGTAGTGATATTCAAACCTAAAAATCAATATTAATTAAACTAAAAATCAAGTTTCTGAGTCCATCATTAAAATTTGTCTGGTATTCCATGGATGTTTGTTTTTTAGTATAATTCCAGTAGAGTCTTTTGTTAAGAAGTCTAACCTAAGCATAGGGGACAGTGCTAAGTAAAGGCACAGTGGCAAAAAAAAATCTCCCTCTACTTCTCCATTTCATTATCTTCACTCCCATTTATATAACATCTACTGTGTGCCAGACACTGTGCTAAGCACTTTACAATTACTGTCTCAATCTGATTTTTATTATCTCCATATTACAAATGAGGAAACTGAGACGGACCAATTTGCCCAGAGTCACACAGACAGTAAGTGTCTGAGGCTGAATTTGAACTCAAGTCTTCTGGACTGCAGACCCAAAGGCTACATCCACTGCTGCACCACTTAGCTGCCCATAAAAACAAACAAACAAATAACAGCAACAAAATCAAACTTTCAAAAGAGCATTTCAGTATTCACAACAGAACACTAAAAGAAGTTTCTATGTAAAACCATCAATGTCCATTTCATTTAACTTGCTTTTTAAAAAATTATATCATAAATTCAGCATTTCTTTTTTCCAAAACGGTCCTGTTTGTCATTGTTGTCCTCTGAAGTACTTTCTATTTTTCTCTCTACATTTGCAGTGGCCCTCTTTTTTCTTCTTCTTGCATCACTATTGCTAACCTAACTCCTTTGAAATAAAGGTTACATTTGCCCTCTTTTTTTGCATCACTATTGCTAAACCAACCCCTCTTAATTCTAGTGTTTTTTCTCTCTTAGTTTTTTCCTACTTATCAAACTGTGTATAGTTTGTACGTTTTGGTTTATTATTTCTCTCATTAGCTTGTGAGCTTCTTGAGGATAGGGACTATCTTTTGCCTCTTTTTTTTTATCTCCGGGATCTAACACAATGCTTGGCATATAGAAAATACTTACTGTTTATTGACTAAGCCACCTCAATTGAAAATGAAAGAAATGAGGGAGGGAACCTTGTTACAAATAAACATAGTTAAAATGAATCCAGACAGTGGCCATGTCCAAAAAAAGTGCCTCTTTCCACATTTTGTGTCTGTCACTTCTGTAAATACATTTCATCATAGGTCCTCCAGAGACATGATTGATCTTTCCATTGATTAACATTCTTAAGTCTTTCAAAGTACTTTTTCTTTAAAATGTCATGTTTCTATATCGAACTGTGTATGTGTTCGTTTCTTTTCTCAATTTCAGATAAGAATGAAATGCATCTGATGCTTACCATTTTATGGTTATTCTTTCGTTGTATCCCAGTTGTGAAAAATTCATAATTTCCAGGCTAGTGCATCTTTTATTTTGATTTTAATTTTTTTCAATTAGCAGTTAATTTTTTCAATTAACATTTATTTTTCTTTCACTCTTATTTCTTCCCTATACTGGGAAAAAGAAAAAAAAAAACGAAAAAAAGTGAAAGCCCTGTAACAGTTATGCATAGTTAAGTAAAACAAAGTTTCACATTGACCATGGCAAAATTTTAAGTCTCATTCTCCATATTTAGTTCATCAGCTATTACTGTTGAGGTCTCAGTACCATCCTCCTAGTCACCCAGGCTTGAAATCTCTTTATTATTCTTGGCTCTGTACGCTCTCACACTCTTCAAATCCAGCTGCCAAGACTTGTTGATTCTACCTTTGTAACATTTCTCATGAAGGCTGTAAATATAAATATTTCTCCTCTGATATAGCCCCTACCCTGGTGCAGGTCCTTATCACCTCATGCCTGAACAATTACCCACAGCTCTCTGGTTGCTTTCCCTACCCCAAGTCCCTCCCTCTCCACTTAACGTATCAAAGTGATCTTTCTCAATTACAGTTCTGACAATGTCACTCCCCTACTCAGTAAATTCTCCATATTACCTTCAAGATCAGATATAAATATATAAAATATAAAATCCTCTATTTGGTTTTAAAACCTGTCATACCAATTTACCTTCCTACCTTTCTACTCAAGTTTTTATGTTCTTTGAACAGGAAGCTCTTATCCTCCATGCCTGAAATGCTCACATTCCTTATTTCCACCTGTCTTCCTTCAGGTCCCACCTAAAAAGCCCACCTTCTGTGAGAAGCCCTTTCCCGATCTTCCTTAATGTTAATATCTTCCCTCTAAGATTATCTCCAATTTATACTGAATATATCTTGTTTGTACATAGCTGTTTGTACGTTGTCTTCCCCATTAAACTATGAGTTCTTTGAGAGCAAAAACTTTTTTTGTTTTGTTTTCTCTATTTCTCCAGCACTTACTATACTCCTTGGAACATAGTAGGTACTTAATAAATACTTGTTAAAATGACTTGACACTTATCAGGAAGTAAGGCGGTCATATTCTTCACTTCCTGGAATCATGGTTGTTCATTGCATTGATCAGAGCAATTAAATCTGTCTTGCAATCATTTTTGATATATTGGCTGGCATTTTCTTTGATTCATCTCCTTCTAAACTGTATCAGGACCAGACTGTGTCTCCTGCTGTGTTTTAACTTGGGATGATTGGTCCTGATAGGTCTTACTGTGGATCAACCAGGTTCCTATATTGCCCTCCACTTGCTAGCATGGGAGAGAAGGGCAGCAGCCTGGCTGAGGGCCAACTTGCTAGAGTCCACTCAACTTAGCAATGGGGCAAAAATCCCACATACCCTGAGACTTTTCCTCCAAATCAGTCCTAAATACCTATTGCATTCGGGGCAAAAATTTAGACCCTGCTATATCTTCAAGTTTCTGAGTGCTAATTCTTTATGGCTCACTGGAAAGTTTCAGTAGAGAGTATTAGAGAGCTCAGTTCTGGGCCTATGCAACCCTGGTTTCAGGGCGTTAGTTGCTTTCCATGTGTTGCTCTCTTGTACTTACATGTTCCCTGTCATAGGACTTCCTGAACACCCTGAAGCTTTCTCACAGGAACCCTATATACCCAGAGCCTTGAAGGCTACATGTATCCTGGCCATTTGTGATCATACTGGGAGGCTCCTCTGCACTGGCATTGGCTTTGCTGGAAGACTCCCTTTTCATTTGCCTTCAAGTTTCTGCCTGATCTCTTCTGTAGTTCTGGAGTAGATATAAGTCACTTATTGAAGTTTCTCATTGGGTTTCTTGATGATTATTCAGCTATTTTTTTTTCTGAAGTATATATGTGGTAACTGGGTAGTCTGCCTCCCATTCAGGTGGTCATCTTGGCCAGGAGCATATATCTCAGGCTTTTTCTACATATGTTAAGATAATCATGTGGTTTAAGGTGTTTTCATTTGTAATAATTATGTTGATTGTTACCCTAATGTTGAACTATCCTTTCATCTGTGCTGTGCATTCCACTTATTCACAGATGATTTTGTGAATAAATTACTGTAGTACCAAGATTTTGTTTAAAATTCCTGTATCTATATTTATTAGTGAAATTAGGCTATGGAATTTTTTTCCTTTATTCTTTCCTGATTTAGGTATTAGGACTATTTTTATCTTGCGAAGATAGTTTAGCAGAATATTTTATCACTTATTGCCAATAATTAGTTTTAGTTACTCCTTAAATTAGTATTAATTACTCTTTAAAAATTTGATAGAATTCTCTTGTAAATTCATCAGGACTTGGAATTCCCCTCAGGACTTGAAATTCCCCCCACCTCATCTTCGTAGTTCCTTTACAGCGGTAATTTTTAACTACTTTTGTGTCATATGCCCCTTTGGTAGTCTGGTGGAGCCTTTTCAGAATAATATTTGTTGCCTATATTCACAATCAAAGGAAATTCTACATTTCAGTTATGTTAATGAAAATAATGTATTTTCCCCATCCAAGTTCATGGACCCCCAAATCTAAGTTGAACAACAAGTTAAAAACTCTTCCTTTACAGCTAATCTTATTTCTAGATTTGAGATTGGATTATGTAAGATCTCTTTGTGGTTTTATTTTCTTTTGGTTTTGGTGTAATTTCCTTCTGTTTAATTTTTATTTTGTTGATTTTTATGCCCTTTTTAATGAAATTGGCTAAGAGTTTATCCATTTTGTTAGTCTTTTTTTAAATTAATTTGTTTTCAGTTTTCTATAATCTCTTCCATATGTCTTAGATTTTCTCCTCCTCCTTTCCCATTCTTCACCTCCTCTTACCCCCTCCCTTCCCGAGACACCGTGCAATCTTCTATAAGTTCTAAACATACATTCTTATTAAATAATTTTCACCTTAGTCATGTTGCATAGAAGAATGAAAATGAATGGGAGAAACCATGAAAAAAACCAAAACAAACCATAACACAAGAGAAAATAGTCTACTTAATTCTGCGATCCAGTTCCTTAGTTCTTTCTCTGGATGTGGAAGGCATTTTGCCTCAAGAGTCCACTGGGAATTTTTTAGGTCCTTGCCTTACTGTGAAGAGCTAACTCTACCAGAAAAATTCCTCACATACTGTGGTTGTTACTGTGTACATTGATCTCCTAGTTCTGCTCCTTTCACTCAGCATCAGTTCATATAAGTCCTTCCAGGCCCCTCTGAAGTCTTCCTGTTCATCATTTCTCATAGCACAATAGTATTCCATTACATTCATATACCACAACTTGTTCAGCTATTCCTCAACTGATTGGTATCCCCTCTATTTCCAGTTCTTGGCCACCACAAAGACAGCTGCTATAAATATTTTTGTACATGTGGGACCCTTTCCAATTTTTATGATCTCTTTGGAATACAGTCCTAGAAGCTATATTGCTGGGTAAAAGGGTGTGCATATTTTTGTAGCCCTTTGGGCATAGTCCCAAATTGCTCTCCAGAATGGCTGGATCAGCTCACAGCTCCACCAACAATGAATTAGTGTTCCAACTCTCCCACATCTTCTCCAGCATTTATCATCTTCCTGTTTTGTCATGTTAGCCAATGTGATAGATGTGATGTGGTACCTCAGAGTTGCTTTGATTTGCATCTCCCTGATCAGTACTGATTTAGAGCATTTTTTTATATGACTGTAGGTTGTTTTAAATATTTCCTCTGAAAACTGCCTGTTCATATCCTTTGACCATTTATCAATTGGGGAATGACTTGTATTCTTGTACTTTTGACTCAGTTCTCTACATATTTTAGAAATGAGGCCTTTATCACAGACACTAGTTGCAAAAGTTCTTTCCCAGTTTTCTGCTTCCATCCTGATCTTGGTTGCATTGAGTTTGTTTGTGCAAAAACTTGTCAATTTAATGTAATCAAAATTATCCATTTTGCATTTCATAATGTTCTCTATCTCTTGTGGGGTCAAAAATTTCTCCATTCTCCATAAATCTGACAAATACACTATTCTGTGCACCCCTAATTTGTTTATGCTATCAATCTTTATACCTACATCATATATCCATTTGTACTTTATTCTTGTGAGTGGTGTCAGGCATTGGTCCATGCCCAGTTTCTACCACACTGTTATCCAGTTTTCCCAGGAGTTTTTTGTCAGTGAGTTCTTATCCCAGAAGCTGGGGCCCTTGGATTTATCAAACAGTAGATTGCTATATTCATTGACTACTGTGTATTGAGTATCTAACCTATTAGGTCTACCCTCTATTTCTTGACCCAGTACCAAGTGGTTTTGATGATTGCTGCTTTATAATACAATTTGAGATCTGGTAGGGCTAGGTCACCTTCCTTATCATTTCTTTTCATTAATTCCCTTGATATTCTGGACCTTTTGTTTTTCCAAATGAATTTTGATATTTTTTTCTGCCTCCTAAAAATAATTATCTGGTAGTTTGATTGGTATGACTCTGAATAAGTAAATTAATTT
This sequence comes from Potorous gilbertii, assembly GCA_028658325.1. Lineage (NCBI taxonomy): Eukaryota > Metazoa > Chordata > Mammalia > Diprotodontia > Potoroidae > Potorous > Potorous gilbertii. The sequence goes on along the minus strand of CM053771.1, from coordinate 156,711,907 downwards.
AGGTAGAATTGTCATTTTTATTATGTTGGCTCGGCCTACCCAGGAGCAACTGATATTTTTCCACTTACTTAGATTTAACTTTATTTGTGCAAAAAAGTGTTTTGTAATTGTGTTCATATAGTCCCTGGGTTTGTTTTGGCAGGTAGACAGACTCCCAGATATTTTATAGTGTTTTCCAAAGCTTTAAATGGAATTTCTCTATCTCTTGCTGTTGGTCTTTGTTAGTAATGTATACAAATTCAGGTGATTTATGTGGGTTTATTTTGTAACCTGCAAATTTGCCAAAGTTGTTTATTATTTCAAGTAGTTTTTTATTTGATTCTCTAAGTATGTCATCATATCATCTGCAAAGAGTGATAACTTAGTTTCTTCTTTGCCTATTCTAATTTCTTTTTCTTCTCTTTTTGCTAAAGCTGACATTTCTAGTACCATACTAAATAACAGTGGTGATAATGGACTTCTTTGTTTCACCCCTGATCTTATTGGAAATGCTTCTAGCTTATTCTTAATTCATATAATGCTTGCTAATGGTTTTAGGTAGATACTGATTATTACTTTATGGAAGGTTCCATTTATTCCTATGCTCTCCTGTGTTTTTGATAGGAATGAGTGTTGTATTATGTCAAAAGCAGAATGGGTATTGTAGTATTTTGTCAAAAGGTTTTTCTGCATTATTGAGATAATCATATAGTTTTTGTTAGTTTAGTTGTTGATATGATCAGTAATCCTGGTATAAATCCTACCTGATCATAACGTATTATTGTCATGATAAGGTACTGTATTCTTTTTGCTAATATCTTATTTAAAATTTTTGCATCTATATTCATTAGTGAAATTGGTATATAATTTTCATTCTCTGTTTTGGCTTTTCCTAGTTTAGGTATCAGAACCATATTTGTATCATAAAAAGAATTTGGTAAGACTCCTTAACCAATTTTCCCAAATAGTCTATATAATCTATATACAGTATAGAATTAATTGTTCTTTAAACATTTGATAGAATTCTCTTGTAAATCCATCTGCCCCTGGAGATTCTTTCATAGGGAGTTCATTAATGGCTTGTTCAATTTCTTTTTCTGAAATGGGGTTATTTAAGTATTCAACTTCCTCTTCTGTTAATCTGGGCAATTTGTGTATTTTTAAATATGCATCCATCTCATTTAGATTGTCGAATTTATGGGCATAGAGTTGGGTAAAAGTAATTCTTTTTTTTTCCATCCAATGAGCATTTTAATAAAGACTTCTACAAACAGGGCATTGTGCTGGGTCCTAGGTACAATAATAGGTTTTTTGCATGATAGTTCTGCCTTCATGGAACTGAGAGGCTAATAATCATAGGTATAGGAAATAGCATTATACTCTTAGATTTTTTTTTATAGTTTTATTTATTTATTTTTAGATTTCAACATTCATTTCCACAAAATGTTGAGTTCCAATTTTCTCCCCTTCTCTCCCCTGCCCCCACCCCATAACAGCTTGGATTCTGATTACCCCTTTCCTCAATGTGCCCTCCTTTCTGTCACACCCCAACCTTCTCTTATTCCCATCTTCTCTCTTTTCTTGAAGGGCAGGATAGGTTTCTATACCTCATTACCTGCACTACTTATTTCCCAGTTATGTCCAATAACATTCTCAGCATTTGTTTCTAATACTTTGAATTACAACTTCTCTCTCTTCCTCCCTCCCCACCCATCCCCACTATGAAGGCAAGCAATTCAGTAGAGGCTATAATGTGTCGTTTTGCACAAGACTTCCATGATAGCTATATTGTATAAGACTAATTATATTTTCCTCCATCTTACCCTGTCCCCCATTTATTCTATCCTCTCATTTGATCTTGTCCCTTCCCCAAAGTGTTTACTTCTAATTACTCCCTTCTCCCATTTGCCCTTCCTTCTATTATCCCCGTCACTCCACTTGTTTCCTTCTCCCCTACTTCCTTGTAGTGTTGGCTAGATTTTCATACCAAATTGAGTGAGCATGTTATTCCCTCCTTAAACCATATGTGACGAGAGTAAGCTTCACTTTTCCCCTCTCACCTCCTCCCTTTTCTCCTCCATTGAGAAAGATTTTTCTTATCTCTTTTCTGAGTGGTAGTTTGCCCCATTCCATTTCTGCCTTTCTTCTCCCAATACATTCCTCTCTCACCCTTAATTTTATTTTTTATAGATATCGTTCCTTCAGCCTGTGCTCTGTATGTGTGTGTGTGTGTGTGTGTGTGTGTGTGTGTGTGTGTGTGTGTGTATAATCCCTCCACCTATCCAAATACTGAGAAAAGTCTCAAGAGTTACATATAATATCTTTGTGTAATGTAAACAGTTCAGCTTTAGAAAGTCCTTTATGATTTCTCTTTCCTGTTTACTTTTTCATGTTTCTCTTGATCTTGTGTTTGAAAGACAAATTTTCTCTGCAGTTCTGGACTTTTTCAGAATGCTTGAAAGTCCTCTATTTCACTGAATGACCATTTATTTCCCCTGAAGTATTATACTCAGTTTTGGTGGGTAGGTGATCCTTGGTTTTAATCCCAGTTCCTTTGACTTCTGGAATATCCTATTCTAAGCCCTTCGATCCCTTAATGTAGAAGATGCCAGATCCTGTGTTATCCTGATTGTATTTCCATAATACCGGAATTGTTTCTTTCTAGCTGCCTGCAATATTTTCTCCTTGACCTGGGAACTCTGAAATTTGGCGACAATATTCCTAGGAGTTTCTCTTTTAGGAGGTGATCAGTGGATTCTTTCAATATTGATTTTGTCCTCTGGTTCTAGAATATCAGGGCAGTTTTCCTTGATAATCTCATGAAAGATAATATCTAGGCTTTTTTTTTTGATCGTGTCTTTCATATAGTCCCATAATTTTTAAATTTATTTAAAATTTAAAATTTTAATTTAATAATAATTTAAATTTAATTTAATTAATTAATTAATTAATTTAATAAAATTTAAATATTTAAATTTAAAGTCCTGGATCTATTTTCCAGGTCAGCTGTTTTTGCTTGAGATATTTCACATTATCTTATATTTTTTCATTCCTTTGGTTTTATTTTGCAACTACTTGGTTTATCATATAGTCATTAGCTTCCCTGAACTCTACTCTCATTCTTAAAGAACTATTTTCTTCAGTGAGTTTTTGTATCTCCTTTTCCATTAGGCTAATTCTGTTCTCTGAAGCCTTCTTCTTCTCATTGGTTTTTTGGACCTCTTTTTTCCAATTGAGTTAGCCTATTTTTAAAAGTGTTATTTTCCTCACCATTTTTTGGGTCTCCTTTAACAAGCTGCTGATTGATTTTCCAAACTCTTCCATGGCCTGGGCCCACTGTATATTCATTTTGGAGGTACTGGATGCAGAAGTCTTGACTTCCTCTGACAGTATGCTTTATTCTTCCTCATCCTAAAGGATGGAAAGAAATACCTGTTCATCAATAAAGTAACCTTATTTGGTCTTACTTTTTTCCCCCTTTTTTGGGCATTTTCCCAGCCGATTACTTGACTTCTGAATCCTTTGTCCAAAGGAGGGTCCTAGTGCCCCTCCTTCCCCCAGTAACATGTTCAGGGCTGAGATACAGATCAGCTGCTCAACTCCCCCAGAGGCTTTATGCTCAGTGCTCCAACAATGGGACAGTGGGTGCTGGGTGCTGCCTGCCTGCTGTGGCCAGAAGCCTTGGATGCCCAGCCCCCCTGCTGCCCTGGGCCAGGGGGCCAGGGATGAACTCTGCTCCCTTCTCATGTTGAAAAAGCCCTCTCACTGACCTTTGGCACCTGTGGGTTGAGGGATCTGCAAATAGCTGCTGTTTCCAGGGATTTCGTCCCCTAAACCTGCTCCAGTCCTACTCCTCCCAGAGTCACAAGGCCAAGGCTGGGCTGGGCTCTGCTCCACATCCAGTGTGACAGACCTTTTCCTTTGGCCTTCCAGGTCACCCTGGACTGGAAATCTCCTCCACTCCATCTATCTGGGGCTTCTGCTGCCCTAGAATTTATTCAGTCTTTCTTTACAGGTATTTTATGGGCTGTGGGAGAACTAAAGTATGTATATCTTTCTACTCTGCCATTTTGACTCTGCCCCTCCAAAGTAATTTCTAATTATTGTTTTAATTTCCTCCTCATTAGAGGTGAGTTCACCCTTTTCATTTTTGACATTGGTAATTTAGTTTTCTTCTTTTTTTTAAAATTAAATTGACCAAAGGTTTATCAATTTTATTGATTTTTTTTCATAAAACCAACTCTTAGTTTTATTTTTTAGTTCAATATTTTTTTTAATTTCAATGTTATTCTCTCCTTTGGTTTTCAGTATTTTTAATTTGGCATTTATTTGGGGATTTTCAGTATTTTCAGCTGCATGCCCAGTTCATCGATCTCTTCTTTCTCTATTTTATTCATGTAGGCATTCAGTGATAGAAAACTTCCCCTAAGAACTGCTTTTACAGTATCTCATAAGTTTTGGTAGGTTGTCTCATTGTTGTGATTCTCTTGAATGAAGTTGTTGATTGTTTCTATGATTTCTTGTTTAACCCACTCATTCTTTAGGATTAAATTATTTCATTTCCAATTAATTTTTGGTCTGTGCTTCCATGGCCTTTTGTTACAATTAATTTTTATTGCATTATGGTCTGGGAAGGATACCTTGACTATCTCTTCCTTTCTTCACTAGATTGTGAGTTTTTTATGCCCTAGGACATGGTCAGTTTTTATATATGTGCTATGTACCGCTGAGAAAAATGTATATTCCTTTCTATCCCCATTCAGTTTTCTCCAGAGATCTATCATATCTACCTTTTCCAGAGTTTTATTCACCTCCTTAAATTCTTTATTGTTTATTTTGAGGTGATATTTATCAAGTTCAGAGAGGGGGAGGTTGAGGTCCCCCACTAGTACAGTTTTGCTGCCTATTTCTTCCTGTAACTCCCTTAACTTCTCCTCTAAGAATTTGGATGCTATACCATTTGGTACATATATGTTTCGTGATGATATTGCTTCATTGTCTCTGGTGCCTTCTAGCAGGATATAGTTTCCTTCCTTATCTCTTTTGATTAGATCTATTTCTGCTTTTGCTTTGTCTGAGATTAGGATTGCTACTCCTGCTTTTTTTACATCAGCTGAAGTATAATATATTCTTTTCCCTGTGTGTGTCCCCCTGTTTCAAATGTGTTTCTTGTCAACAACATATTGTTGGATTGTGGTTTTTGATTCATACTGCTCTCTGCCTCCATTTTCCATTTCATGGGAAAGTTCATCCTATTCACATTCACAGTTATAATTACTATGTGGGTCTTGCCCTCTATCCTCCTTCCCCTGTTTATGCTTTTAGTTCTCCCTTCCCCTCCACAATAGATTTGTAATTTTTGTTCACTCTCTCTCTCAGTATTCCCTCCCTTCTTTCAGTTACCCTTTCTTTTACTCCCCTTTTCCTTTACTACTTCTTCCCTCCTTTTTAGCCTCCCCTCCCTTTTCTTTCCCCTCTCCCTTTCTACTGCCTATAGAGGTAGTTAGATTTCTGTACTTAACTGAGTTTGTGGTTCCCTCCTTGAACCAAATCAGATGAGAGTAAATCTCAAACAATGCTCATCTCCCTCTCCTCTTTCCCTCTGCTGTCACATGTTTCTGGGCCTCTTCCTGTGATGTCATTTACCTTTTCCTACCTGTTCCTTTTCACATCTCCCCTTACAATCTCTTTGCAACCTTAAATCACATTTTTATTGTCACAACCTGTAATTTGTACCCACTCCCTCTGTCTATGTACATCCCTTTTAAATGTCATAGTAAATATACAATTCTCAAGATTAACAAGTATCATCTTCCCTTATAGGGAAGTAAACAGTTTGCCCATATTGAATAACAAGTGTTTTTTCCCCCTGTTTACCTTTTTATGCTTCCCTTGAGACTTGTGTTTGAAAATTGAATTTGCTATTGAGCTCTCTGCCCTTTTCATCAGAAAGGTCTGGAAATCTCTTATTTCATTGTATGTCTCTCTCCTTTCCTGAAATATTATGCTCAGTTTTGCTGGGTAATTGATCCTTGGTTTTAATCCCAGTTCCTTTGCCTTACAGAATATCATATTCCATTACCTCTGATCTTTTAATGTAGAAGCTACAAGGACCTGTGTGATCCTGATTGTAGTTCCTCAATATTTGAATTGTTTCTTTCTGGTTGCTTGAAGTATTTTCTCCTTCATTTGATAGTTCTGAAATTTGGCAACATTATTCCTTGGTATTTTCAATTTGGGATCTCTTTCAGGAGGTGATCAGTGTACTCTTTTGATGACTATTTTGCCCCCTGGATCTAGGACCTCTGGGAAGTTTTCCTTGATGATTTCTTCTTTTCGTCATGGTTTTCTGGTAGACCAATAATTCTTAGATTTTCTCTCCTATTTTCTAGTCAGTTGTTTTTCCTGAGATACTTTATGCTTTCTTCTATTTTTCATTCTTTAGATTCTGTTTGACTGATTCTTGATGTCTTATATACTCATTAGTTTCTACTTGCCCAATTCTAATTTTTAATAGTTTGTTTTCTTCAGTTATCTTTTGCATCTCCTTTTCAATTTGTCCAGTTGTTCCTTTTAAGGAACACTTCCTTTAAAGGAACACTTTTAAGGAGCACTTCCTTTCCCATTTGTCCAGTTCTCCTAGTTATGTTTTGTGCTTCCCTTTCCATTTGTCCAATTTTCCTTTTAGATTCTTCCTTGATTTCTTTTTTCATATTTTTAAAACCATTGCCCACTTTTTCTTCTACTTCTCTAGTTTGGCTTTTAAAATCCTTCTTGAGCTCTTCCAAGAATGCTCTTTGGGCTTGAGACCAGTTCATATTCCCTTCTGAAGTTTCAGATGGAAGTACAGTCTCAATGAAGCCCTCTTTGGTATTTGTGTTTTGGTCCTTGTCCCCATAGAAAGATTCTATGGTCTTTTCTCTTCTGGTTTGCTTCTTGCTCATGATGATCACCCTTTTCCCAGGTTTTTAAAATGAATCTCTGCTTCTAAGGCACAGAGGGCTCCATCCCACAGTTTTTGTGTTTAGAACTTGAGGCTTTGTGTATTGTGGCCTCTTTTTCTTTCAGCTAGAAGCTAAAATGCTACAGCTTACCAGGTGCTGAGCTGCCTGGTGTGCCAAGGAAGAGGCTAGGTGAAGTCTTTCTGAGTTTCCCTGGATTTACCCTAGAGCACACTGAGTTAAGTGTGGGAGAGGGGTAGTCTGGCCATCAGAGGTCTCCTCTCCTGAGCTACAGCATAGGCAAGCTCAGTGATTGGTGATCTCCATCAGCACCAGTGTCTTCCCAATACCCCTAGCTGTGCTGAGGCATGCCTGGGGTCCTGGTGTTGGTGATTGTGGGCTCCACACCCCTGGAGCTCAGGATCTCCTCCCTGTTAGCTGAGGTGGGGCTGTCTGGGGTAGCTCCAGTCCTGCACTGGTCCTCTTCAGCCACAGCAGGAAGAACCCCCGCTTTGTGATTTTCCTAGCCTCATGAACTAAAAAACTGTTTACCCCTTTGGCTGATCCCACTGTTCCAGGATGCTTCCTGGAGAAATATTCTCTGGGTTTTTCAAGGTCAACAAGGGCAGGGAGATATCATTTACATATTACTCTGCCATCTTGGCTCCCAGAAGTTCAAGTTGGTGACTTACAGACATTTTATCTGCCAGCTGATAATCTCAAGAGCGGCTGCTACAGTTACCTGGAGTTCTGCACTTCTCTTTCACTCAGTTCCCTTGGATTCCCATCCTGGGCTGATATATTTGAAAATTCACAATGCTGCTGCTGCTTCAGACCACCCAGGGCTTCCTGCTTGGCTTTGTTATGATGAGGTCTGCACTGGTACAACCTGTGTACTGTAGGCTCCTCCATCCCTGTGCAACAGATCCTTCCTGTTGACCTTCCAGTCCATCCTCAATTGTAAATCTGCCACACTCTGTCTCCTATTGGATTCTGCCACTCTAAAGTTTGTTCAGATTCTTTTTTTAGAGGTCTCAGAAGGAGTTTGTTTTAGAGCTTAGATGAGTACTTGCTCTCACTGCCATCTTGGCTCTATCATCAGTGTTTTCAAAAAACCAACTTTTCAGTTTTGTTATCAATTCTTTTGTCTTCTTCCAATTTATCTCTTCTTCCTCTAATTTTCAGGATTTTATCTTTTGTATATTATAATCTTTTATAGTATGTTTATTTCATATCAATTACACATTTGTTTATATATCATATTCCCAGTGCTAGTTTGTAATAATCTACATGTATATTAGGACCATGTTTGAATTATCTTTGTATCTCCTCCTCTGCAAAGCATGTTACTTTGCACAATATCAAGTTATTTAATGAATCCACAAATTATACTACCCAGAGAGTATTAAACAACAAAAAGATTGAGCTGGAAACCTAGACATAAAATAAGATGAGATACTTAACTTCTTCCTGCTCTACTGTCTTACAGTGAGTTACACCAATTATCAGAAGCATAGTTATCAACAAGTGGAATTTTATAAGCTTGCACAACAAAGTGAGCCCGTTGTTTGCTTACTGTTTTGGCAGTTGAAGAAGCCTATAATCTTATATCAACATGCTCTAGGCAAACCTTGCATATCCCCAAAATGGGAGGCTGAAAATAAAAAAGTACCATATCTGCTATTTTGTACTAGTAATCAAAGAAGTATAAAAATGTGTCAACAAAACCAATGTATTTTTTTAATAGACAAAAAAGCCTTCTGTCTAATTAAAAGTCTTTGTAGCGCAGTAATACTTAGTGAACCTCTTTTGGATGGTGGTAGTGATATGGAATTTAGAAAGGAAGTGGATGTGATCTCCATCCTCAAGCAATTTACAATCCAACCATGGCTTTTAAAAACATTGCTAGGAATGGGGACAATACAGGATATTGGAATCTTAGAGTTAGAAGGAACTTTCTAGTCTTGTATTCAGATGAAGAACCTGAAGCTGAGAGAAGTAATTTATAGTTGTAGAGCTTATCCTCAAACTCTGCCTTCATGCTGCCTATGACTGTTAAGAATGTGAAGAATTATAGAGATGACAAAAGAGGTTAGTATGGAGGGCCAAATGGGAATAGCAAAGTCTCAATGGTAGTTATATTGCTTTTGCTGACTGTCTGACCAAGAAGAAGATCAATGATATGGAAATAGGAAGTCTGTGAAGAAATGGAAAAAGGGCCTCCCATTCTCTGTAAATTTTTGCTGCTATGATTTAAAACCAAGATGATACCCACAAGTCAAGGCAAGGCAGCCAACATTTATTAAATGTTTATCTTCCAGACACTATACTAAGCACTTAGGATACAAATATAAGCACCTCACCCTCAATTAATATCTATTCCAATGGGGGAAGGCAGCATACAAGGAAACTTAAAAGCTGTGGGGAGACATGGTCTGCTTCTCAAATGGATGTTCCAGAAGGAGCTCTCCAGTGGCAGAACAGGACCAGCATAACACAAGGATGTTCCAGGTGAGATTGAAGATGAAATCTAGAGATAGAGTAAATTCACAAGTCCAGCTAGGGGAGAATTGAAGGTTGGCAGACCTAACACAACCTCCCCTCTCCCTTAAATGGAGGTCCCAGGAGGAATTCACCAGTGGGAGAAGTATATTGTTAAAATTGCCTTCCTTACATAAGTAAGTTTTGTTGCCTTTTATAAGGAAGAGTTACGAAGCAAAGTTACTTTGAAGGGTTTGTTGTTGTTGTTGTTTTTAGCACAAACCAAATACCACTCTCCAAGTGGGCTGATTTTCTCAGCCATCATGTCCCAAAGGTTTGTTTTATAGGTGTAAGACAATGATGAGGGCATTTGAGATTTGAACTACATAACCTTTCACATATCTTCCACTTTGGAGAGTCTTGTTCATAATGTTGAGATTCTAGTGACTTTTTTTTTTTTAACCAGAACCGTGATTTCATCAGTACAGGGAGTTGGAAGTTAAATAACTTCATCTATGGGCACATATCTGGACCTTCTCTGACATCGTTTTAGAGTTATCTGGGGTTCTGAGAGATTCCTTCCTTAGGCCCATGCCAGATGGTCTGTGTCAGGGGCAGTACTGCCTCCTCTTGTGGAAATAGAAGGAAAACAGAAGTCCTTTTTTGCCGTCTTTTAGAACATGCCTTTTTTGGAGTTAGACTCACAAATTGTCTCTAAAAATGAAAAGTCAAAACTTCTGTCCAGCCAATGGACAGAGAAGAAAAATTCTATATATTAGTAAATTATTATTCTTCATGAATGAAATAGTTAAGATTAAGATGGACTAATAATCTGTGTTATCAATAATAACTGACAATCGTATGGTACCTTATGGACCGGTTGCAAAGCGCTTAGTGGACATTATCTCATTTGATCCTTACAGTAAGCCCATGAGTAAGTATTACAGGTATTCTTAACCCCATTTTTCAGATGAAGAAGTCCAGAAAGACTTAATGGCAGTGATATTACTTTTGCTTGCCTTCTTTTAGAGAGCCTTATTTGAAAAAGAATATTTGAAAAATAGGTTTTAATTCACTATAAATATATCAGATCCTCCAAATAGTGGTATCGTATGAATGTAATTCATTTACCACAGGCTTAGGTATGTGGAGAGGTGTGTGATGCAAAATCTAAACCTATAATTAAGCCTTTAGTCATAACAGTGTACCTTCTCCTGGACTATGTATACCCTTGGTAGGTTATTAGGAAAAGACAGCTGCCCTGGCAATTCAGGAAATGGGTCTTTCTCAATATTACATACACCCTAAAAGTCTCTTACTGCAGTTCTGAAAAGATCTCATCTTTATTGCTCTGTTTATTTGGGACCTCAGGTACAGACTTATGAATTTAAGTCACTTTAAAATTTCATAGCACAAATCAAATGCAGTTCTTGAAGTGGGACAAAACAAAATGGTATCAGCTCAAAACCAAACAAAATTAAAACTCCCTGCCCTGTGCTCCGGCGGCAGCCAGACTACTTTTGGCATATTACCAAGGACAAAAGTTACAAAGAAGAGCCCTGAAACAAAGTGATATGTTATAACATCAGAGATTTATAATCCAGGATACAGCTAAACAGATCTATCAGTTGATTGTTTAGTGTTACATTTAGCAAGAACTCTAAAGTCGTGTGCCAGTTTAAAAAATAATATCAACATCCTAACTAAATTGCTGTGTGATGAATTTGCCAAAGTTCCAAGGATTTCAAATAATATTTGATAATGTAATTTCAGTACTGCAAAAGAACTAGCATAGTAACTTCAAGTCTATTATAGCGGAATTTTATCTGTAGCATTTTCTAAGCTGTTGGGTTCAGAGTTGTTTGTCCTTTGTTTCAAAGAGGACCAACGTTATCACAGGGTCTTGACTTGTATGAGAATTGAATTTATGTAAAGCAGAATTGCACAAAGTAATCTTTGAGTTTAGGGTTAAAGGGCATTTGGATTATACCAGTGTTCAAGTACTTTCCTTCTGCCCCTACCTCACCTATGAAATGGTGATGATGGTATTTACCAGCAGAGGCAGCTGGTGGCTCAGTGGGTAGAACACTAGGCCTAGCATCAGGAAGACCTGAATTCGAATGTGGCCTGAAAATTCTGTAGTTGTGTGACCCTGGGCAAATCATTTAACTTCTGTTTGTTTCAGTTTCCTGAAGCACAAAATGGAGGTAATAATAGCTCTTATCTCCTAGGAGCATTGTGAGGATCAAATGAGATAATATCTGTAAAGTGTTCAGCACCACTCCTGGCACATTGCAGACACTGCTTATCCCTCCTTCCTTCCCTTGACTTGCTTCACAAAATTATGAGGAAAAGACTTGATTAACTTTAAAGCTCCAGATGCATATGAGTTACTGCTCCTGTCACCTTTATGTTATGGATTGCCAACTGCAGTGGTCACATAACTCTTGCATATGCACCATCTCTAAGCACCACACTGGACCACCTCCTCCTTGTTTCTTACTTCATAACACATTTAGTTACAACCTATTTCTCTAAATCAAGGCAAATAACCAAACTCAGATACTTGGTACAAGACTCTGTCCAAGGCAGTAAAGTATGGAGAATGGTTAGCCGTAAGTTCTGAGTTTTGTCCCTCTGCTTTGAGAAAGTGATTCTCCATTTGTTAAATATAAAAGATCTATTGATATAAGTTGGTATTCTTTGTGAAAGTAATCTGTGATTTTACATCACTTTACTATCCACAAATGAGAAAGGAAGGGCGCTCCTTAGGCAGAAAAAGGAAGACTTTGGTTCTCTTCTTTCAGAAAATCTAGATAAGATGTCAAGTACAGAACATGTAGGAGAGAGGTTTTCTTTACATATAGAAGAATTCATGAATGTGTCTTTCGGTGTGCTTTTATTTTTATAATTCAATTTTTTTTGTTACGTCGTTATAGGGGGTAGGCTTGTGTAATTAATAAATCAGAATGTAGATGTTTCCAGCTTTTGTGTTTAGAAAAAGAATAGTTTTTAGTGAAAGAATTCTTAAATAGAATGTATATTTTTATATGAAATATATTAAGTAAATCATTTTTTAGCAAAGATGATATATTTAATACTCAAAGTTTGAATTTATTTTTTGAAGTAAATTTATTGAAACTTAATTTGACATATACTATAAGCATTGAAATATAGAAACAAAAGCAAAAGAAAGGAATACTGAACAATATAAAAAAAAGAAATTTATTATATGTGATCCTTCATGTTTTATGACACAATAATATTCTATGAGATAACATAATTTTTTCCAACCATTTCACAGACATCAGAAATTTGGTTTTAGCTTTCTGTTTCAGTTAGTGTTGCTGAATTTTTAAAAATAATCTTATTTATTGATAGATTTGTTGCTATCCATCAGCTCATTGATACAGTACTAGTAGGGAGACTTTTGAGTCAAAGATTATACTTATTTTTGTGTGTCCTTTTATCAGCTCTAGATTTACTTCTAAAAAGTTTGAAGCTGTTTCTTAGTTCTGCCAGCAATCTAGATTACTTGCCTATTTTTAAAAAACATAACCATGTCATCTTTTAATTATCTCTGTTAATTTGATGGGTATCAGAATCTCAGACTTATTTTTGTTTTGTTCCACTTTTTTTACATTTGTAGAATTGATGCAGGTATTATTCCAGTTCTGCAGATTATTGCCCATTCATGCCTTCTTACGTATTCAACTGCTATCTGATTCTTGACCATCCAAGACTTCATATACAAGTGTGATTGTGTAGATACCAGCAGAAAATGTGGGCTGCTCATGCATAATCTTTCCCTGTCATTCTGGAATTTACCCACTCTCTTATATGATATTAATATCCTCTTTCAAGGCATATTGTCAGTTTTTTACTCTGAAGATTATTGCAAAGAGTTATACTCTCATTATCTAGGAGTTATTTTGTGTTTGGTTCTAGGCAACACATTTTAGTAAAGATAAAGTGAAAGCATATCTAGAAGTTAACTAGGAAAGTGAAGGGCCTTGAATTCATACTAGTTCATTGAAGGAATTGGGAATGTTTAATCTAGAGAAGAGCTTTGGGGAATCATGATAACTGCCTTCAATTTTTAAAAATCTATACATCCCTCTTTATTTTTAAGAATACTATGAATCAAGACTAAGATTAGACTTTTTTGGCCAGGTGTTAGAGGACAGAACTAGGAACAGTGTTTGAAAATTGCAGAGACCCAAATTTGATTGATTTCTAGAAAAAACTTCCTAGGGTAATGCAGCACCCCTGGAAGAATAGCAGTGTTTTTAAAACTCTAAATTTTTTGTTGTTGTTTTTGTTGTTACCATTGCTGGTAATTGATCGTTCCAAGCTGGTCATCAAGAGATACCAATTACTCTTCTATGAATGCTTAGTCATATTTCTCCAAATTGTCGATGCTGTCTTGACCTGGCTTTAATTCCTAATCAAGAAATAGCAATGCCTCATATATACATACATACATATGTATATATAACAGATGAGGAAATTAAGACTCAGAAAAGTAAAAGTATTTGGCATAGTCACATGGCTTATAGGTGGCAGAGCCAGGACTACCAACCCAAATACATCATATGACTCAAATTCAGTGATTTTCCCATGGCACCATGTTACCTCCCCAATAGTTCCCTATATATGGTGAAACCTATTTAGATTTCAGTTCCTTTAGCCTCTAATAAGAAGCTGAGGTGAATAAATTTGAGGAGAATAAAGTAGCTTTTACTGTTTTACTCCTGACAAAGAAGAGTTAGTTGTCAGGACATTAGAATTTGACCCTCCCTAAAAAATTTCAATCCCAGATCACTACTTTGTGTATTAGTAGTAACTCTGCTCAATTTCACTTACTTTCTCTTAAGTGGTGCTGTTTATATAATTTAAATGTGGCAAAAGCAGAGGAAGTTTTAGAATAAGATGAATTAATCCACATGAGAAGTGACTCAGTATTAAATATTGAAACCATGTTAAGCTAAATATTTCATCATTTTTAGAGATCCATGTTAAAATAAGGAATGTAGATACTTCATCTATTCCATATAAATAAAGTCATGAAATTTTTCAGAATTATCTTAAATTCATTTAGTCAAAAAAATTAACAGTGAATATTTAGGAAAAAATAACTATCTGTAAAAGATCAGATTCTGTATTTACATGATATAAAAGAAATCCTTTAGAACAGAAAAGGTTAAAAAACATTAATTATAGTGATTGACTTTTCCCTCTATGGTACAATTTAGAATGGCAGCATTTGTTTGAGGTTTTTATTTAAATACTTCCATTTTCTTTTTAGTACTTTGTAATCTCAAACATGGTGCTATTTTTTTTCTCTCCATTGCAGGCCTGGCAACTGAGATTCAGTCACCTTGTAGGATATGGTGCCAAGTACTACTCCTACCTCATGTCTAGGGCAGTAACCTCCATGGTTTGGAAAGAGTGTTTTATGCAGGACCCATTTAACAGGTAAGAAAAAATGTATCACTACACATGTATAACCTATATCAAACCGCTTGCCTTCTCAAGAGGGAGGGGAGGGAGAGAGAGAATTTGAAACTCAAAGTTAAAAATGAATGTTGAAAATTGTTTTTACATGTAACTGGGGTAAAAAATGAAATAATAAAATTTTTAAAAAAGAAAGAAAAATGCATCAGTATCCTCAATTATAGAAGACTCTGCTGGTCTGGAGGTCTCACTTTGGACAACCTTGGTCATAAAGAATTAAGTCCCAAACTTGGGAGTGAGTCTTCTTACTGACAAATAACTATTACAAGTTATTACAGTAACTATTACAGTGCAGTTTATGGCATTTAAGAGACTGGATAACTTATAGGACTCCTCATTCATATCATTATTGCATAAAATCTGGTAGTTTATGGGAATCATTAGGACACACTGGCAGCAGAGCAAAGTGACAGTTAATAGCACATGGAAGAGGCAGAAGAACAACAAAAACAAACAGAACAAAACTGTGTAAAATTAGAGTCATCTGGGCCATTCAGCATATGTCACAGCAGACAGCTTTCATACACCAGTAGACGTGTGAATCACTGTGTTTGTACTGCATAGTAAGTATATGGTACTTGGTCATGATAAAGACCCAAAGGCATCTATTGAAGGTTAAATTGCATCCAGTATACTTTGTTTAGAATTCTTTTCATAGTAAATTCTTAAGGTAGGAGTTTTGCTCTTCAAAATATAAACTTCATTTCTATGGAAAATTAACTTGCCTCATTGTATGGTAATTATAGATGAATGAGGACTTCCTACTTAATTTTGGAAATTAAATTTCAGTGACTGTAGTGGTAGCCAAAGGGAAACTCAGCACAACTCCTTCCTACTTTTCTTTATGAAGTTGTGTACTGCCCTCCCTCTGCATCTTTTCTGCAATTGGTGCTAGTTTGAAGTTAGTTAACCCACAGAGCATTGAACTTGGGGTCAAGTGGCCTGGTTATGAATCCCATCTCTTACCTTTACTAGCTGGTTGAACTTGAGCAAGTCACTTAATAGCTTTACTTTGCCTGTAAAATGGGGACAGTAATACTAGCTGCCATTTTATATAGCACTTTAACATTTACAAGAGCACTTTACAAATATTTTCTCAATCCTCACAAGAACTGGGGAGGTAGATGCCATTATTACCCTTCATTTGGTATTATGCCGAGGGCCTTACAAATATTATTGCAGTTGATCCTCACAACAAACCTTTTGAAAGAAGTGCTACTGATATCATCATATTGTAATTGAAGAAACTGAGGCAAACAGGTTAAATAATTTTCCTAGGGCCACATAGCTACCAAGTGTCTGAGGCCAGATTTGAATTCAGGTCTTCCTGACTCCAAGCTCACATACTCTTATCTGCTATGCCACTTAGCTACCCCTTGCCTTACTCTAGTATGCTGCTCTTCACATAACTGCATGATTTTGTCAGTTTTGCACATTGCTATTTGGCGTTCTTAGGGAAAGAGCTGTGGTACCATTAAGCTTAGCTAAGGAGATAGGTACCAGGTAGCTAAGTAGATGGATACCTAGAGTTGGAAAATACCAGTTCCATTTTTCAGAAAATGTTGAAAAAATACCATTTAGAGTATAAAAACATTAGGGAAAAGATTTTCCTTTGATGATGAGAGTTGACCACCAAGTGATGATTTTTTTTTAACCAAAGCTTATAATGTACACAGTTAGAGGTGATCTTCTTTCATCACAGTGATATTGAAGCATACAGTGGGTTGCCAAGAGAGAAAGGGAAGGCAGTAACAAAAGGTGGGAAGGTTTAAAAAAACATTTTTGCCTAAGATTAGTGGTCCTACTTTTAAGTTCTCCCTCTCAACAGTCTTAAGGTTGCACCTGAAGAGGAATTGACCACAATAGCAGCATACCACAGTTATGACCTAGTACCATAACCATTGCTAACGTTCTTAAAATTCCTAGCTTCTTTCAAAGCTCAGTTCAAATACTATCTCCTCCATAAGGCCTTTCCAGATTCAGTTACTAATCCTTCCCCCTTCCCCCTACCACTTGCTTTATATTTATTTTGTGTAGATCTACATGTATACATATTGTCTACCCCTTAGAATGTAAGCTTCTTTAGGGCAGGGATAATTTGATTATTGTCCTTGTATGCATACATTCTAGCTCAATGTCTGGCACAGAATAGCTGCTTAATAAATTGTTTTGTTTGATTGTTTAAAATGTATTACTTCCCTGTTAAGTATTCCTTCCTAGAGGAACTTTCTGATCTCCTACAATAACATATTTCCATAACTCCCTTAAGTGGGGGGAAGGAGGAGAAGGAAGAAGAAGAAATTTGGATACTGCTTTACAGTTTTCAAAACATTTTTTATTTTGATTTTTTCACTTAATTCTCACAACTTATCAGGTGGGCAAGGGAGGTCCATTTACAGATAAGAAAACTGAGACTCAGAGAAATGTAAGTGGCAGATCTGGAAATCAAATGGAATTTTTCTGATTCCTAAACTAGGAATCTTTGTTACATTATACCACATTTTTCTCAGAGAATTCACTGCAACTTCGGGTTGTGTTTTCTTCCACATGCCATGACCCTTTATTCAAGTTCGTTGACCAAAACTTTTTTTAATGCATTGCACGAACTTGATTTAACATAATGTTAAAATGTGTTCATGGTTTGGCACCAGCATGTTTGTTTTCTATATACTCCTTTGCAGACTGCAACCAGATGTTTTGTTTGTCTCATTTTGTTATTTTCAAAGCATTTAAAGCCATAATTTGACTACAAAAGATAAACTTTTGGAGATGCAAGTCAGAACAGCTGGAAGATATCCTTTTGGTATAAAATAAGTAGAAGAAAATTACTTAATCCAAAGAAAGAGGTTACTAAAACTTGCCTTCCAGTGAATACATACTGTTCCTTTGCTGATGCATGTTCTGTTTCTCTCTTTGATATGATGCTTAGTTACATGCTTATTAACAGTGTCAAACTAAGTGCTTTTGTAATACATATATAATGTGAATATGTGGTCTCATCAGAAACACAACACACTAGCACATTTCAGGTTTGGAGTTCCAAGAGTCTTTATTGCCTCTGTTGTTCCCAAGGGCCACAAACTAGGTAAGTGAAGAACTACATCCAGCAAAGAGCTTGTGGGAGATTTGACCAGGAAAGGCAACAGAAGCTCAAGCCCAATAGTCCTAGGTGCATCCCCAGTATTTCCTGAACTGTATTTCTGCTGCTGTCACTAACTACAAATGCATATCTCTCCATTACCTGCTGAAAGCTGCCACTTTTTTTCTCCTCCTACCTCCTCCATGCCTTAGCCTGTTTTTCCTTCAGGGCCTTCTCACAGGCCCAGAATGTTCTTCCCCTTTATCTCAGCCTCTTAGAATCCCCTGTTCTCTTTAAGGCAAGGGTTCTTAACCATTTTTGTTTTGGGCACCTATGGTACCCTGTTTAAGCCTTTGGATTCCTCTTAGAATTATATTCTTAAATGTACAAAATACAAAGTACTGCAGAGAAGAATAATAGTGAATTACTATTGTTAAGTTATTTAAAAAACAAAACAAGTTCACCAACTCCAGCATAAGTACTTTGCTTAAGTGTTACATTTTTTCAAGTCTTTTCCTTTTTACCTTAATTGTCAGTATTTGCCCACATCCGGAAATGATTTTGTATTTACTCTGTACATATTTGATATGTATTTGCTTTTGTATATATAATTTTTGTAGTAAAATATAAGCCTTTTGAAAGTAAGACCTGTTCCACTTTTGTATTTATGTTACCAGGATCCAAAACAATGCCTGGCATAGAGTAGACTTTTAAGAGATGATTGTTGAATTAACAAAAAGTTGCTAGAATATGTTATCTTGTAAGTCTTGCCACACTCTGTCCTTGTTGCCTAGCTTGATTACTTTATGATCTTTGCCTTGCTTTGCAGACCACTTAGCCTATAAGGCTAGCTAAATGGTAAAATATTACACTGAAGGCATTGGTTTTAAAAGTTAACAAATTAAATCAAGCAGTTCAATTTTGCTTTTTCAACTCTGTCATTCATAGTCCTTCACCTCCCCCTGCCCCTTACAAAACAAGGTGATTATTGACTCTCCTTTGAACCATATTTTCATTAACTGGAAGAATTTTCATCTATAAGAGTTTTACGAACTCAGATTCATTCCTCTTTTAAAGACTATATTGTATTATGTGGAAGTTTGTAGGATATTGTATTTTTCCTTTTGATAGTGCATCCTCCATTACAATCATGGTGTGGAGGGGACCTATGTTCTCAAAGGCAATGCAAGCGGAGCGAAGTTCCTGCAGATACCATCAAGCTAGAAAGGGTTCGGAGTATCTACCTATCATATTTCTGTTGTGGCCAGGTTCAGGGAGGCTCGTTACAAGAAGGTTAGCTGGTGAATTTTTTGGCCATAACAAGTCATAAAAACACTTATTAAGACATGGAGTAGTGTGAATTTTTTGGCCATAACAAGTCATAAAAGCACCTATTAAGACATGGAGTAGTTGCAATCTCCATTGATAGAGTAATTAAAAGTCTGTTGTCAATTGAATGTTATTCATGAAACATAATGCGTGGCAGATAGAATAAATTTTTAATATGTACTGCATCTGGATTTATATATTTTGATATAATTGAAAATCTGAATTGGATTTTTAGAAACAGGAAAAGAATGAAGATAGGAATTGTCTCAAGGTGTCTCAAAGTATATATTACTTGTCATTTCATTTGAGAAACTTGAGACAGCTGTGACTGGAAACTGAACAGGTTGCAAATGCAGGTGGCTGTAACCTTATCTATCTGTTCCTCCAGGGCTATGGGGGAGCGCTATCGAAGGGAGATGCTGGCGCATGGTGGTGGCAAAGAGCCCATGCTCATGGTTCAAGGTAAAATAAAATTAAGATTATTTCATTTCCTTGATCTTTTCCTTTTTAAAAAAATTTATACATTTTGGCAAGCCATCAACACTTGTAATTCTATTGGATTAAAAATCTTATAACCTATTCTTAGGTCAAATCTTTCAGTTAATCAAGGTTTCAGAGCTGTTTGACATCGGTAGAGTTTATACACAATTGAAATTATTATGGAAGGGCTTTAACATACAAACAAAAGAGGTATACAATATCATTAGTCAAGAGTTGTGTTTTACAACTTGTACTAGATTTTATCTAAAGACAAAAAGCAAGGTAATAATGCAATTCTTTTTAAAAATTAGAAAAAGTTTATATGAAGTATCTCATGGAGAATGATTTTATAAATATGTTTGTAACTGACCTTGTATCACCATCATGAATACCTGTTTTCTTCACCGGTTTCTTTTTTTCTAAAATTACTAATGATTTTGTTGGGTGCTTTGTTCTTTATATACAGCCTATATAAAAACCCAATTAAACTTCTTTCTCCCTTGGGTTGAAAGAGGCATATTAAACTTATGGTCATGACTGTTAGTAGTATTCATTTACATGCTAGGAAAAATCTCAAGTTTTTTTTTCTCAATTTCACTAACATGTTAGTAGGAAACCGTATTGGATTTTTGCAAAATTGTGTGTGATTTAAAAATATACATGCTTAAGGCTCAACTATTGCAGTGGATCTGTTTTCTAATCAACTTTGGTGCAACCTGTCTGTGCCTGCCCCTTTTCTGTATCCTCTCAGAAATGCACTACTGGGGGCCCATCCAATATGGTGGACCTTCCTGGCTTTCTAGTGATGTTACAAGAATATGAGTAGAGCACTTGCCATTCTTGGGGCTATTCACTGCCATCCTTTTCCTTCATAATATAGAACGAGCATATTTTCTATTCTCATCATACGTTTACTGTATGACATCTTTTGTTCCTGTTCTCCAGAGTTCCCCACTGATAATATAGTACAGAGTGCTCATACCCATATCCCTCTCCTTTACCCTTTTGTGATAGCGATTTTCAGTTCTTTGGAAACAGTTATGTCCCATGTTTTGTTGTCATACAAAGAAATATACAGTTCTAAAAATGGTGATTTAGAATCCAGTGGTTCACACGTGCTTGTTAAACAAAAAAGCTCTTTGTTTGCAATATATTTTTATAGCAAAAGCTTTAATGTTGCATGTTTGTCAGAAATCCCTCAACACTAAATTATACTGTTTCCCCATTGGAAATTTAGAACATAATTAAAACTTCTTATGGCATACTATAATGTTTACTTTGACTTTAAATTTGCTATTTTTACAATAATACATTGAGAACTAGAGCTTCAGTCTTAAGTCTTATAAATTATGTTGCTTAAAATTAGCTGTTATTGCTCTAATGTGTTGTAAAATCTCTCACAATAATCACTCTGAATGTCTTATTTGTCAATTATAGAATATAGAAATAGCAGAGTGTATAGTATATAGAAATATAAATAGCAATAAAATTGAAGGCACATTCCAATTACATCTATATCTTTTCTAATTTGAATACCATTCTAAAAATCTCTTTATAATTATACTGGTTTTTCTTCTGATATTATTCACTTTTAGACTGTAAAATGGAGTTTAGTTTAAAATGTAGTGGCCCTTGCAACTTTTTTTACTTCTGACTCCCTGCCTCTCTCTCCTTGATCTCTTCCCCAAGGCACTATTAATTATAATAGATAATTAAGTTTCTGTGCCTTTGAATCCCTCGAGATTTTTTGGTTTATTTAAGTGCTCCGACTCTTATTCTTCACCTGTTGAAATCATGTCATTGCAGCTCTGAGAAAATTATTTCAGTAGGTAAATTCTCGGTTTGTTCCCATTGAATTTGTAGCATTTCTTGTATAGCATCAGAAGTGATATTCTACAAGCCAGATAATGAGTTGTGTTACCTCTACTGTAATCTTTAATGCTCATTTGTGTTTCTGCTTGGGTAAATAACATAAGCTCTTTGTGAACTCAGTATTTCCTCTTCTAAAACTTTTAAAAAGTTTGAATAGAATAATTTTAAAAATAATTCTGGGGAGGAGCCAAGATGGCAGAGTAGAAAGACACACAAATGCTAGCTCCGAAACCACAGCCTATAAAATATCTGTAAAGAAGAACTCCTAACAAATTCTGGAGCGGTGGAAGCCAGAGAACAATGGAGTGGAGGAGATTTCTGTTCCAGAAAGACGTGAAAAACTCTCACCAAAGATCCATCACCAGAGCAGAGCCCAGCCCTGCCTTGGCTGCGCGGCACCGAGAGGAGCAGATCTGAGCAGGCTTCAGGGACGGAATCTCTGGCGGCCGTGAAGGTCCCCTCAACCCACAGGCGCACAGGTCAGTAAGAGAGACTGTTTAGTTCCAAGAGGGGAGCAGAGTGTCTCCATAACTCAGGTCCCCTCGGGAAGCAGCAGCAGAGGCCCCTGCGGCCAGGGGCTCTCGGAGCAGGCAGAAGCTCGGGATCATTAATGAAGGTCTCCACATAAACCCTGTGAGGGAACTGAGCCTGGGAGGAGGCCCTGCCCCTATCTTGGAACCTGAATTTAATCTTACCTTGAATAGCAGCCCCGCCTGCTGCTGAAAGCCCTGAGGCTGGGGAGCAGCATTTGAATCTCAGACCCCAAGCACTAGCTGGGTGGATCTAGGTGGGGGTGGACAGGAATCTCAGAAGTCAAGTAACTGGCTGGAAAATGCCCAGAAAGGGGAAAAAAAATAAGACCATAGAAGGTTACTTTCTTGGTGACCAGGTGTTTCCTCCTTTCCTTTCTGAAGAGGAAGAACAATGCTTACCATCGGGGAAAGACATAGGAGTCAAGGCCTCTGTATCCCAAACATCTGAAATAAACATC
>CM053771.1:156636352-156688738 GCA_028658325.1 Potorous gilbertii | reverse complement strand
CTCAGATCTGTTTATCCAACCCTATCTTTCTTCTGACCTTCTGCGTCTCATTAATTGTAAAGGGTACCACTATCCTCCCAATTGCTTAGGGTTATCATACTTGACTCTTATTCATGGGATGGATATTCATATCTTCAAATCTTACCATTTCTCCCTTTACATCTCTCCTCTCTTTCCCCTTCTCTTCACTCACACAGCCGTCACTGTAATATAGGCTCTTGTCACCTGGACTGTTACAGTAGCCTTCTGGATTGTTTCCCTGGCTCATGTCTTTGCACACTCGCACATTTCTTTTCTCAGCTACACCTTATCTAAAAAAAGCTCCCTGTTAGCTCCAAGATCAAGTATGAAATCCTCTCTTTACTTTTTAAAAACCTTCACAAGTTGGCTTCTTCCTACCTCTTTAGACTTCTTATACTTCATTTCCTACATGTTCTCTTTGATTCAGCAATATTAACCATCTCTCTGTTCCTCTAACTGGACACATTATCTCCAGATTCTATGCCTTTTCACTAGCTTTTCCTCTGTCTGGAATGTTCACCCTCATTCCCAGCCCCAGTTTCCATGGCTTCCTTTAAAACTTAGCTCAAATCCCACCTTAGACAACAAGGCTTTCCTGGTTTCTCCAACTGCTAAGGCCTTCTTTTTAAGATTACCTCCCAATTTTATTCTTCATGGTGTCCCAAAATCTTAGGGCATTTTGAAACTATTAAAGTTGTTTATATTTTGTATGTAGGTAGATGCTTTTATTTTACATTTATTTGTTTTCCCTGTACATAGCATAATGCTTGGCCCATAATGTGGACTTAATAAATGCTTGTTGATAATGAGATGATAACATCTAAGTACTTACGTGAAAAGTCAGTTGAATTTCCCAAGAAATAAACAAGCAATAGTATAGTATTGCTTAGAAGAGATTTTGGAAAAGTTAGATATGACAGATCCCTAATCATTAAGAATAAAAAGGAATATGCATATTTTTTAGTTGCTTTTGGCACCATTGCAAATAACTGACTATGTACTGGGGCAAAAGAACTTCATGAGAAAATTTAAAAAAGCAGAAATAACAAATGCAATTTGTACTCACCAGAAACACCCTAAACATTATAATCAATAAATATTCTTTGAAAAAAGGAGTCAAATGTGAATAGAAAATAAATCATCTGATCTTACAGAATCGTTGGTCAGAGAACAGATCACTAAGACAATAAATGATTTCATCAAACAAAATGACAACAATAAATTGAAATTTTGGGGATATAGTCAAAGCAGCCCTAAAGGGAAATTTTATATCTCTTTCAGCAGCAAAAGAGAGAAAGAATAGTGAGTGCTAATTAAAAAAACAACAAATCAAAAACACCAAAATATAAATTCTGAAAATTAAAAAAGATATACTAACAAAATTGAAAGTCAAAAAAACCTCACCTCATTGAATTAAGCTTTAAAAAAACTGATTAATTATATAAATCATTAACCAATCTGAGTAAAAAGAGAGAAATCTCAAACTTCAGATATCTGAAATGAAAAAGAATTTTAAATGAAGAAGAAATAAAGGAAGTTATTTGAAAATTTATATGCAGTATGCCTTGAAAACTAATAACAAAATAGAGGCATATTCACAAAAAATGTAAAATACCCAGATTAGCAGAATAAGAAACAAAAAATGCAAACAACTCAGTCTCAGAAAAAGAAATTGATCAGACTGTAAATGAACGCTGAAAAGAAAAAATGACCAAATTTAAAAGTAAATTCTATCAAATATTTAAAGAACAATTCCAATACCACACAAACTGCAAAAAATAGGAAGAGAAGAGAATCTGGCAAACTCCTTCTGCAAGACCAGGGAGAGACAAAGCAGAGATAGAAAATAAATGTTCTAGGAGGAGTTATTCAATCAGACACGTAGAAAGGTGGAAGTTATTTCCAGTGTGTGAAGGTAGTAACACATAAAAGTGAAAATTAAGGTGGGAGAAGTTAAAGGAGGATAAGGTTCTGTAGTCCAGAGGAAGTCAGGAATAGGCCCTTGCAGAGGGTAGATAGGGTAGATTCATCGTAAGCGAACTTGCAGGTTGTGTGTAAGTGTGGGGAGTGGGGAGTGATGAGAGAGAGAGAGAGGAATAGGTTATTCTAGGACAAAGGATGCCCCAGGCACTGAGGGAAGTTTCAGGATGATACTTGATTGAAGTTTATCTACTGGTTCTTTATCTACTGCCTATAAACATGGCCCTGACTCTCCCATCCTTAAAAAAACCCTTGCTTGATTCTTGTGTCCCTGCTAACTGTCATCTCTTTTCTCTTCTGCCTGTTGTGGTTAGCCTCCTTGAGAAGGCTATCTACCATAGGCACCTCTACTTTCTCTCTTCTTTCTCTTTTCTTACCTCTACAATCTGGCTTCAACTATAGTTATTCTTTCCAAATTAACAGTGATCTCTTAATTGTCAGATGCCATGGCCTTTTCTCAGTCCTCATCCTTTTTTGACCTCTTTGCTTCTTTTGACACTGTTGATCAACTTCTCCTTAGGTTTTCAGGATGCCATTTTCTCCTGATTCTCCCCTTCCTGATCATTCTTCAGTCTCCGACCTTGAATCTCTGTCCAGTTCGTTCCCTTAAGCAAGGGTGCCTGCAAGGTTCTATCCTTACTCTTCTTTTCTCCCTCTATATTTATTTGCTGATTTCATCAGTTCCCATGGATTTGTCATCTTTATACTGATGATTCTCATATCTACCTATCTTGCCCTAATCTCTCTGCTAACCTTCAATCTCACATTTCCAACTGCCTTCAGACATTTTGATATGCATGTCCTGTAGACATTCTTAAACTCAATATGTTGTGTTGCCAAGGCAATAATCATGACACCAAAGGTGACTGAATATGCCAGTGTAGTTCTGAATTGCAAAGTATAACAGATTCTCCCTATAGAAAGCAGAAGGAAAACATTTATTTAGATACCAGAAAACCAAATCCATCATAATAAACAAGAAATCTGTACACATTAGCACTGCAAGGGACAATGCCCTTCCCATCCTTGCCCCCTCCCTTCCCCCAAGCAAATACTTGCAACACTAATTGTGTCTGCCTGTGTCCTCTCTCCTCTGCCCTAACTGCTCTCACCAACTTCCTCCCAACTCTGTTCCCTCCCATCCTTCCTGTTTCATCTGTTCAACAAACCTCCTACCACATGTGACATAGGCTTTCATGTGATTTAAACGGGTCACATGGGCCTATTAACAGATAGGAAAGATCTTTAAATTAAGCAAAACTGCATTAACAATACAGATGTCCAAAACTGAATACATTATTCCCAACCCCCTCAAATCCTTCCCTCTTTCCTACTGTTACTATCCAGGACTACCATCCTTCTAGTCCCCCAGACTTGCATCCTAGGTATCAGTCTTGACTCATCACTATAAAACTTACCCTCCATATCCAATCTGTTGCCATGGCCTGTCTCTTTAACCTTTGCAACATCTGTTGAATATACCTCCTTCTCTCTTTGATACTGCCTCCACCCAAGACCCTAGTGCAAGCCATCATCTCCTCATACCTGGACAATTGCAATATCCTTCTGGTGGATTTACCTGCTGTAAGTCTGTCCCCGCTCTAGTCTTTCCATTCAACTACTGAAGTAATTTTCCTAAAGCCCTTTATAACATAGCCATCTCCTCTTTCAAGTTTTCTTACATACTAAGCCACCTTTCCCCTTCCTTCTGTTAATTCATTTCCTGTTTATCCTGTATATAACTTATTTGTACAAAAATTTACTTGCATGCTGTTTCCCCTATTAGATTATCAGCTCCTCAGGGGCAGGGAACTGTCTTTTGCCTTTCTTTGTATCCCCAGCATTTTGCTTAGTGCATGGCATATAATGAGCAGCCATTATATACTTTTTAACTTAGTGATTTGTGTAAGGTAATGTAATACAATTTGTGTCTTATAAGAAGCATTTATCTATTAATAAATATGCCTTGAAAGGAGCATGCATGGTATAGGAGAAAGAGCACTAAAAGTAGGTAAGATAGAAAACAGGGATCCAAATAATTTCTTCTCATTGGGCTTCATTTTCTTCATCTGTAAAATGAGATGGGAGCTCATGATATTTGAGGTTCTCTTGGAGGATTCTCATTCTATGAATAAATGCTTCTGGATTGGTCAGATATTTTAATACTCTTAAAGAGAGGATATCAGAAGCACAGTTCAAACTTTAGGTGTGGTTGCAAGAAACATTTATGTACTGTGGAACAGACATTAGCAAGAGGTTTGCTGGATTTGAGAAGAGGCTCGGGACTGCATTTGTAATTGTCTGGGAATACTAGTTGTCAAACATAAAATTGATTTAAAGCCAAATGACTTCTTTGTGCTTAAGTGAGCTTTGCTGGATGACCTTAGGCAAATCACTAAATCACCAAGGTTCTTGACAGTGTAAAATCTATGACTATTTTATCCCTGCTATTCTCCAAGACATAAAATTGCAAATTCATTCATTCTGGACCTTTTCTCAAGGTCAGAAAAGCTTTTAGGTCTTTTTGTTTCTTTAGGCAACAGTTATTTCTTATTTCAGGAGGTTCAGAACTCACTGAAGAAAATAGTTCTTTAAAAATAAGAGTGGAATTCAAGGAAACTGACTATATGATAAACCAAGAAGTTGAAAAACCCAAAGGAATGAGAAAATATAAGATAATATGAAATATCTCATTGCAAAAACAACTGACCTGGATAATAGATCCAGGGAGAGACAATTTAAAAATTATGGGACTATATGAAAGACACGATCAAAAAAAGAGCCTGGACATTATCTTTCATGAGATTATCAAGGAAAACTGCCCTGATAGTCTAGAACCAGAGGGCAAAATCAATATTGAAAAAATCCTCTGATCACCTCCTGAAAGAGACCCAAAAAGAGAAACTCCTAGGAATATTGTGGCCAAATTTCAAAGTTCTCAGGTCAAGGAGAAAATATTGCAGGGAGCTAGAAAGAAACAGTTCCAGTATTGTGGAAATACAATGAGGATAACACAGGATCTGGCATCTTCTACATTAAGGGATCGAAGGGCTTGGAACAGGATATTCCAGAAGTCAAAGGAACTGGGATTAAAACCAAGAATCACCTACCCACCAAAACTGAGTATAATACTTCAGGGGAAATAAATGCTCATTCAGTGATATAGAGGACTTTCAAGCATTTTTGATGAAAAGACCAGAACCGAAGAGAAAATTTGACTTTCAAACACAAGATCAAGAGAAGCATGAAAAGGTAAACAGGAAAGAGAAATCATAAAGGACTTTCTAAAGCTAAACTGTTTACATTCCTACATGGAAAGATAATATTTGCAACTCTTGAGACTTTTCTCAGTATTTGGATAGGTGTAGGGATTATACACACATACACACACACACATACATACATATAGACAGCACAGGTTGAGTTGAATCAGAAGGGATGATAGCTATAAAAAAAATAAAATTAAGGGTGAGAGAGGAATATATTGGGAGGAGAAAGGGAGAAATGGAATGGGGCAAATTATCTCTCATAAAAGAGGTAAGAAAAATGTTTTTCAGTGGAGGAGAAAAGGAGGAAATGAGAGGGAAAAAGTGAAGCTTACTCTCATCACATGGCATATAACTGGGAAATAAGAAATACAGGTAATGGGGTATAGAAATCTATCTTGCCCTACAAGAAAAGAGAGAAGATGGGGATAAGGGAAGGGTGGGGTGTGATAGAAGGGAGGGCACTTTGAGGGGAAGGGGTAATCAGAATGCAAGGTATTATGGGTTGGGGGAGGGGAGAAATGGGGAGAAAAATTGGAACTCAAAATTTTGTGGAAATGAATGTTGTAATCTATAAATAAATAAGTAAAGATCTTTATTACCATCTTTTTTTTTTCCTGTATCACATATTTCCAAATAATCTCTGCCTGCGTCAGAACTCTCCCTTATGACCAAGACCAAAATAAGAAAGAGAGGGAAAAGGCAATTTGACAGTACTAATTAATACACCAATTTCTGACATCATATGCAGTGTTCAACACTCAAGTCTCCTCTTCCCTGCAAAGAGTAGAGGAGTCACATTTTCTCTAGCACCAAGCTTGGATTATTATAATTACATAGTATTCACTTTGAAGAAATGTTTTTGTTATTGCTAATGCTCAGGAGAAAAAGCCTAAGGAATTGTGCTCTGTGGGCGATTCCTTTCCCTATGGTAATTCTGCCTCTGGCCAGGAAAATCTATCCCCATAAAGTGGCTGTGGCATTTGGCTTTAAATTCCAGATCTTCAAACTATTCAGTAATTCTCTAGTTTACATTTATCCCATACCTACCTTTAACAGACTTTTTAAAAGTACAAAAAATAAACTAAACAAAAGCAAACAACCTGGACTGTTGCCAAACACTTCTTTAAAAACCTACAATCCATTTTCCTTTCTGGATACCAACAGTTTCTTAAAACATTTAGGGAGAGAAAGGAACTAGTATTTATTAAGAGCCATTAAGGAACTGTGCTAAATATAAATATAAATTTATAAATATTTACCCCACCTAATCCTTAAAACAACCCTTTGAGGTGGGTGCCGTTATTATTTTCATTTTCTAGTTGAGGAAACTGAGGCTGGATTTGGACTCAAATCTTCTTGACTCCAGGTCCAGTTCTCTATCTTCAGTACCTGATTTTCCTCATAAGAAGTAAGGCATGATTTAATTCCAGTTTATTTCAACAGATATTTATTTAGCATGTGCTATACATAAAACTATATTAGATGTACTGAGGACATAAAATGTAAAACAAATCAGACCCCAAACTTAAAGTGTCTGCAGTCTAGTAGCTGGGTATCAAGAAGGAAAAGGAATGAAAAAGACAAACTAAATCTACTTTAAGTTAGAATGCATACAAGAGATTAAATAGGAATGAAAAATTTCTTCAAGTAAAGGATCACAGGAGCAGTGGGATAGTTCTTGAAGGAATGGAAGGATTTCCTGAGATGTGGAAGGAGTCTGTCCTACAGATGATGTTAGCTACCTACAGAGTCACAAAGGTACTAGAGAGAAAACTGACATTAGCAAATGACTAATAGCATAGTGCAGAGCTACATATGTTTTAATTCAGTTTAACATTTATTTCACAATCTTGTACTGTGTACAACACACTGTGCTAGATTCTGTGGCTACAAAAACAAAATTGAAATAGTCTTTGCCTTGAAGAAGCTTAGATTACTTGGGAGTAGTTAACAGATGTGTCTCATGCAATTAGGGAATGAAATGAGTAAAGGACAAATTAGAAAAAAATGCTCTAGAAATATTTGATAAGGAAGCAAACACAGGCTATGGAGAAAAGGCTTTATGAATGAATTTTAAAAATAAGGAAGGTAAATCATCTGAAATGCAGAAGTGGGGAGAGGTTAGTTACAAGTCTGAGGCTTGGGAGCAGAGAGGAATCATGCGAAGTCAAAACAGTGGGGAGAGAGCCAGTAGAAACAGAAATTGGCTATGAAAGAAAGATCTGATCCTTGAAGAAGGAAGGCTGTGGCAGGAGTAGGCTCAAGGGCACAGGTAAAGGCCCTAGCCTTGGCAGGAGGGAGAGTTATGCCCTCCTTTGAGACCAGAGGAAACAGAAGACAGATGAAATTAGAGATTTTTTTTAAGCATTCTAGGGGAGGTAAGTAGTCCTTAAACAAAAGCTTGTTTTTTACTTTTTGCATTCATTTTATGTGATTTATTATAATAATTTTATCATTGGTTATTCATCATGGTTAAATTACTCTTCTGTTAGGAGAGGAAACTACAAACTTGGAGAGTTAATCATTGACAAAAATACAAATTTCAATTTCCTTTCCAGGCACATAGATTCTACCCTAGTTCATATGCTTATCACCTCTTGCCTTCACTACTTTAATAGCTTTCTAAGAGATCTCTCTGTCTCTAGTCTCTCTCATTTCTACTCCATCCTCCACATACCTGCCAGAGATTTGACCATAGTACAAGAAGCTTTAAGGGTTTTCTGTGCCCTCTAGAATTCAAAAAACCTCCTTTGTCTGGCATTTGAAGCCCTTCATATATTCTGACTCCAACAAATCTTTCCAGACTAATTGTACATTACTCCCCTTAGGATCCTTACTTTCTAGCCAAATTGACCTACTTTCTTAGCCTCATATACCTTATTCCATCTCCTGCCTCTGCCTTTGCAGAGCATGTTTCCCATGTCAGCAATGACTTCCTCCATCATTCCTACCTTGTAGAAACCATAGTTCTTCTCAAAGTATAGCTGAAGTCGATCGAGAACTTAAAGGTGTTTCCTCATTTCCCTAGTTGTTCCCTAGTTTTCTTCTCCCAGTCCTGAAATTACTTTGCATTACTCTGCATATGTTTAGTATATGTTTACCTGTGTTCATGTTGTTTCTGCTCCACTACCCCCACCTTAGTACAATGTAAGTGTTTTGAGGGAATGGACCATTTGATTTTGGTCTTTGTATCCCTAGTTCCTAGCACTGTGCTTGGCACATAGTGGTCACTCAGTAAATTGAATCAAATATGAAAAATAGCTCTTTTCTAATGACTATAAGCCACAGGGTGAGGATGGGGATTTTTTACTGTGGGAATACCAGAGTAGCACAAAAGTCCCTGAATTAGTCTGAGTACAAGGGGGTGCATGCTGAATTATGAGCAAGCTGAACTAGAATCCAAATGGATTTGAGATGAACCTAAAACACCAAGAAACCCAGAATTGCTCCAACCACATAGAGGTCTCATTGAATAGATGAAGTGCATCTGCCATTCTTGTTTTCTAGAATTCAACCTTTCATAGTGTATAACTCGCTTTTTGTTTTAGAGCTGGTTTTTACTTCAGATTTAAAGAAACAGAGGCATCTTTTGTTGCTTTGTTTTCTCTTTACTTTTATGGCACTTATAAATTCTGTCTTGATTTGTTTGTGGATTTGTCTTAACCTACATTGTACATTTTTTGAAGGAAGAAACCATGACCATGCCTCTACAGTAGCACCTTGTACTCAAGTAATGTTAACAAAGATTTGCTACATTGAATTCAATTGAATTTTTCATCTATGAGCCACACAATTTCATGTCAAGTTTCCACTGATATTAGAACTTCCCTAATGTCAGTAGAATATCTTGTATTTTTTTTTGTTTCCTTTAAGATTTTACAGTAAAACTATAGTAAGTTTTAATCGTATTTGGACATTGTGGTTCCAATTACGACATTCCCACCATAGCCAAATGAGTATGACACACTAGTTCACTTTTCTATTTATGCCTCTGGTTATGGCATTCCTTATTCTCTCACCCTTCCACTTTTGAACAAAGGATTTTATTGGGAAGGGGAAAGGTTAAAGTCCAAGATGTTAGCATTCCAAGAGGTCATTTTAAAATGTCAAGCAATTTTGTTGCTACAGTCTTTTCCTTTTTTAAGGAAAAAAAAAAGTCTTTGTAGTCAAAAGCAGTCAAGAAATAGTGGAAGAAAGTAATAACTTGTCAAAGTTTCGCTTAAAACCAGTCATCAAGATAACAGCACTGAAAAACATTGCCTAAAGCAATACTAACAGAATTCTCAAGATAAGCTGCTTTCTACTCAATTACTTATTACCACTCGCAAGTTCTTCCAGTCATAATAATGCTATTATGTGTTTCTGGAAAGCTTTGTAGTTTTCAAAGCATGTTCACATATCCCATGACTCTTTTTACCTTTGCTTTTAGTGTTCTTATATGAACCCCCACATAATCTCTTTATACTTTAGTTACTGTAATGAATCTCTGGTTGTCAGGGATGCAGAGCACAACTCATCTACACCATCTCGTCCTGTGTGCTTCTTATTTGTATATTCCTGTAATTGCTCCACTGTTGCCCAACTTTCATTGCATCTCTGGGGATTGTGTACATAGCAGTAGAGTACTTGAACTTGCTATCTTTAACTACATGATTGGCCCTCTGTCATACCTAAGCATTACTTTTTTGGATGGTCTCTCTAATAACTCTTTCCTTGTGCAGTTCTGCTCATTGTCCATGCAACACGTCTATTTAAGACATATGTACCAGTCAAACTGCATGTCATAGTCTGGTCAGCAAACATTCTTTACAAAAAAAATTCTGAACTTAAAAAACCCCCCAAAAAATGGGCATTCCATATACAAAGTAAGTCAGAAGAAGAAGATCATGCATAAACATACCAATCTCTGTTACATCCAATTTGCTCTTCATGTATGTCATAAACTGAGCATCCAAGTTTCAAAGCTGTCCTTATTTGTTTGGCTTTGATTTCTTCTGAACTTCCTTTTGTTCACTTCTGGGCACTTGAAAAAAATTTCAATAACCCTTTTTTTCCTCTTGGATAACTCCTCTGTCTCTACTACCTCACTGAAAAAAGAAAAAGAAAACCCTTATAACAAATACGTACAGTCCAGCAAAACAAATTCTCACATTAGCCATCTTTAAAAATGTATGCTTCATTCTGCACTTTGAATTAATCCATCACTTCTCTGTCAAGGGTTGTAGCTTGCATCATCATTAATTCCCTGAAAGAGTGGTTGCTCATTGCATTGAACAGAGATCTAAGTCTTTGTACACCGTTGTCCAGGGCCACACAGCTAGCAGTCAGTGTCTGAAGCCAGATTTGAACTCAAGAAGATGAATCTTCCTACCTCCAAGCCCAACATACTGCAGTAGTCTTTTCTAATCAGAAAATTTTACTCAGTCATTATACTCCTCTTTATTGTTTTTGATAACCTTTCATTCATTTATTTTCTCATTTTCTTTTCCTCTTTATATAATAGTTTATAATAGAAGACATTCTCAGCAACTAGTAGTTTTTTTACTCTGAAATAATTTTGTAAGTATATAGAATCATAATGAGTAAATATGACATGTGGTATTGCTTTCCTTTAATATGTTAAAATGGAAGCAATTTAGTTGTCAGTCATTAGCCTTTGAAATTTAGAAATGAAGCAAGAAAAAAATTGAATATACTAAAAAGATAATGGTGTATAGATAACAAATATTTATAGGAGATTTTGCAAAGATTTTTTGGAGGTCCAAGTTTTTTTGGTGTAACTAAAAGACACCAAGTGTCATATGCGTCCTAATTAAATTCAACAAACACTTATTAAACACTGCACCAAGCTGCTGAAGATAAAAATGCAAAAATGTAGCAGTTCCTACCCTCTGGAACTTTAAATTCTCCCAGAAGAATAGAGCAGGTACGCAGGTTAGTAAGGACAAAGTACTCCAATGCCTCTCAAGAGGAAGAGAATACTAATAGCTCTGGAAATTAAGAAAGTCTTCAGGTGGGAGATAGCACCTGAGCTGTCCTTTGAAGAAAGCTAGGGATCCTAGCAGGGAGCTAGAATGCAAAGGGAGTGCCTTCCAAACATGGGGGATCACCTCTAGTCAGTGTGTGCTTTTATTAAATACCTTCTGTGTTCCAAATATAAATATGAAGACAGAATTAAAATAGTTTCCGCCCTTAAATAGCTTACATTCTCTTTAGGAAAACATGTACATAAATAAGCTTGTACAAAATAAATATAAACTGGCAGAGGGAAGCATTTGAAAATAGAAGGATTAGAAAAGGCTTCATGCAGAAGGCAGTGCTCGAACTTCATCTTGAAGGAAACTACAAATTCTGTGAGGTAGAGGTGAGGTGGGAAAGCTTCCCAGGAATGGTAGATAGACAGTGCAGAGACATGGAGATGGAGTATTATGTGTGTGGGACCATAAGAAGACCAATCTAATTAGACTAAGGAGTTACGTAAAGATGAATAATGTGTAAAAAGGCTGGGAAGAGGAAGAGGACAGGTTGTAAAGAGTTTTAAATGCCCAAGAGGAGTTTATATTTGATCCAAGTGATAATAAAGAGCCACTGAAGTTTATGAAATAAGGGAGTGATATCAGACCTGCACTTCAGGAAAATTACTTTGGAAGTTGTGTGTAGAATGGTTTGAGATGGAATTGGGGGGAGGGGAAACCTGTTGATGATTGTTGAACATTCAGTTCAGAACGTTCAATAAGCAGTTGATGCTGGACTGGAGCTCAGTAGAGAAATTAGGGATGGATATATTTAGATCTGGAAGTCATCTGCTTAGAAATAATAATTAAATCCATGGGAACTATTGAGATCAGGTGAAGTATAGAAGGAGGCAAAAAGGCCCAGGACAGCCTTAAGATACATTCACAGTTAGGCCATTGTGATATAAATGAGTATAAAGGAAACAGAATTCAGATGGAGATAGGATGAGAACCAAGAGAAAGCTGTCACAAAAACCCAGAGAGGAAGTCCAGTATTCTTTCACCAAGGGTGATGTCATTGGTCTACTTCCAAAACAGAACAAACAACAACTCCTTCATGCAAAGCTAACCAATCAGTGAAGTCACCAACTTGAACGGGGCAGGGGATCAGTAGTAAAGTTCACAAATAGGTTCTAGATCCTGGTCCAGGATTTATTTTAGAATTAGCCTGAGCTATTTTGGATTGTTGGAGCAAGTACAAGATGAAGAGGCCTGAAAAAAGATGGTGGTGATCTAGCATCAGCATCTTAACTGAATAACCCTTTTTACTCTATAACTTAGCTTGGAGGAACTTATGCAGCTTGGGCTAAAATTGGCATCAGCCCATCAGTCTTGGCATGTTGTCAAAGAAGCATACTGATTATTGTGTGATACCAGGGTACTACTTGGCCAGGTGCACATCAGACACCTGGGGGCCTGTAAGCAAGATGAAATGCAAAGATTTTGAAGTAAAGGGGCTTACCACCCAAGGCTAACACTCCTAGAACTGAAGGCCAAGATAGTTCCTACTTTCAGGAAGCTCGTATTTGAATGAATAGACTATATACATAGGAGTGTGGTGGCCAGGGAAGGGTCCTGAAAATTACTCTGATGAGTCGAGCCTGAGGGAAGTAGGTTAATATACCCTATCTGAGGGTTAATTTGTTCATGGTTTCTGAACTTGGGGGATGGAGAGATTGTCAAGAAGATTCCTGAGAAGGAAGGAGTGAAATGAAGCATGACTGGAATCTTCTTGATATAGTGGACCAAGAGAAACAGTTGTTCATCCTCACTGTGCGGCCTCACTGCAGCAGCTCTAGAGATCAAAGTGGCAAGGCCGTTCCTAGGCTGTTGTAAAAATGATGAGGCAGGCCAAGAAATATAAGACTCATTAAGGAATCAGAACTTTATCCTGGACTTGGTGGAATGCAAAGGATATGGACCAGGGGAGAGATTCTGAGAACCCGTTTGTAAATTGGAGATGGGGGTGGGAGGGGAGGGTATATCATTGTCCTACCAGAACTAGACTCTGTAAATTCCATAGTGACTCCCTTGTGGTGGAGAATGGTATCTTCTACTGCTCAATTATAACGCTTTCCCATGAAGAAAATGAAGGAACATAATGTAATCATCAGGCTTAAAGGTCACACATACACTCCCCTTATTCAGTATAATAAAGTTTTTGTAAATTGTTGACCTAAGCTCTTTTTGGTCACCTTACTTCTTTGAACCTAACCTAGGCCTGTTTTCTAGCTTGTTCTTTGCTGTTTCTTTGCACTATGTTGTCCCCAAATAACATCTCTTACCCTATTTTTCCATTTCATTCTTGCTATTCCATTAACCCACCTTTCTGCCTTGTCTAGTTTACATTTTGCTTCAGGTCTCTACCAAACTAAGATATCCTTTCTGTGAACTTTCTTAGCTCTAACTGGGTGGGATATTATTTGTATAGTATAGATATGCCAGCAGTCAGCTAGCAATAATTCCTACGTATCACCAAAGGAATAATTGACATTTGTAGAGAGAAAACTAAATAAACAGTCATTGTTTGAGATGACTAAGTGGATTAATTTTTGGTATTGTCAAAATGTGTACTGAGTGACTTGAAAAGGAGGCATCATGTTAAGGACATTTATGTTCTTAAAAATTGACAAAGAAATATTTTAACTTCATATATTTCCTTTTTCTTCCTTGGGACTCAAAAAGGCCTCAACAAAATTTCTGAATCTTGGTATGTAGTTTCCTCTCGTCTGTTTGTTTTTGTAGATGGTAAATACAAACTAGATAGTGTTGAAATGTTATCTTCATATTATTAAAAAAAAAACCTATCCTGCATTGAATTATCTATGCAAAAGTTTAAATGAAAATCAGGAGTCTGATTTGGAGTGATTATTTTCAAGTTGTTTACTTTTAAAATATATCCCTTTGCTTTTTAAAAATTTTTTAATGAGTGTAATTTTCAACAGGGTGGATAAGTATTAACATATGACCAGTGATACTTGCTGCCTCAGCCAATATCTATACCTCCCTGGGAGTGTTCAGGCCCAGGAATAAATAAATAAACAAATAAATGCTGTAACATGCCTAGAGAATTTGTGCACTGTGCATAATGGGATGTAGCATTACATTTACAAGTAAGTTATGAGAATTCCTCCACTCTCCTCCCTCTGTCCCCTCCAACCCATTCCTTAAAAAGTTAAGGATAAAACTATTAGAAATACCATGCCAAGTAGAACAGCACTGTTAGAAGCAGATAATTGAGACTAAGTTATGTTTTGCTGCAAAATAGATGCGCTTTTCATTACTTAGTATGTTACCTTTTCCAAACCTCACCTTTCTCCTTTTAATGGAAAATTAAATCTGCAGTTCCAGTTTCAAACAAAATTAAATTTGTATCTTCAGTTTCAGACACACTCAAAGATAGAAAGGCTCATTGTATTTTGTAATTGGTTAAAATGATTAGGTATTTTGATTCACTTTATATATGTCTTCATGATAGAAATATTTCCCAGGTGTTTCGAGGGCCAAACTATTTTTGGTACACAGAAAACAGATGTAGCAAGCAAAATACTTTGTGTAATGGCCTTCGTTTTAAGGTAACACACATGCACGCACACACACACACACGTATGTGTGTCCTGCCCCGGAAGACATGATAGTGTCATTATTTCTTTGATGGCATGGTCTTCTTCTGGCAATGAAGAATAAACACACGCACACACACACACACACACACACACACACATGCACACACACCTCCTTATCTAAGAACCCTCTTAATCACTTTGAAGAAGCTTAAAATTTATATTCTTTCTTTAAAATGTTATTCAAGATTTTTGTATTATTTCCAAATATATCTCTCCCTCCCGCATCTACCCAATGTTACCAAAAAAAAAATGTAAAAAGAAAGGAAAAAAAAATCAGTTCAACCAACCAACCCATCAGCCAAGTCTGGCACCATATGTAGTATTTTACTTCTTTTGCCCCCCTTTGCAGAGTTGAGAGGGAGTTGCATTTTTCTCTAGCATTGTTAGAGGACTTTAGGTGTTGCAAAGTGCTTTGTAAATATTACCTCAATTTATCCTCAAAACAACCCTTGGGAAGCTGTTGCTATTGTGTTATCCTCATTTTAAAGATGACAGAATTGAGACAGTGAGATAAAGTGACTGGCCAGGGTCACATAGCTAGTGATTATAGGAGGTATAGGCTGACTTCAGGTCTCCCCGGCAGGAGGGTCAGTACTCTTCTCCTGGGCCACCTAAGTGCCTGAGTATTAAGCTTTGTCATTTTAATGCTGTTGCTTAGTGCATATTGATATGGTTTAGCTTCCTTTTTTGTTACTGTACTTTCATGTTGTTTTCCCAGCTCTCTTTACGTAACTTGGCATCCGTTCATGTATGTCCTCCTGGGTTTCTGTGAATTTTTCATAAACATTATTTTCCATTACAGTTAATCCCATTGCATCCATACGCCATGGCTTGTGTAGCCATTCTCCATTTGATGGGCTCGGCTGTTTTCAGCTCTTTGTTACTACAAAAAAAAGATCTACTGTGAATTTAGCTATAAATGTACGTTTGATTATGGGAGATTTCTTTCTTGGACTATTGGGGTTGCATGCCTAGCAGCAGGATCGCTGAGTAAAAGGGCTGTGGACTTTTTTAGCATCATTACACATTTTTTTTCCCAGAATGATTATACCAGTTCATAATAGCTTCCTTTCTTTACACAGCTCTTCCAACATTGACTATTTCCATCTTTTGTCATCTTTGTTAATTTCTGGCCAAAAGATGAGGACTCAGAGTTGTTTAGTTTGCCTTTCTTTCATTACTAGTTATTTGGAGCAATCTTTAATATGGTTGTTAATAGTTTGTAATTCTTTTAAGATTTATTTTTTTCATATCCTCTGAACAATTAGCCAGTGGACAATGTCTCTTAGTCTTATATGTTAGTATTCATTTCAGCATATCCTATATACCAAGCCCTTATTAGAGAAATTTGATGCAAATATTTTTCCCCCAATCAACAATTTCTCTTCTTAGCTGATGTTCTTTTCTTTAAGTTAAAGAAATCCATATGCTTTTCAATAGTCTGGTCATTATCATTTGTCCTCCATTCTCAACAAGGACCAATAATATTACGGGATGATGTCTTGACTAGTGAGTGAATTGGATTTAAGTGAGGCAAAGCTGCACGAAGTTGTCAGCCTCACTCTCTCCAGGTTGTCTGAGGCTGATAGTAAGGGCAAAGAATACAGGCTGATATCCTGAGTACGCCACAAGTATCTTTTAAAAGAAAGACTTCAGCATATTAGGTCTGCCCCTTGTGTCTGACCTATAAATGTTGCAGTGAACAAACGCGGATGGATTGTGATCTGCATCACTGGAGGAACATGCAGATTTATAAGTGTTCAGATTCATCTGAGTATATTAGTAATATGTTTTGTACAAGTTATTCTATTTTGGGGTTATGCTATGTAACTTCTTGTGACTCAATTTATTTTTTCCCTTGTGAATTTATATACTTTGTTATGTGGAGAATAAAAGTTTAATATTGACATTGTTTTGTTGTCTGTAGTTGCTTTAAGTATAGTTTAATTTCCTTGTTTATATTGTGAGTTTTTGTTTTTGCTTCATCATCTAACAGGATAATTGACAGCTTTAAAAATTCACCAAATACGTTAATTTTGATCCAGTTTAATTTTTTCCTATGCATATTTTTGCTTTTTGTATATGTTTCTTGTAGACAACAGTGTAGAGTTTTGTTTTCCTTTTCAATTTATCACTTCTTTTAATTTTAGTGCAATGTTTAACCCATTCACATTTAAAGTTGGAGAGTTAGGTTCACGTTTTCCTCTGTTTCTAATTTTGTTTTGTTTTTCTCGTAATTAGGTGCTCCCCCCTTCTTTTAAGTGAGCATTTTGTACCTATGATTAGTTTTGTTTAATTTATTTTAGGGCAACCCTTCTCCCACAAGGAATTCTCTCCTACAGGGTCTTTTCCCCCACTTTTAACTAAACCCTTTCACTTTTGTTAACCCCTTCCCTAGTTTTGGAGGTTTACTTATATTCTACATTTCTTTTTATTTTATTGTTATCTAATTCTTTCCACAATTCCCTCTTATTTTTTCCTCTCAGTTAAATGGTTAATTCACAGTCTCCTCTTTTCTTGTTCCCTTCAACTTCCTTTGTTTTTAGAGTTTGTCTTTGACTTTTTTAAAAGAGGATTTTTTCATCTTCCTCTTTTCATTAGTTCTCTTTCCTTTCTGTCTGTTCTGAACTGTTTCTTTGATTCATTTGGTTTGTATTTTATTCATAGTTTTATATTGTGTTTTATTTTGTACTTGATTAAAGCTTCTAAAATACCAAACTAAAATTTCCTCTTCTAACTAATTTTTGTTATTTCCTTTATAAATCTTTCCATCACCTTTTTTTTCCTATTTTACCTCACTCTTAGTATCAGTTCATGGGGGACATAATGAAGAGAAAAGCGTTGCCCCATAATAAAAATTCCTCCGTGCCTCAAATAGTGCGATCCTCTCCTACTCCTGACACTCCTCAGGATTATTTTATAAAATCACCCCTCTCTGGTTCTACACTCTCTCCCCCTTCTGAATGCCAGTTACCTCAGAAATTCCAATTTCCTCCTCCTGAGGCACGATGTTTGTTCATGGAGCATAACAGTCTGAGAAAGTGTTCTCCCTTATGCCCTATCTCCCTGCATAATGAACCCAGTGTAAGATCCCCATCTCCCATTACAGAATACACCTCTTCACCCATGAGAGCTCTCTTCAGTCAGACACAGTCTCCTTATTAGATTGAGACTACCCCTTTCTTCTCCTTGTTTCAGTCCTTCCTATTGGCACTTCACTCATTCTCTAGTAGCCTTCTTCCTGAGAGACTTCAAAAATAGACCTATAATCCACTTTCCCTTCTCCTTTTAGGTTTCCTCCAGTTCTGTAATTTAATGTCGTAAAATATGTTACAATATACACAAAATGATGTCACAAAATACAGTGATTCATTTGTAGGAATGTTTGTGGAGCTGGATCTGTAGTATTTTAAGCCTACTCCTCCACTGTCACTTCTGTATCTTTAAATTCAACTTTTTAAAAAATGTATCCCCTGGTATACTTTTAAAAAAGAAAATTCCCTTAATTGACCTTCTGTATTTTACTAAATCAACTGATGTCTTTTTCTTTCTAGTTTTTTTTTGTAGTCTAGTGATTGGATAATTTATTTCCTTATTTATTTTTATTGATGCTTGTATTTACCCCTTGTGGTGTTGCTGTTTGAAGTGTTTGCATGTCAATAATCTGCTTGTATTTTTGTGTTTCTTGTTTTTGCTTTTGCCATATATCTTCAGTCTCATTTATTGAATGACACTTATTGATAGGGTCAGGTTTGCAGAGTGTGTATGAATTTTTAGGTTGCAACTTGAGCTTCTTTGTCAAAATATATTATAGCTTTCCCTTCTGGTGGGTTCAGAATAATCTTGTGTTATTTGAGTTTGCTTTCTCTTATATTTAAATTTCTTTTACCTGGTTGCTTATAGAATTTGTTGTTTGTCACTGGAATTGTTAGATTTAACCACTACACATATTTCTTGGGATTTGAAGCAATTTAGTTCAATTTAGTAAATATTTATTGTGTCCACTGTGTTCCAGGCACTGTGCTAAGCTCTGGGGCTTCAAATGAAGAAAAAGAGACAGCCTT
This sequence comes from Potorous gilbertii, assembly GCA_028658325.1. Taxonomy (NCBI): domain Eukaryota; kingdom Metazoa; phylum Chordata; class Mammalia; order Diprotodontia; family Potoroidae; genus Potorous; species Potorous gilbertii. The sequence continues at coordinate 156,669,764 of CM053771.1, read as the reverse complement.
TGCCCTCAAGAAGCTTACAGTCTAATGGGGGAAAACAACACACAAAAGGAAGCTGAAAAGAGAAGTGGAGAAAGTGAAGTGAGGGGTTATAGTTTCCCTGGAGTCGATGCCTAGCAGAGCACCTGATGGAAAATGGAGTTACCAGGAAGGTTGTGAATCCTCTGTAAAGTGAAGCTTTGAGAAGGATTTAGTATTCTGCCCTCCAGTCAGAGGATATAGGCAACTGAGAGTGAGTTCAGAAAGTGTAGAGTTTCAAAACCTGAGTCCTTCTTCATAGTGATCAGCTTATTCTAGGTAGATGGGGCTTTCAGGAATGAGGAGGGCGTGTTGTTCATTGGAATTGAAGCCAAGCTGAGTAGCTGGTGGAAAATGGAGTTACCAAGAAAGTTGTGAGCCCTCTGTAAAGGAAGACTTTAGGGTAGCATAGGGCTTTTGTTCTGGAGGCAATCAGGATTGTTTCAATTGACACTTTATTTTCTGAAGCTCTTGGAAGTTTTCCTGTATTATTTCTTACATTATTGTGCTTAGGTTTTTTAAATTGTCATTGTAATTCTGGGAGGCCTCTGATCCTTGGGTTTTCTCTTCACATTCCATCTTCCACACCAAAGTATTTTGCTTATATAGAAATCACATGTTCTTTTAATATTATTATTATATTTTGCTTCTTTCTTTCAGACTGTCTTTCACTTTGGTATATTTGTTTTCCAAAGTCCAATTCTCTTTTCTTACTTGCTTCTTTGAAGACAGTCAAGTCTTTCAAGATTCAAGTTTCCTTGTTCTTTAAATAATTTCCATCATGCAAGCCATTTCACCCATTTATCCTATCTGTCATAGTTTGATTTTTCTCTTAATCCATCCTATAATGGTTCTATGCCCTTTTGGAAACTCACTGTGTTCTTTATGTCCATTAGGCAAGTGCTGATTCAATTTTTATTGTCTTTAAATATTTGTTTTGAGAAGTTTGTAATCTTTTGGATGTTTTAATATTCATCTTCCCTTCTAATCCCAGTATCTTCTCTCTTGATTTAACTGTTTATACTCTAGGTTTTTTTCCATTGAATTTTCTTCTTTATATTACTCTGTCTTCCACTTTCTTAATCTTCCCCTTTTATAATGGGATTTTTCCCCAAGGCTGGAACCTAGTGTTATCTCTGCCTCCTTCTATACTGGGGAATTTTCACCAATCTTGGCTCTGGCCCCAAGTAGATTCTGAAGAGATAAGACTGGTCCACACATGTGGTTACACCAGGCTTCAAGTAAAGGAAACCAGAATCCATTCAGACCCAGTCCTACTCAAGTTTGCACCATTCTTTAGTCCTCGGGCTATCCTAAGTTAGCATCCTCAGCTTTTTGCAGTATTGGGAGGAAAATAAAGTTATTATTCCAGGCAGAACTGTAGACTTGGGAGTTCCCAAACTAGATGCTGCCCTAGGTAGAAGGGAAGTTCCCCCTCCCCAATTCCTCCAGGTAGCAGGGCATAATCAGTGTTCACTACATGTTGTAATAGGATGAGGAAGGGCAAGAGAGACTGTAGTAGCAGGGAAATCTTCTGAGTAGTTTCCAAAGCACAAGCCTGTGAGTTGATTTGTGTGTCCTGCTAAAGTATAGAAGCTTATAGGAGTTGGGTACTGAGTAAGAGCCTTAAAGTTTGGTGTTTTCCACTACTAATCCATAAAATGTTATCCATTTGGAGTTCCCACTTTCTTGTCCTGTGGATATAACTGTATTTGTTTTACCTCTGGCATGTAATTCCACTTTTTTTGGCAGACGGGGTAGTTTGAAAGTTAATGGGGCCTGGAAAAAATTCTCAGCATTTCATCTTGTGGGTTCCATGGCCATCCCTACTATGCCTTTTTTCCCCTACCTTCAAGATAACATGCTTTTTGACAGTGACTTGCTAGAGATCATGCTTGCTGCCTTACTTTATTCAAAGAACCTTGGAGATTTTTTTATTTGATCACAAATATGAATTTAAAGTTTGCTCTTAGTCATACCAAGATAATACCTTTGAAAGCCCTTCAAATAATCTTACTCCAGCCTAACTTTCCATGCTTATTGCACGGCACTACTTTGTTCACATACTCTCCATTCCAGGCAAACTGGCACATTTGTTTTGGTGCCTTTGTGGAGTCTCTTCTCCATGCTGGAAATGCACTTTCCCCTCACCTATGCGTCTTAGAATCTTCAATTTCAAAGTTCATCCCAGGTGCCATTTCCTGAGAAAAAATATACCTGGTTTCCCCCTAGTTGTTGCCCTCCTCTCCAAATTAACATGTTTATATGTAAGTGTTTGCATGATATATCACTACCTCTCCACACCAGAATAATGTCAGCTCCTTTAGGACAAAGGAACTGTTTTTTAATTTGTCTTTGTGTCTGCTGCATCTAACATAATACCTTACACAAATTAGGTACTTTATAAGTACTTTTTAGATTGAGATGGATTGGATTAGGTTGATTCCCTGCTGACACATTTGAAAGGTGATAATTCTTAGAGTATCATAGCAAGTTTTAATACCAGAGCATCCTCTTTGTTGGATGAAGAAGCATTTTTCTACTATATATGTGGTAGTTATGACAGTGAGTCCTGTGTTGGGAGTAGCTTCAGTATTACAACACTTTTTCAATACTACATATAATGGCACACAGAATAATAACCAAGTAAATGAAATTTCTAGCTTGTTTAGTTATTTACCAACTTAGACTTTAAAATAGCTCAGAGCTCTTTAAAAGAATAAAATGGGAGAGAGCACCTGTGTTCTCAAAGTTAAGACCTCCCTTTCAGAAATGTCCTGATTTTTTCTGAGAGGGCGTGTGTATGCTTAGTGTGTGGGTGTGGGTATATGTTTATTTAAGAAAGACATTGAGCTTCAAAAGAAAAATGTTTTGTAATCCAGAATGTAATTTTAAATGGAAATTACTCAATCCCACAATGAAATTAAAATAAACTAATATATAAACGGAGAATACGTGTATGTGTATATATATTCTCTTTCTCTTTCCCTCTCTCTCTCTCTTTCTCTTTCTCTATCTCCTGTCTCTCTCTCACTGGATCTCACATGGATCATGCTACGAGTTCCAGATCTTTCATTTAGGAAGTCCTAACCTCAGCCACAAGATTACCTTACTTAAGGACAACTAACTCAGTCTCGATAGACTGTGATAGTAAAGGTACCTGTGTGGAAAGGAATGTCATTTTCAGGTAGATTATCTGATTTTCCTAATTATTACATGTGATTGAAGATCGTTGGTAACTATCTTTAATAAAAGTAAGGGTAACCCAGCATTCTAAATAAGGAAAAAACTTCAAAGAAGAGATGAGCCATGTAATTGCCTTAGGCTTGGGAGTGACACATACCTGGAATGGAATACTGATCTCATAAAATTCACTTAAGGGTTTTACCTACTTCCAGTCTTGTCTTTGAATTCAATTTGAAATCAGTTTGCTCTCAGCTTGGCATATATAACTCCTTTAACTTATAAAATGCTCTTTAAAGATATTGGTGACTATAATGGAGGGAATTCCAAAGTGAATTTAGTTAGAATGAAGGGTTTTTTTCAGGTGCAGAGAGTTCATTATCTGACAAAGGGAGCTCTCTTATTTATCTGTTTGTACCCCAGTGTTTAACACAATAATTTGTACATAGCAAGTGATAAATAGATTTTTTTTTCATTCACCTATGATAAAGAAAGAGCAGGACATCAAGTTACTTCACTTCTGAGCCTGTTTGCCCATATGTAAAGGGCTGATGTAATATTTGCCTTGCCTACCTCATTGGACTGCTGTGAGGATGAAATGAAAGCACTTTCTACTTTGTAAATCATTTATAAAACATACACATAAAGTATGATAGGTTATCATACCACAGTACACTAGCACATTTTGAGACTTTGGTTTTCCAAAATCTTTGCTCCCTCATTGTTTATGAGGTCAGGAGCTTGAGCCAGAAGTTAGGAAGGTGCATTCCTAAGCCAAGAAAAGAGCCAAAAGATAGAGTAGCAGGAAGTGGATGTCTGTAGGGCCCATGGAGTGTCGGGTGCTGCTCCAGTTTGTGCTAGATGGTGTTGCTGCTGCAGCAGCAGCTACTACTCTGACTCTTACTAACTCTGTCTGAATGCTTTAGCTTGCTTTGCCTCAGCCCTCTCCTGACGATGAGGTCTTGCCACAGGCATAGAATATTTTCCCTCCTCGCTTCATCAGCCTCTTAGAATCCCTGGCTCCCTTTAAAGCTCAGATACTGACAGGAGATCTTTCTAGAGTCCCTTGTTTATTGGGTTCACCTGGATCCAAAAGGTAAGGTTTGTTTTTTGGTTTTTGGTTTTTGTTTTTTTTTACCGTTTTTTGTGGATCAGGTGAATCAGCACAGTAGAGAGAACACCTGGCCTGGAGTCAGGAAGAACTAAAGTCATATCTGACTTCAAACATTTAACCCTGTTGGTATCAGGTTCCTTATCTGTAAAATGAGCTGGAAAAGGAAATGGCAAACAGTTCCAGAATCCTTGCCAAGAAAATCCAAAATGGGATCTTGAAGAATTGGACACAAATGAAATGACTAAACAACAAAATCATACTTTTTATGAAGAGGCCCAATGGCATAGTAGAAAGAGACCCAGGTTCAAGTCTTCCCTCTGACACTTAATGGCTTTGTGACTCTGGGCACATTATTTAACCTCTCAGGCAGTCCATTAACAGTTTGAGTTGCAATCTACATTAGTAGAAGGACTTTCCTATCCCAAGTTTCCTATACTAGTCTCATTCAGTAGTTGGTATATGTTCCTATGTACACCTTTTTTCTCTCAAAGTAGAGTGCAGTAAATCTCCTTGAGAGCAAGACTGATGGTGAGAAGATGTGTTGTGTTTTTTCTTCCCAGTCTTTTACAAAGTAACTAGTACATGATGGGCTTTTAATAAATGCTCGTTGAATTGAAGTATATATGTGTAAGGTTTTTTCATTTACCTTTGTAGCCTGTCTTTTAGAGAAATTGCTCAGCCATTGCAGCCCCTGTGCTGAAGGTCTTCCCTTCTGGGTGGTAACTGGACTAATTTACTTAGTTATACTTTATTCTGAGTGTGAAGTTCAAGAACAAAAAGGGTAGTGATAATAAAGAGGCTTGCTTAAGGGTTTTTTCGTGTAAATCTTTTAGATAGAATCAATTACTATTTCCAGAATAGTTCCAATGAAAATCTGTAATCTTCTCTTTATACTGAAACTACCTCCTTTAAGCCTCCAGAGTTGCCCCGTTTTCTAGTACCTTAGAGCTTGGTGAATAAATCTCTTGAGTTGTCTTCACCCTTCATGATTTAACAATTTGAGATCGTATTACTTGTCAACTGTCACCTTTTTTTTTTTTTTTTTTTCAAAAGAACCTGAAGAGGCCTAGTTATTTTAGCCTGTTTTCATCCTGAAGCCATTCTAGCCTCTTGGTCATATATTTGAGTTCTGGCATCTTCCCAGCTCCATTAAGTCACTTGAGTTGTGACAAACAAAACTTCACACCACTACCGGAAATACCATGGTTTTGGATAAGGTCAAAGTGATGCTTTCTATTTTATTGGTAGTATCAAATTTTTGTTTCATGTAATAAAACAGCAGTATAAATCTGCCTTGCTTATTAGCATTTTAACTTGTATTTACCTTAACAGTAATCAAAGAATCTTGGAGTTGGAAGAGACCTTAGAGGTCATCTAATCAAACCTTTCTATGCTATCCCTTAATAAGTGGTTATCTCAGACCCTCCTCTTTCTCTTGGCCCCTCTGCCCCACCCCACCCTCAAAAGTTATCATCTCATCTTTTAACATGTCTAAGCATTAGGGTACATACTACTTAATAGATAGTCCATTCCATTGTGAGATAGTTATAATTATTGAAAGATTCCTCCTTACAGTTATCCAAAGAATGGCTAGGTCTGTCTTTGGAGTCAAACAGAATAAATCCAATTCTTCTTCTACTTGAAAGCTCTTTGAATATTTGAAGATAGGCATTATCTCTCATTGGCTTCATTTCCTTAAACTAAATATCGCCTATTTTTTCCACCACTACTGATATGATAGAAGTATTATCTACCAGAACATAGAAGAAGCTACACTTGATTAGGGGTCTTCTTAACACGACTCCTAATATCGTGCTGCATACAAATAGTAAACAGTCTTTGGTACTGATAATGTTGCCCACAGCATGGGCACATGACAGGCAAATTGAGTGAATGAAACCATAGAAATGTTCCTGGTAATTTCAGTTAATAATTTCAACTCAGCTTAGTAGACATTTATTTAACACCAACTCTGTATGAGGCTCACCTTTGTGTGAGGTATCCCAAAAGTCTTAGGGTAGTATTAAACTGCTGAAGTTTTATTAATGAATTTATTGAGAAAGTTTAATAACCAATTTATGTAACGCTTTGGTATATGTTTGGATATACAACTGAGGCAGTATAACCCTAAATAAATCTCCAGAGCTTTAGATAGTTTAGACCTTGCTTTAATCCTGGGTTTTTACCAGCTTTAATGTAAAATCCTTAATACAATAACATTCTTAATACGAAGCTTTACTAGCTTAAAGCTGCATTAAAACTTTTGGGACACCCTGTATAGTGTTTTCTTCCTAGCAGCCCATCATGGTTAGTACTAGTGTTGCTCTTCTTATTTTGCAGATGAGGAAACAGAAGCCCAGAAGTGATTTGCTGCTGTTAAACAACTAGTCACATATTGAAACTAGGATTTGGACTTGATCCAATCCCTTCTCTCCAGGTTTCCTAGGATAGCATCCATAAAATTTTAAAGTTTAAAGAGTCTTCTCTTCTTTCAAGTTCTTTAAAGGAAGGAAAGGTAGTGTCTTTGTTTTGTTTTACCTTTTATATCCCTAGCACCTCATGTAGAACCTAGCAAACTGCTTTTTAATCCTTGCTTAATTTGTCTCTGCTTTCATTGTAGTCATTAGTATGGTACCAGTGTTTACCTGTGCAGAGGTCATTGATGTAACCGAACCACTTCCATTTGGTTACCCAGGCAGAGTTCACTGTTAAATTTGGGGCTTGAAGTAATGCCAGTTAAAGTATAAAAAAAAAAAATTGCCCTCCTCAAGGAAACCTAAAATAGCCTTATTTCCTTTATTTGTTTCCTTTTAGCTAAATAGCAAATCTGTGGATAAAATATTCATTTCCTAATTTTTCTAGTCTTAGTGATCCAGAAAGTCTTCTGACCTCATGAACTAATAAAACCTAGGGGTAAGTCATAATCATTATCTGGATCCAAACAAGGGAGGTCTGACCACCTAAGGCTTTAAAGATTGATTCAGAGCCATACCCATGACAGCTGTCAAACACTGGGCCTCGTTTGCATATCCAAACCCATACTCAGAAGGTTAAATAAATTCATATTTACCAATGTGTATCTAAATGTAAGCCCTGTGAGATTACGTGTTGCAGAATTGGAGAGGGTGAAATTAAAAACCATGAGAAATTTGAAGTATTATCACCTTGTTACCTGTATTGAACCTCATTCCTGGGTTGGAGAGAATATTTTCCTGGTGATAGCATTGAAGTATGCATAGTTAGAAGACCCTTGAACATGTAAGGACTTCTGTAAGTGAAGCATTAGCACAGATACCTGGAGGGCACTCAGAAAACATCTTAAGTACAAATATCTATTAGCTGCCAACGTTCAAGTTGAAGCCATAGCAAGAACCCTGCAGCAACAGCTTTGTTGAGCTCCCACTGTCTGCCTGGCTCTCTTCTGTGTAATCCAGAACACCCTCAACTCATGTTTTTCCAAAAGTACCTGTCTGAATGTTGTCCTGTTCCACATACTAGCTTGTTAATACTAGCTTGAACTCCTTTTTAGCAAAAGCTTTCCCTTTATCTCCATCCTTCATGGCCTGTAAATACTGCTTTGTTGACTACTTGTAGAATGAACTCTGTAACATTGATTTAATTGGGTAGTACACCTGAAATTAAAAATTGTGAAGTTGTACTGGCATGAATGCCAGTGATTTAAGCAGTGTCTTTATGTCATACATAAAGAAAAGTTTAAGAAGGATATGAGAAGGTGCATGTGGCATTGGAAATCAGCTTGACTTAACTTTTCCCACTTCAACATTTGTGACACATTGAGGATCAGTTGATTTCCTAATAACAAAAAAATGAAAAGTGAACTGTCTTCCAAGGGGTCAAGTTCTCATACTCCCTTTTCTGTAACTTAATCTCTATTTTAAGTTGACAGACATTATAAAGAAAGAGATGTCATGTGGTGCAGTTTGGAAAACCTAAAAAAAGCTTAGAATTCTTTGAATATCATCATTTGTTTTGGTCAGCCCTCAAACGCTTGCCCTGACACCTCAGAGTTGTGAAAATTGAATAATTTGAACAAAATGGGCAGATTACAAAATGTATTAATTCACAAAATTTTTTGATTAACCCAGTTACCACTCAGGTAAAATGGGGAGGGAAATTGAGGAAATCCTCAGTCTTTCCACTCCCTTTGCTTTGTATACTGTTCACTTCCCTGTATTAGGTAAATAAATAACCATCCTCATTTGTTACGGTATTTCCTTCTTTTGAGTTAATATTTCAAGATAAGCATAGTACAATTTTGTCTTACTGTGTACTTGCTATTAATAGTTTCTGCATGTTTGCAAAGTAGTTTTCTTCAGCTCTGAGGATTAAGGGTAGAGGGAGTTTCTTCTTCCTATTTTTAATGATTTCAACAATTGAATCTTTTTTAAGCTCCATTCACTATGAAATCCAACATCTGCATAATTTCTGAGTTTTTCTTCCAAAACAGAGAGTCTTTAGCCATATTTAATAAACCTCCAAAGCCAAAAAGAACATTGTCAACAATTAAAAATCAGGGCCTACGATTCCTTTTTACCATGCTCCCACATAAAAATCAGCTTTATTTTTCATATTTTTAATAGTTTGTAAGCATTGAGTTTTTCTTTTAATTCATGAACTGTCTTTAATTCACAAGTCTCATGTTGATACTTGCAGAACATATTTAAATCTAATTAAAGTCAGAATACTGTGAGAAAAGAGCAAGGACTTTCTCCCAGTTGCCTCAAGTCTTGAGGGATTTTCTTGCTGGGTTTTTTGTTTTTTTGAACCATCATCTTTAGCCATTATATTACGTGCACAATCATAACTAAGCTGAGCCAGCTGGCTTTAGCCGGACCATATTAAAAGGAGACGACAAAAGTATTTTTCTTTCATTGTGCCTACTATTATCATCATTCTCTGAGAAAAAAGAAGACACGTAAAACTGGAGAAGGACGTGCTTTAGGTGTGTCTATGGAGGAGGGTAGGGTAAGGTCATATTTATATTGGCAGTTTGGTGAGCTGAAAATGAGCCACTTCAAAGAAACACTAAGGTTATACTTAACAGTAAGGGTTAGCTCTGAATAAACTAGATTTAACTCATGACAATTCCTGAAACTAGTCATTTCACCATAAAAATATTTCAGATATTAAAAGGAAGAAAAACAGGCTAACAAGTCGATGTGTCTTGTTATAGAGCAACAGTTAAAAATAACTTATGCCCTCATGCTGCCATTGTGTTTTATACAGAAAACGTTTTCTCTGTAAAAAGTATAATGGGTTATCTGCTACGAATTGAAGTACCAAATTCCAGTCCTTTTTGTTTTTTCTTTTTTCAAAAGTCTTTCTGACTTGTAATCAGACCAAGTTTACCTGGTTTTGTATCCAAAGGGTATGTTTTAATTTACTATTTATACATTTACCTATTTTAATTAGAAAGCATCAAATCATCAATGATAGCTGGGCTAGCATGACTGGGCTAGCAAATTTGCTTCTTTAGAAATTATTTGTCCTGTAGGAAAATGGAATTCTAAATGTTATTGTCTGAAATGAGTCAAGATAGAGCTTAGATCAAAAGGAAGATTTTTGGATAGCTCTAAAACCCAAATGAGAAGGTCTGCCTCAGGAGGTAGTAGGTTCCTCTCACTTTTGAATCTTTTAGCAAAAATAGTTTTCAGTATTTTTCATACTTATTTATAATTCTTACAAAATTTTGAGTATATAATAGAAGAGTGAGAGATGACCTTTTCTCCCCTGTAACAATGTTGGATGCTCTGTGATATAGTCTACCCTTGTAGTTTAATGCTGTTAAGAATCTGGTTCAAACCTTGAAGTATTCTTGGCCTTCTGGAAAGTGGGTATGGCAACAGGGTTAGTTTCTTGAATCATTCTCCAAAGGATGAGTAGAGAGAAAACAATAGTCTCATCTTTTGTGAAGCTTCCGTCTGCCCATCTCTCCATCCACCCCCAATCAATAAAAACTTTTCCCTACTCATACCTCACATATCAGTTTGTTTTCTGAATCCCTCTAATGTGCTTGTTGTATCAAATAATAAATTTATAAAGACCTTAGCACATAATAGGCACTATATAAATGCTCTATTCCCTTCTCTTTCTAGGTATTACTATGTATAGATATAATCTATATATTTTTCCTCCCCATACTCAAAGTTCCAACAGGACAGGGAGTGTTGCTTACATGAATTTTGTATTTTTCCTATCACATAGCAAGATCCTAGCCAAAGATAATTATAGACTCACTGAATTGAATTATTGGTGAATTGCAACCTGGAAGAAAAAAAGTAATGCTTTTGATATAGAACTTTTTAATGGTAGACTCAATGCTTAACTGATAATGTATAAAATGTCATAAACTATAAATCCTAAACTTTAGCAAAATTAGTTTAAAAATCTATAGAGTAGTATAGAGTAATATCAACATATTATGATATTTCTAAATATAATAGTATTATCAGTAGAGTACCAGGTTTGGGCTAGAATGCCAATCCAGATGTCAAAGTAGAAACCAAAAATGTAAGAAAAAAGAGTTCATAACCTTGCATTGTTAAAGGTGGTACAGTAGACAGAGGACTGGGCCTGGAGTCATGAAGACCTGAGTTCGAATATGGTTTCAGCTACTTCCTAGCTTTGTGGGATCACAAAGCTAGTCATTTCACCTCTGTTTGCCTCACTTTCCTCAAAATAAACTGGTGATCATATAGCACCTACCTCCCAGGGTTGTTGTGAGGCTCAGATGAGATAATACTGATAAAAAGTGCTGAGCACAGTGCCTGACACGTAGTAGGCACCGTATTAATGCTTGTTCTCTTCTCTTTCCCCTTTTCCTTTCGAAAGACTGGACAGCCTCTCAGTTGGATTTGATCTATAATATAATGATTCAGTTCCTAAAAATTTCATGGTATTTTTTTACATAAATAGATAAAAATATAGATTACCTCATGAACATTTTCCCTTTTATTCTTTCAGGTATGCTTCAGAAGTGTCTCTCCGTTGAAGATTTTGTTGGTGCTCTCGTTTCAGACTTGGATATGGACTTTGAAACATACTTTATGGACTCTTGAATGATGTGGAAATACCCTGTTTATTTTCATACAAAATCATGTGGTTTAATAACTACATTGGAAGTGGCCTAGCTTTGAAAACTTGTTTCTTATTTTCAGTGTTCATTTATATTACGTAACAGCTTCTGTAAACCCTTATTAGAACTTGGAATAAATAGTTTGTCCTATAATGAATAGTGACACTGACTTTCATCTTGATTGGCAAATTTCACAGACATTCATAAATCTTAGTCTGTTTGAAGCTACTACTATGTAACAAGAATAAATGCAAACAATCTTTAAACATGCAGCTGTTAAATTTAAGATGTGGGCATTTCCTTGGCATATGTCTTTAGTACAGTAGTTCTGTCTCATTGATCTTTAATTGTTTAAATTGGTGAGCTTAATTAAGAACAAAACTTTTTAAATAGTGACTTAGACACAATTTTACTGCTCTGTGGAAGGATTACACATGTAATTTTCACAAAAGTTGGCTAATCCATTGTACCATACATCTAAAATGCACTCTTGAAAGTTCATTAATCACACAGCAACAAAGAAAATGAGTTGTGGTTTTCAAGTCAAGTGGAATGCTTTTTGCTTTTTTTTAAGTTGGGTACAGTAACTTAAGGTTTGTATTTTCAGACATGTCAAAGAATAAACCAAGTCAGGATGGTAATTTTAATACATAATTTCCTGTTGAGTTTATATTAGTAATTATCTTTTAGTTATTGGTCCTCTTGGCTTTGAGAAGTCTCTGAAAATGAGCAGATGTTCAAAGAATAGAATGTAGAGTATGACTTTAATTTATTGTTTTAAAGTTGTAAAGTAGTTTATACTGAAATACAAAATTAAAGTACATTCTTTACAACTTAGAAGGTTACAGAAACATTTTTGCTTAGAATTCGGTGGAAAGACTTGAAGTTTAATAATGATAATAGTAAATAGCATTTATGTAGTGTGCTAAGATTTGCAAAGTGATGTGTATATTGTGTCTCTAACCAACATGCTAAGTCGGTAGGTACTATTATTGTCTCTGAAACAGAAGTATTGACTTGTGCTGGGTCACACAGCTAATACGTGTCTGGGGCCATATTTGAACTCAGGTCTTTCTGATTCCAGGTCCTGTGCCCCTAGCTGCCATCTAAAAGGTCACTAAAAGTGTGTGAACAGTATGGATGCCCATATGTAAAGATACCACAGATGCTATGTTAAGTCTTAATTAAATAGTAAGTGAGACTGACAAGATAATCTTTTATAGCCTTTCACAGATCAGTCTTAGAGTGAGCAAGCCCCTCAAAGATCATCTAGTCCAACCTATATGTGATTAAGAAAGCCTTCCACTGTATCTCTGACAAGAGGCCATCCACTCTGTGCCTCAAGATAGCCACTGAAGGGAATGCAGTACATCCTAAAGCAACCCATTCCATACTTGGACCATATCTTTAGGGGAGTTTTCCCTTATATTAAGCCAAAATCTTCATTCCTTCAACTTCCATTCCCTGCTCCCTATTCTCCTTTTGGGACTAAACAGAATAAATGTAATCTTTCTTACACGGGCTCACCCTTCACATCCTTGGAACCATAGCATATTAAAGCTGTAAAAGGTTAAGCAAAACAAGCCTAGTCCCTCTTCCACCTTTAATAATTCCTTAAATCTTTTCTTCTCTCGGCTAAAATATTACCATTTTCTTCAGCCAGGCCTTGTTGTGCATGATCTCAGTCCTCTCAGCCTTTGCAATCATTATTCTAGACACGCTCCCGTTAGTCAGTGTTCTTTCTAAAACATGGTCCTCAGAACTAGACACTTTAGTCCAGATATTGATACTATGAAAGTATAGATTATCTTACTTTTTGCAACAAGTACCCAACTTTAATAAGCACTTAATAAATGTTGATTAATTAATTGACCAGACCACATTCTTTGTTCTTAGTTCTGGATATGATAACTATTAATAACGCAGTCTAATAGTCTATTAATATTTTGGCTGCCATCTCATTCTTTGTATTCGTGTTAGCTGTGTGGTCCACTGAAACCCCTAGGTCTGTATTCTGTTAACTGTTGTCCAGCCGTACCACTCCCATGCTCCACTTCTGTAACTGCTTTTCTTCAGTCAGAGCGTATTACTTTCCATTTATCCGTAGTAAATTTCATGTTCTTAAATTAACCTTGCAATGTCTTTGGATCCTGATTCTATCAGCCAATGTATTGCCTGTTCATCTTACCTTTATATAATCTTCAGTTTTGATAAACATACCATCTGTTCCCCTTCTTCCAAGTCACTGAAAAAAATATATTGAGTAGCACAAAACCAAGAAGAAATCCCCTGAAGGACTACACTAGAGATCATGGTCAAAGTTGACACTGATAATCCTTTGGGTCTGGTTATCCAGCTACTTCTGAATCCATCTAGCTATACCATGGCCCAACTTGTATGTCCATCTTGTTCACCCGATATAGGATAAGATCCTCTGTCAAGGGCTTTGTGGAAATTCAGGTGTACTATACCTATCACATTCTCTTGATCTCCCATTCTGGTATCCTTGTCACAAAAGGAAATAAGGTTAGTCAGACATAATTGGTAGTAGGCAAATAGGTGGCATGGTGGATAGTCAGTAAGCACTGATTTATTAAGTTCCTGCTATGTGCCAGGCACTGTGCTAAGCTCTAGAGACATAAGAATAGCAAAAAAAAACCACACACACAAAAAAACAAAACCAGCCTGCCCTCAAGGTACAATCTAATGGAGGCACACAATACATAAAAAAGAATCTGAAAAGGGGTAGGAGAGAAGAGGGAGGGTACTTGCCCAAGGAGAGGCATGATTAAGTCCTGCAGCCAGGTGAGAAATGATGAGGTGGCTGCCCTGAGTCCCCTTGATAAATAGAAGATCTGAGAAAAACTTTCCACCCTCCACCCTTTCGAATCAGAAGGAGGGAGAGGCCCAACAGGGAGGGGCTACCCGAGATACAAGTTTAAGAGTTGATGTACTCTTCCAGGAAGATGAGTTTCTGAGATACAGTAATGAAGTCCAAGTGAGCAGCCAGGTGGGTATGAATATAGCATTGGACCTACAGTAGTTCACACCCAGCCTCAGACATTTTTCTCTTCCTTCCTTCCTTCCTTCCTTCCTTCCTTCCTTCCTTCCTTCCTTCCTTCTCTCTTTCTCTCTTTCTTTCTTTTTCTTTCTCTCTTTATTTTTTTCTTTCTTTCTCTCTTTCTTTTTCTCTATTTTTTCTTTCTTTCTCTCTTTCTTTCTTTTCTTTCTCCCCTCCCTCTTTTCTGCTCTTTTTGCAGTTTTTTGATAGGATGGGTTTATAGGGGGGAAAAAACCACCCCACTGTTTTGTCAATTCAAATTGGGTTTTCCCTCCACTGCCTCTTGCTATTTTATGAGGCAATATTACTCATAATCTTCCACCATCATTCTCTGTAAGGTTTTACAAACAAGTTTATAATCTAAATCAGTTTTACCCTCTGGCTACTCTCCTCTTGGCAAGTAGATCAAGAGTTTGCTAAGAAGGTTTTTAGGCTATTTTGGTCTCTCTTTATGGCAATTGATCCACATTAGTTCAGACCTAAGTTGTTTTTCTTACAAGTCATGCGTCCTCCTCCTCCTCCTCCTTGTTTACCTCTATTTACCTCTCCTTTTCCCCTCTTCCTCATTTTCCTCCTCCTCTTCCTCCTATCTTCATATTCATATTGGTCTTGATCTTTTAACAAGTCAGTGGTCTGTACACACACAACTAATCCAGTAATGACTGCCGTATCACTAACAAGGCACTTCCTGATTGTTCTCCTTGGAATATAAGCCCGGTGGTAGAGTTTCTGAGTCAAAGAGTGAGTTTAGTCATTTTTGGGGGTATAATTTATGGGCCACTTGCCAGCTCCACTGACAGGGCATCAACATGTATGTCTTCCCATAGCCTCTCCAACACAGATTATTTCTATTTTTGTCATCTTTGTCAGTATACCTGGTATTAGGTTAGATCTCAGTGTTGTAATTCTCTTTTCTCAAACTATTCATGATTTGGAAAATTTTCACATGGCCATTTGTAGTTTGCAATTACTCTTTTGTGCCTGTCCTTGGGTCTTCTATCTATTAGAGCATGACTCTTGGCCAAAAGCGTGCTAATTTGTGTCAGTTCCCTATATATCTTAGATATTTGACCTTTCTTGGTGATATTTGATGTGGATCTTTTCCCTATTTTATAATTTATCTTGTTATTCTACATTAGTTGATTCTATTTATGTAAAATTTTTAAGAATATATAGTTGTCTACTTTGTTTTATGTAATCTTTTCTATCCTTCCCCTTACTTTGTGAGAGATATCTGATCTTATTCTTTCCATTTTTTCTTTTTATGATATGACCTTTTCAATTTTTTTTTTCAGTTCAGGTGGCATATCCATTTTGAGCTTATACTAACTAGTTCAAAGTACAAGTTGTTGACTTGAGCCTAATTTATGCTAAGTTGTTTTCTGGTTTCCCATGAATTTTTGTCCAAAAGGGAGTCTTTTCCCCAGTCATTTATATTCTTGTGTTTATCAAACAGCAGACACTGTTTTCAGTTGTTTGTTTCTTTTTCATCTAGTAACTAGTTTCTGTGATCTGCTATTATCTAACTAATACCAAATGGTTTTGATGGCTATGGCTTCATATGTACTTACTTTTAAAGCATAGTAGCTGGTAATTGTTTATGTACAATTTTTTTTCATAGATAGAAAAAGCACAATGGAATGGGAAAGCATGCTGATCTGTGTTCCCAGCCATGCATAAGGGAAGCTTGATCATACAGCCACCGTTTCCTGGGTGGCAGCTTGCTTGATTGAGCAGGGATAATATCAAAGAGAAATTAAAATAACTTCTGGAAGGCAAAACTTCCACAGCCAAACCTCAAAAGAAAGAGAAAATACCAGAGCATTAAAACCCTGAAAGCTTCAACTGAATGTCACTACCTAGGCAGAACACAATACACTGAAAGACCCAAGTATGAAGTGGAAAGTGTAAACTAGGTCCTTCAAGAGCCATGTGGCCCTGCTAAGAAATGGTAGTAGATGATAGCAGATAGACACAGACCAAATTTGTGGGCCTTCCTCAGAGACCAAGTAACTTGTTTAACAAAGGCCTTTGAAGGCTCATAAGACCATAGGACTTAGAGCTTTGGGGCCTTTTGATAGCATTTAGTCTCACTGCCTCATTCTGTTCATGAAGTTCAACAGAGGTTTGTTGTTCTGGTCATTTCAGTCATGTCCAACTCTTTGTGGGATTTTCTTGGCAGAGATACTGGAGTGGTTTACCATTTTCTTCTTCAGCTCATTTTACAGAGGAGGAAACTGAGGCAGGCAGGTTAAGTGACTTGACCAGGATCACACAGCTAGTAAGTGTCTGAAGCCAGGTTTGAACTCAGGAAGATGAGTCTTCTGGCCTAGCACTCTTATCTACTGCACCTCTTAGAGGTAAAGGCTTGCCTAAGGTTACGCAGATAAATATCTAAGTCATAATTTGAACCTAGGTTCTCTGACCATGAGCAAGGCATTTAACCTGCCTGCCTCAGTTTCCTTATCTGTAAAATATTGATAGTAATAGCACTTACTTCCCAGAATTGTTGCAAGAATCAAATAGGTTAGTATGTGTGAAAAGTTCTGCAAATCTTAAAGCAGTATATAAATGCTATCTATTTTCTGTTAGTGATTATAAGGGGTTTTTGGAAACTATTTGTTTGTTAAACAATACTATCTATGCCCATGAAACATATTAGCAAACATATAATCATCTTGGGATTCTAAGTACCCCTTTACAATTTAAGTTTAAAAGAAAAAAATTATTGAATAAAATTTTAAAACACAGTTGGCTCTGAAAAGGTGGTTTTCCACTTGCCAAAATTTCAGATGAACATATTAAACACAACAAGGAAAAGAAAAAAAAATCTTTCTTCCTAATTAATGGAAGTTGGGGTACATAAAACATACTGCTGGCTTCTTGGGAAATTTAGTATTATAGCTACATGTTACATATACTGAGAAAACACAAATGCTAGTCAGAGAAGGGCTTCTTGGAGGAGGTCTTTTTTTAATTTCCTGTGCAGTAGAAACAATGGAGTGAAGGAGGGCTGTGCCCTTGTTTCCATGTTCTTCAGCATGATGTTTTCTGTGATGTTGTCAGATACCTTCAACTAGGACAAAAATGGCATCAAGCTTAGCTTGCGTACTGATGGTAAGCTATTTAACTTGAAAAGGCTACAAGCCAAGACCAAAGTGCAGGGGGAATTGATATGCAACTTTTTGTTTGCAGGTGATTTTGCACTCAGTGCAGCTTCTGAGGCCCAGATGCAGTAGCGTATGGCTCAATTCTCTGCTGCCTGTCCTAATTTTGACTTGCCAACACCAAGAAAACAAGTTCTCCACCAGCCAGCAACACACCATCCATACATTATCTGTTGACCTCCCCTCTTCTCTCAACCAGTTCATTCTCTTTTTCCTCAGTGAGTTCAATACCTAGCTCACAATCTTTTTCTTCTCCCCAACTTCAACTCCCCAACTACTAAGGGACATCCACACATATATTGATGACCCCCTCAAATACCCTAACTTCCCAGTTCCTCTATCTATTCAATTTCTATAACCTACTCTTCTACTCTACTTCAGCTACACATAGCTACATGATAACAATTATATTCATGATTATGTCCCACAAGTGTCCAACTTCCATGTTCATGAATTCCACAATTTTTTTGTTAGCTCATAATCTTTTATCATCTTTTCACATGCCTTACAACCACTAACCCTGTTTTTTATCCATATTGTTACCTACATTGTCTCTCTTTGTTCTTTCCCAGGCCATCACCCTTGCACCAATTACACTTTCCTTCTTTTCCTATCTGATTTCTCCTTGACCTTTCTCTAGTCATTGACACTGTCAATCAACTTCTCGATATTCTTTCTAGGTTTGCATGACACTGCTCTCTCGGTCTTTCTTTCAATTGCCTAATCACATCTTCCCACTCATCATTTCTGGTTCTTCATTCAGATCACACCCATTGTAACCATAGCCCCATGATCATTTCTATACAGCTGATTTCCAGATCTGTATATCCAGCCCTCTAGACTCTCCCCTGAGCACCAGCTTAGCACTACTAATCGTCTTTTGGAAATCTTGAACTATATATCCCATAGGCATCCCAAACTCAGCATGTCCAAACAGAACTTACTATCTTTCCCCACAAACTGTCTTCTATTCCCAACTTACTGTTAAATGTTGAAGACACTTCATCCTCTCAGACACACAGGCATGTAAACTCAGAATTATCCTCAACTCCTTACTTTATCCCACATTGCCAATTTGTTGTCAAGTCTTACTGATTCTCTCCAGTATGTCCTCTTCTCTTTATTCACACAGCTACCACTCAAGTTCAGGCTTTCATCACCTCACTGCTGCGCTATTGAAATAGTCTTCTAATTGCCACAGATATTCTCTTGCTCCAGGAATGTCAGTCAATGAGTCAACAAACATTCATTAGATATTCCTATATGTCAAGCACTATAGCCATGAAAAAGGCACAGACATGGTCCCTGCCCTCAAAAAGTTTCCATTCTAATAAGGGAGACAAAAGGAAAATAACTACATACATGAAATATACAGGATGGCCCCAAAATCTTAGTGCCATTTTAAGCTTTAGGTAGCACAGTGGATAGAGCACCAGACCTGGAGTCTGGAAGGTTCACTTTCCTGAGTTCAAATCTGGCCTCAGACCCTTACTAGCTGTCTGACCCTGAGAAAATCACTTAACCCTGTTTGCCTCAGTTTCCTCATCTGTAAAATGAGCTAGAGAAAGAAATGGCAGATCATTCCAGCATCTTTTCCAAGAAAATGCCAAATGGGGTCACAGCGAGTTGAATACAACTAAAACAACTAAACGGCAACAAAACCTTAGTAGCTTAAATAGATTACTGGGCCTAAAGTTAGGAAGACCTGAATTCAAATATTTAATAGTCTTTCAGTTTAAAATTCAATTTAGTCTTTCAAAATAGTTCTTGTGTGTGTGTTTGTCCTTCATCCATCATGGCGTGGTCTTCTTTGACAACAAAGGACAAATACAATCCTGTGAGTAGATGGAGCTGGCTAAATGCTAGCCAGGTAACTCACCTCCGCCTCTCCTGTCTGCCTCCCCCTCCCCTTCCTTCTCTTCTCCAAGGGAAGGTAAACTTGGATGGCCAAAAAATGCCCAGTTGGCTTGGGTTTTATTGGCTCCTTTCCTATTTCCTCTCTTTCCTCTCTTCTCCTCTCCTGTCCTCTGGCCTGTTCTCTCCCAAAACCTTAAACCTACTGCTCTCTGAAACTGGCACTCCACTGGGGCCCTGCCTAACAGCTCCTCTGGACCCTCCTAGCTTGAGAATGATTATTAATTGTAACTGTTCCTGTTTCCCACTCAATCTGTTGTCTTTCTTTTCTTGACCCCATTAAAGGGCCATGCCCTGGCTTCTTCTTAAACAGGCCTATTCAATGAATGGATGTTGCCTCACCATAAATGACTGCCTGCAAAGACCTTAGCCTAAAGGGCCCACAATCTCCCAGTGCATCCTGGGTCATCTCCAGTCATTCTGATGAATATCTGGTCACTGCATTCAAATGGTTCTGGAGGAGAAGTGATGTTGGTGACCTGCACAACCCTCCCTCACTCACAAAAACAAAAGTCAAGTGCAAGTCATGCCATCATTTCTCTGATGGCATGGTCTTCTACAACAAAGGACAGATGCAAAGTCTTTCAAAAAGTTATTAAATAAAGCTTAAGTCTGCCCTAAGATTTTAGGACTTTCCTCTACATATAATGCAAATGGAAGACACTAGCAGTGGAAGCAAGCTGAATGGAAAGGGAACAAGAATTATAAGTGCCTACCATGGGTCAGGCACTGTGCTAAGCACTTTGCAAATATCTCCTTTGATCCTCAACCACACTCCTAGGCACGTACTATCATGGTCCTATTTCACAGTTGAGCCTCCCAAGGCAGACAAGCGATTTGCCCATGATTACATAGCTCCTGCTTTCTGAGCTGAGGTTGAATTCAGCTCTTCCTGATTCCAGGCCCAATAATCTATTCATTGCTCCACCTACCTAAGCTAAAATGGAAAAGGTCACCTGCAGAAGGTAGGATTTGAGTTGAATCTTGAAGGCCAGGGAGCCAGTGAATAGATATGGAGAAAGGAAATGGATTGTCACGTGCGAGGAATATCAAAGTCAGTGACAGTGAACCATGAGGCACATAGAACTGAATAGAGTATAAGAGCAGATAGGAAAGGACTGGGGTTATGGAGGACTTTAAAAGTCAGAGATTTTTAATTTGTTTCTTGAAATAATGGAGAACCGCTGGAGTGTATTGAGTAGGGAGTGACATGGTCAATCCTGCACATTAGAAAAGTCACTTTGGTAGCTGAGTGGAGGCTGGATGGAGTGGGGAGGGACTTGAGGCAGGGAAACCAACCAGCAAAGGCTATTGCAACAGTCCACACGTGAGGGCGCACAGAGGACTATTAGTTGAGCAAAGAGGTTGTGAGATGTTGTAAAGGTTAGAAATAACAAGGCTGGACAACAAACAGATGGGTGATGTTTGGTGAGCACAAAGGAGTAGCTGATGAGTCTGAGGTTGGAAGTCTAGCCAACGTAGGAGTTTGATGCTCTCTGCAGTAACAGGAAAGTTGAAAATAGGGCAGAATTGGGGGGAAAGATAACTTTGAAACATCTACCAGACTTCCAGCTTCCCAGATGCTAATTTTCCTAAAGAGTTGGTCTGACAATGCCACTCCCCACCTCCCCCCCACACACACACATCTAGAATTGATTTGAATAACTCCTTGTACCTCTAGAATTATGTTTGGCATTTAGGAGCTCTTTACAACCTGGCCCTTTCCTACTTTTCTAATCCCCTCCCACTCCATACCTCCTTTTTCTCTTCTATAAAGCAAAAGGAGTTAGACCAGACAATTTCCAATATTCTTTCTAGCTTTAATGGTCCAAGATTCTTCATGGATGGATTGGATTATCTGCTGGGTGTGAAGTGGTTTTTCTGTGGGAGTGAAAAATTATCATTCTTTAGTTCATTTAAAAAAAAAAAGATCCAACTGTCTCAAATTATTTTATAATGAGATCCAAAGAAACCAACTCTGGGAGACCTGCAAAACTCACTACACAGCACAGACTTCAGTAAAAAAAACAACAAAAACTATTGTGGCCACCTAGCCTCCTGTGTCACATATAGCACACCCTGGGTGTCTTCTTTGCAATGTGATTTGGGAAACCGAAGCAGCCATCTAGTGGGAAGGAATGCTGGAGTGATGGGCACAGCTAGGTAGCACAACAAAATAGAACACTTAGCCTGGAATTTAAAGGCTTGAATTCAAATCCCACCTCTACACTCTGTGACGCAGGGCAAGTCACCAAATCTCTCTGCCTCCGTTTCCTCGTCTATAAAATGAGGATGATAACTGTAGTACCTGCCTCCAAGGGTGGTTTTGGGGATGAAATGGAATGTTTCATAAACCTGAAAGCTCTATGTAAATGCTAGCCATTATTACGTGGGAGGTGAGTGAGAGAAACTGGGAAGAACTAGGCCATTTTGAAAGCCTGAGCCCATTATCCTTTCTACTTTCCTTGACTGAGTGAGACCTTCTTTCCTCTGGGGAAGAACCATTATGACGATTGGGGGGACAAAAAAACCAAGCAAGCACCCTCCGAGGCCCTGGAGCCTGGAAAGAAGGATCAGTCTACATGTAGAGATCCAGAGAGAGGTGATGATGATGATGTGGAAGTCTGTGAGAAGTGGGGGTGGGAAGGAGGGGCCAGCAGATATTTTTGAAGAAAGAATGTGCATTGGAAGGAAACCAGAAGTGCCCACAATGCCTAAAAATGCACCAGCTGTCCTGGCTTTTCTATCTAATTGAGACAAAGAATGTCCAATCCCAAACCAGGATTGCAGCAGAGTAGGCATGAGACTGCCTGATTCCCACAGATGGGTTTGTCCAACCACCCTGAGAGATCTGTTTCCTGAGGTCACCTTTCATGGCATGGTAAACATTGGTGCATGTTCCAGGCAAATTTGTTTAATCTTTTTCTTGGCAGTGGGGGGAGAAGGTAGGCTCTCCATTTTCTGTAAGGAACCTTAAAACCAAGCTTGCATAATCACAGAATGATGGGCTTGAAAGGGACTTTCAGAGTTCATCCAGTCTCTCCCCTGCCTGGAGGCTGGGCCACACCCAAAACACCCAGACAGATGAGCATCTCTTCTATTTTTAAAGACCTACCGAGAAGGAGGAACTACAGCCTTTTTTTTTTCTTTTTCTTCTTCAGTAATCCAGTATTTAACACCCTTTACTAATGAGAAATGCTTCCTTTACTTACGGGAAATGCTTTCATCTGCCCCTCACTGATGGGAAATGCTTCCATATGCCAAAACGGATCCTCCAACCCTTCACCAAGTGGTGAAGAATTCACTGCTTCTTGTTTAGAAACAAAAAGTCTTTATTCCTTTCTACAGGTTGAATGATTCTGTGTCTTCTAACTTGTCCTTCTAGGCCAGAGTCTTCCTCCTTCGTTGTGCAGCATGAGGCTGATAAAGGAATTGTTGTTTCCTACATGCTTTTCAACCAGTTTAAAAAATTTTGACTTCTTATAAACAATACATCTTTGATCTTTCTGAACTTTGGTTTCTTCATCTGTACGTTGAAAATTTTTACACTGTTTAATTGGCAGGATTGGTAGGGTAAAATAAGGAAGGAGTTTGTAAACCAGTAAACATTATCTTACTAGGGGCTATTATAGTCATTTCACAAGTTCATCTCTACCAAGTTCTTCCCTAGCTAGCAATGGCCCAAGGGAAAGGGAAGCAGCCAAGCCTTTTTCTGTCAGATTAATACTGGGTTCCCCACCCATAGCTCTCCTTTATCCCTAGCCCCAGGAAACAAACAAACAGGAAGGGACGAAGGAAGGAAGGAAGGAAGGACAGAAGGAAGGAAGAGAAGGAAGGGAGAGAGAAAGAAAAGGAAGGAAGAAAAAAGAAAAGAAAGTTTTAAGATCATCTTGAATTCTATGACTAGTAACCCTATATGAGGGGCAGCTAGATAGTACAGTGGCTAGAGTGCCAGACCTGGAATCAAGAAGCCCTGAGTTCAAATCTGGCCTCAGACACTAGCTTTGTGACCCTCGGCAAGTCACTTAACCCTGTTTGCCTTAGCTCCCTTATCTGTAAAATGAGTTGGAGAAGGAAATGGCAAACCACTCTAGTATCTTTGCCAAGAAAACACTCCAAAAAAGGGTCGGGAAGAGTCAGACACTACTGAAATAACTAAACAACAACAACAAAACTTATATGAAAATCCTAAGGCAAGCTCCCCAAGAAATTTGGGCTTAGACATCTTCATCCCTCAATTAGAATATTCCTCCTTATTGGGGCTGGCTGATTCAAACTTTTTCAATGCACTAGTTCTGTAAGTACCTTAGCTGGTTAATCCTCTAACATCTTCCATTAAATAATTTTACCTACCCATATTTCTCTCTCTTCTAGCTACCATGTCTCAGTCTTCTCTTAATCCAATACTTCCACAATCCCTGTCATCCAGAACTACACACCCAGAGGCACATTCCTTCCTCCCAATCTCACATTCATATTTAACTTAGTCCTCTAATCTGCCTTCCTCTCTCTGCCTTAGTACTAGCCCCTTGTACTAGGTCCTTTGGAACACTCCCTCCTAGATCTTGTTTCTCAATATTTCTTCTCTTTCCTCATAGTAGCTCAAGCCTGACTTGCCCCAAGGAAACCATACCTTCCACAACCACCATTCCTCTTCTTCCCTATTTATGAGGTCAAAAGGAGTTCCCTCCTTGATCCTGGTAGCCACTTCCAAGTCTATGCCCTACTACTAGAAATGAGCAAATCTCCTCTTTGGAAGTTCATGCTCTCTAATTACACCACCCACTGCATCCTTACGACTGTGATTTACTGATCTCCAGTCTACCTTCCCACTTACCCTTAGGACCCACTTCATAGTATCTTCTCTTCCATAATGTCTGATCTCCTCAGTTGGGGGTAGTTTCTCCTTTGTCAGTTCTCTCATGACTCTGAAAGTCTTAGGATGTCAGTTAGAAAGCATTTGTTGTTAAGTGCTTACTATATGCTAAAGTGGCTAGGAGCATTCGGGAAGAGTAGTACTTCTTGTGTGAGGCCTGCTGAGCCCTTTTCAGGGCTAATTTCTACTTTTGGTGTCCACCTGATCCACCCAACTCTCACCTGTGACTCCAAGAAGCTGTAGCATATGGAGCAGTCACACCATGGAAAACCATTTTGGCAGAGGCTAAACCAGGTTGAGAGTAACCAAGGGGTCTCAAATTCATTGGTCAGTAAGGGGAATGTCCACCCCAATCATGTGAAGACTTTCCTTGGCAGAGCAGGCAGATGAGAACAATGTGTTCCAACAGCAATAAAGGCAATTGAAGTGGGTTCTGTAGAGTGCTTAAAGCTTGATTAAGACTTTGATGATGCCTTGGTTATTCACCACATCCTTGGCCATTGACAGTTGTTTTGACTTTTGTCTTGCCGCTGGACTCTGATGACTGGAAGAGAGAGTGAGGCTGATGACTTCACACAACTTTGTCTCACTTAAATCCAACTTATTTGCAAATAAAAACTGTCATCCATACCATTTTACCATTTTTACCTACCTCAAAGTCCCTGTGGGGACAGGCAAGTGATGAAGCAGCAGGTGCAGATACACTGGGAGCTGTAGTCACAACCCTGCACACAGGTAGCCCGGGCCATGGGATCATCTTACTGGACTGAAGCAGCAGTGGGATTCAGCAGCCCCCTGGGTGTCTGAGCAGCCCTTTTAAAGAACCACACTGCTTATTCCCTGGTGTGAGGAAGGGACCAGAATAGATGCCCTAAAAATTGTCTGTTTGACAGACAAATCACCTGGTCTGATTACCACGGCAGGCACGAAGCTGACCTCAAGGCCATAACACACAAAAAAACCACAAAAACTTTTAAGAAGATTCTATTCACCATTGGTATATGGAATGTACGCATGCTAATGGACCACAAAAAATCCAATAGACTTGAAAGATGAACAGCTCTTGTGAGAGAACTTAGCAGATGTCACTTCCAAAGAGCAGCCCTGAATGAAACAAGACTGACAAATGAGGCCCCACTTATCAAAGTCTGAGCTGGATACACGTTTTCCTGGAGTAGCCTCGGTGATGGAGAGTGCTGTGAAGCTAGTGTAGGTTTTGCAATCACACCTAATATAGTCAACAAACTTGTTTGCCTCCCAAAAGGATTGAAAGGCTCAATACAATGTGATTGCAGGAAAGTACCATGTGATTGGTGCATGTGCTCCCACCATAATGAACCCTGATGAGGTCAAAGAAAAATTTTATGAAGACCTGGAGATTCTCATTATCAATGTACTGAAAGAGAAAAAGATTATCATGGAACACTAAGTGGGTGCTGGGGAATAATGGGAGATAAAGTTGATCTTTCCATTGACCACAAATGCTCCAAGTAATGCTCATTAACTCAGAAATTTCCTTGTCTAATTATAAACTGTTGTCATTCTAGGATCACTGTTCTTTTTCCTCCAAGTGACCTCTGATTCTCCTACTCCTTAGATCTTTCCTAGACCATCTCCTCTACTCTATATTGCATTTCCAATCTTGCCCCCATGGTGAATCAGCACAACTCCACACTGTACTTTGCCCTTAATCCTCTCACCAGTCTTTCCCTGAAAGCCTCAATCTTGGATTACTCCCACTTTCTTTGCCCCTACTCGTGCTATGGAAAGAAACTACAGAAAATCATGAAAGTGACTGGGTCCATTACAAATTTGTTACATAATCCCAACTGGGCACTCTCTGTAGCAAGGCAATCCTTTTGCACCTCCCTAATCAGTTCATTATTCAAACCCCTTTTCCAAATATTTTCATCCATTCTCAAACCTCCCATGATTCCTCCACCCACCCACCCACCCTCTCAGCTAAGAAACTTTCCTCATATAAGTGTCACCAAGAGCCCCCTCTTCTCTCTTCCTCAGCCGACATTACTGACATCCTTTCTCCCTCATGAAGAGAGAGCCAAGTCAAACCCTTCTACATGCACATGTGATCACATGCCACCACATCTTCTCTAAGAGCCAGCGTTCCCACTCCCTCACCTTCAGACTCTCCTTGTCTAGTGACTACTTCCTGAATGCCTACCTACAAGTATAGCCCTGTCTCCCTATCCTCAAAAACCCTTCACTTGATCTATCCCTCCTTTCTGCCTATTGTTCCATTTGTCTTTTTTCATGGAGAGACATAGGATGATTACCCTATTCCTTGAGGTCATCTATAACTGATGCCTTCTATTCATTTCCTCTCTCTCTTAAGCCTGCAGTCTGGCTTCTAACTTCAACATTCAGTGGAAACAGCTTTCTCCAAAGTTACCAATGATCTCTTTTTGCTTTGCTCCAATATATGTTCTAATTCAAAGTGAGTCTTGATAGTGATGCACCAGAAATTCTTATTTTTGACACTTACCAAAATAGTCATTTGCAATATCTGCTTTTTGTGACCAAGTATAGAAGGCTTGGTCATGAAAATCCTTGAGAACTAGAGAGAAATACCATTGCAAACTCTAAGACACATTACAGCCATAAATTTTTTTTCCCAGTCTTTATTGTAATATTACACAGTGCAACTGCTACATGACAAGTGTAGCATAGAAATAAGAGCAAACCTAACCAACCCATGAGAAATAAAAAGGAAAGGAGGAAGGGGGAACATGAGGTGAGAAGGAGGTGTTGGGGGGAGGGAAAGAAAGACAAAAGAAGCGAATCATGAGTCTACGAATTGTTACACAGGTAGCAGTTAAAATTTGGTAATCAAATTTACATCATTGGACTTATTAAAACAATATTTTCCTGCAGTGTAATTTAACTTTTACATAATAAAAATCAAGTTAAATTAACAGTAGAAATTTAAAATATTAAAATCCAAAAATTTGACTGATACAGTAGCATATCTGATTAAACAACCTGAAAAAATAAAAATTGATCAGGAATTTTTATAAAAATGAGTTGCAAATTAAAAATTGTATGCAAATAGGCAACTTTGTAGTTACACAGTGTTTTATTTAAAAAGGCATTAAAACCAACAAAGAAAATGTTTATAAATATTTTAAAGAAAGGTAATATTTTTTCCAGAAGTTTTTTGAAAATCCATTTGCTTAACTTAGATAAAAGAATTTCCAAAGAAATTTGCATTTCTTCAAAATGGAAAAGATTTCCATGATTACAATCTATAAAGAGTAGCATACTTAATTGGGGGATATCTGTGACAAATGTTATTGTACTATAAGGCAAAGTTAAGGTTCTGAGTTTACTTGTCAGTGTAACAGCATCACAGCATTTGTAGCTTAAAACACAGAAAAATAAAATACATCAGAGCAGTGAAAGTTGCATGGCCCCAACCGAAAAGAAAATAGTTACTTTTGGTATCCCCAACACAACTGTTACCCACAATGGTTTTTGCTTTGAGAAAAATCTGATTCCCAAGACCAAGTGGCAGAAATATCAACAATCTGCTGAATAATGTAAATAAAAAAGACTGAAGGCTTATGACAAGTTTGTTTAAATAGTTTCTTGCCTCCTTGAGTTTATGGTTGTTTACACGTGTAAATTACATTTAAATTCATCTCAGGCTACTCATTTTTCAAAGTTTATTTTATATACAATTACCAATGATCTCTTAATCACCACATCTAATGTCCTTTTCTCACTACTCGTCCTTCCTGGATTCTCTACCCTCTTTGACACTGCTGATCACAACTTCCCCTCAATACTTTTTTTCCACTAAATTTTCATGCACTGCTTTTTCCTAGTCCTCCTTGCTACTTTTCAATCTCTTTTGCTGGATCTTTATCTAGTTCATATCTACTACACTTGGGTATCCTGCAAAGTTCTGTTCTGGGCCATCTTCTCCCTTTATTTTATTTTGTTAGTGATCACATCAGCTCTCAAGGATTCAATTATCTCTAGGCAGATGATTCTCAGATCTACTTATCCAGCCCGACCCCTCTCCCCTGACCTCCAGTCTCACATCTCCAACTGCCTTTTAGACCTCTTTAACAGAATGTCCCATTGTCACCTAAATTTCATCATGTCCAAAACTGGATTCATTATCTTCCCTGCCCACCCCTTCTCCCCTGCCACTAAGCCCTCCTCTCTTCCTAGTTTTCCTGTTAGTATTTACTAGCACCACTATATTCCCAGTCACCCAGGCTCACCACCTAGGTGTCGTCCTCTGTTACTTAGTCTTTTTCACCCTCCATATCCAATATGGTGGCAAGGCTTGTAGATTTTCCCTCAGTAATGTCTCTCACATATGTCTCTTTCTCTCTTATGACATTGCCACCACCCAGGCCCTCAACACCTCGCACCTGAAGTACTCCAATAGCCTGATGGTTGTCTCTCTGCTTCCAGTTTCTCTTCAGGCCAGTCCATCTTCTGGCTGTCAAATGTATCTTTCTAAAGTATAGGTCTAATCATGTTACTCCCTTCTTTAATCAACCGCAGCAGCTCCCTATTCAGGATCAAATATGAAATCTTCTTTTTTAGTTTTTGAAGACCCTTATGACCTGACCCTCTTTCTATTTTTTAAGTCTCCTTACACCTTACTCTGTGATCCAGTGGTACTGTCCTCCTTTCTGTCACTTGAACAAAAGACTTCATTCTCTCATGATACTTTAGGCCTTTTCACTGACTGTCCTTCATACTTGGAATATTCTCCCTCCTCATCTTTACCTCCTGGTTTCCCTGGCTTCCTGTAAGTCTCAGTTAAAATTCTATCTTTTGTAAGAAGTCTTCCCCAGTTCCCCTTACCTTTACTCTATGATTATTTCCAGTTTATCTTATATGTATTATGTTTGTACATAGTTGTTTGTATGTTGTCTCTGTCATTAGATTGTGATCTTCTTGAAGGCAGGATCTGTTTTTTGCTTTTCTTGTATCCTTAGTGCTTAACACAGTGTCTGACATATAGACATTTAGTAAA
Organism: Potorous gilbertii; assembly: GCA_028658325.1. NCBI lineage: Eukaryota > Metazoa > Chordata > Mammalia > Diprotodontia > Potoroidae > Potorous > Potorous gilbertii. Next base: position 156,640,321 of record CM053771.1, on the reverse strand, counting down.
TGCTTGTTGACTTGATTTGGAAAGGTAGGTTGAGAATTAGGTTTATTCTAACATAGGACTGTGATCCAGGACAAATAATACTTATGGTTCCACCCCTACCCTCACATACCAACCAATGATCTTTCCTTCCAAGAGGAATCCTGTGGAACTATGATGAACCCAGGGCTGGATTGAAATAGGGCTGACCAAGGGGAGAAAAGATGTGAATGAAGGCAAAGGATTGGGAGGTGGGCAGAGAAAGACTTACTTCATGAAAGGATTCCTATGAATTTTATTACTTTGTTTTAAAGTCCACAGCAATATGCATGGGTCCCTCCAAAGAGACGTTTCTTCATTGTGTATGACTTCCTGGGTTTCTTTTTCAAATCTCAGTACTGGCAAGTTATACAGTCTAAAAGGTTAACTGGTAACTTGCCTTGGAAAGTTAAGAAAGAGAAAAAAAGAGTGCAACCAGAGGATTCCTCCCTAAGAAATGAAATTAGAGGAGAGGTTTAATAAGCAGTCTGTACAAGATATTGTAATTTATGGGATGCAAAAGCCTCCAGGTACAATTATGTTTCATTTCTGTATGGCTGCGTCACCTGCGTTGACTGTTTTAATCTCCCAAATGAAGAACGGAATGTGCTCCTTCTCCAGGCTGTCAGATTTGTGTATTTCCTAAGAAAGCTTCATCGTCCCTTAGTTACCAGCCAACACCATGCTCCACAATAAAGGCTATTTTGAAGTGTTGGACAAGAAAATAGCAGCTTGTAATCAATAGCAGACTTTTAAATAAAGGTCATAATAAAGGCCCATAATAAAGACCTGTGTCTTTGAAGATTAGGGCAAACCAAATTGTCTTGCTGGCCCTTGTCTCTAGATGAGTATGATGGGAATTTGGGAGTGTGGATATGTCTGCAAATTCTGTGGCATTTCTGAATACTTGTCTGCCAAAACAGGAGGCTGATTTAGAGACGCTGCATCCTTAGGCCATCTTCTTTTTGATCTCAGGTTAGAAAGCACTGTTCATAGCTTAGGGATGCTTCAACTAATCAGTTAAAGACATTGTCCCTATCCCTCCAGAGCTTTCCCACGTAGTTGGATAAATCAAACAAAATTAACACAAATCAAAGGAGACAGTGATCTGATTTTGAATTGTAAATAGATGACTATAACTCATATTACATGAGTTACTGTTGTAGTCATTTTTTCTATGAAGACTGATTATGATGTATAGAGTTTATTTTGCAATCAAATAAAATAATACAATAGTCGTTATGATGTCTTGGACATTGCTCACGAAAGGTAAATAGTTCATTACTTGTACACAACCAGACAAAAATTTCTTTCTTCCCGTCTTGTTAAGATATATCTATTACTTAGGGTCTACATTTTAAACACTCAAGAAACTATGAATGTACACTTCCCTCAGTGACATATAAGGTCCTTAAGGTCAGGGGCTTTCTTTTCTCCTTTCTTTTTATCCTGAGCATTTAACACAGTGACTGGCATGGAGTAAGACCTTAATAAATACCTATTGATTTATGTAGATGTCAACCCCTCCCATTTTATTATGACTAACAAAAATCCATCACTCAGTGGCCAGCTTTCTTATGAGAAGACTTTGAGCTTAGCTATGCTAGTCCTGAAATGATAAACAATCCACTGCTAGTCCCATACTTGATGCATTTCTAGTTGAAGAGGACTTGCCAGAGCTTGGGCTCACTCCACTGGTATATAGCCTTTGAGGACTCAGGGTCACAGCTCCACTGCGATGGAACACAAAAGTAGGATATTAGGGAGGTAAATTCAGTGTTTATAATGAATATAAACAGCAAAAATGTGCCACAGTATTCATCATCCCCACAATACATGTATACACACACACAAAGTGAAAGAGTTCTAAGTAAAAATGGTGCACACCATGCCACGTGTCATGGAGAGATCCTGGCATGAGATGTCGAGTTTAGAACAACGTGTGACATCAAGTTTCCCTACTGGGTATTTAGAACCACCCTTAATAACTGACTAGAGGATCTGTGTAGAGGTCATTGTGTCCAAGACTCCACCAAAGCCCTCCAGGGATGGATATATTACAGTTTCATTGACACCATGGAAACCACTCCCTCTTCTGCTATGATTCTGGAAGGCTTGGTACAAACTGTTCCCAGGCTCTGAGAGCTCTGCATGACTTGCTAGCTGTGACTGCTCCGGTGGTATCACTGAAAGAGTGGTCTGTTCATAACACATGGTGGTAACCACTACAATAGGGCAGTTGAAGTATTTGCCCCCACCCCCACCTCCCCAAAGGCTGGTAAAGATCAGTAGAAGAGAATGAAAGCCAGAATTAACCAGTATTTTACAAAATCATAGAATTCAGAATTGGAAGTGACCTTGGATAGGTATGGGTCCAACCCATATCTGAGCAAGAGTCCCTTTACACAGTTCCTAACGATTGGGACTTGAAGCTTTTCTTGAATGTCTCTAGTGAGATAGGATCCACTATGTCCCAGGGAGGTGCACTGCACGTTTGCATAGCTTTAATTATTACCTTGTTGGTTTTTTTCCTTTCTTGCATCAAGCCTAAATCGAGTTCTTTGCACATTCTTCCCATTACACATAGTTCATTCCTCTCAGAGAAAGAAGAACATGTCTAATCTCTGTTAACATAAATATCCTTCATGTTCTTGAAGACTGCTCTCATTTCCCACTTAAATTCCCTATGCCCTTTATCCTATTCTTGTATGATATGGTCTCCAATCTCAGCATTTTGGTCACTTTCCTCAGGAGGTCCTTGCCAATGTCCCTTTAGCCATCATAGGGATTGGTAGAATTGAGAATGTGGTTAGTCTTATGAGCTGAGTCCAGGAAGATGGTACAGATGGCTTTCCTTACCTTTGATAAATGTCAGAAGGTGGTAAAACAATTAGTATCTTAGCCTCACCCTAAAATAGGGGTCAACCTTCAAATCAGCCCAGGAAATCCATTTAATAAACTATATAATTAACTATAAAAGAGCTATGGTGAGATTTTGTACTCTCCTGGGATATTCTTAATTTGCATTTACCCTTACAGAGTAGGTCCTCAGGGAATGGCTGCTACTTCAGGGTCTGTTCTGTTAACAATGTAGCTCGCAAGCTCCTAACAATCAGCCAGTAGACAAATTCTCTCTTAGAAAAGGCATTTACTACCAGAGGAGCCAAGATGGCGGAGTAGAAAGACTCACATTTGCTAGCTCCGAACCCACAGCCCATGGATTTCCTCTAAAAAGAATTCCCAACAAATTCTTGAGCAGTGGAAGCCACACAGCAACACAGTGAAAGAGATTTCTGTTCAAGAGAGCCCTGAAAAACCAACGCCAAAGGTCCATCACACACCGGACGGGAGGAGAGCCCTGCCCTTCCCTGGCCACACAGCACTGAGAGCAGCAGTTCCAGCAGATCCGAACAGGATTCAGGGACAGAATCTCTGGTGGCCACAAAGGTCCCTCCACCCACAGGCACTGCAGGTCAGTGGGAGACACTTCTGGGCTGGCAGAGAGGGGAGCGAGGTGTCTCCACAGCTTGGGCCCCCTCGGCAGTGGTAGAGGCAGCGGGCCGCCAGAGGCTCCCAGAGCAGGCAGGACCTTGGTAGAAGCTCCATTACAAAAGGTTTCTGCATAAAGCCCCTGAGGGAACTCAGCCTGGGAGGTGGCCCTGCCCCGACCTGACAGCCTGATTTAATCTTACCCTGGATAGCAACTAGGCCCACTGACAGCCCTGAGGCTGGGGAACATCATTTGAATCTCAGACCCCAAGCACTAGCTGGGTGGATCTAGGTGGGCGTGGACAGGAATCTCAGAAGTCAAGTAACTGGCTGGAAAATGCCCAGAAAAGGGAAAAAAAATAAGACCATAGAAGGTTACTTTCTTGGTGATCAGATGTTTCCGCTCTTCCTTTCTGAAGAGGAAGAACAATGCTTACCATCAGGGAAAGACATAGGAGTCAAGGC
>CM053771.1:156617297-156635852 GCA_028658325.1 Potorous gilbertii | reverse complement strand
ATATATATATATATATATATATATATATATATAAATTGTCACTATATACAGAAAGTAACTGTATTTGTATAATGTATAAATAAGATATGTACATATAGACTATATATGTACATATGTGTGTGTACACACATATGTACACTGGAGAGAGCACAGACTCAGGAAGTCTTAAGTTCGAATCTAATCTCAGATACTTATTAGCTGTGTGACCTTGGGCAAAGTCACTTAATTTCAGCCTTAATTTCTTCATCTATAAAATGAAGATAACAGTAGTATCCACCTTCCACAGTTATCATGAGAATCAAATGAGATAATATTTGTAAAAATCTTTGGAAACTTAAGAAGGGAACTTGCGTCTTGCTCAAGGGAACTATAGACAATGAAGTAATATTAGTCCAAACATGTATGTACCAAACAGTGTAGCAAACACATTTTTAAAGGATATGGTCATTGCATTACAGGAAGAAATAGACAATAAAACTAAACTAGTAGGGGACTTCAACTTTCCCTTCTTACATTTAAATAAATCTAACCATAAAATAAATAACAAAGAAGTCAAGGAGATGAATAGAATCTTAGAAAAGTGAGATGCGATAGATCTCTGGAGAAAACTGAATGGTAATAGAAAGGAGTATACTTTTTTCTCAGCTATACATGGAACTTTCACAAAAATGGATCTTGTATTAGGGCACAAAAACCTCACATCCAAGTGCAGGAAAGTAGAAATATTAAATTTACCCTTTTCAGACCATAATGCAATAAAATTACATTTAGTAAAGAGCTATAGATGCAAAGATTAAAAATTAATTGGAAATAAAATAATTTAATGCTAAGAGATGACTGTGTCAAATAACAAATCATAGGAAGTCGACAATTTCATTAAAGAGAATGACAGCAATGAGACAACATTCAAAAATTCATGGGATGCATTCAAAGAAGTACTTAGGGGAAAATATATATCTCTAAATGCATATGTCAATAGAAGAGAAGAGGACCTGATCAATAAATTGAGCATATAACTAAAAAAACCTAGAAAAAGAACAAATTAAAAATCTCTAAATAAATATCAGAATGAAAATTCTGAAAATCAAAGGAGAGATTAATAAAATGGAAAGTAAAAAAACTGAACTAATAAAACCAGGGACTGATTTTATGAGGGAAAAATTCAATAAAATAGATAAGCCATTGGCTAATTTGATTTTTAAAAAAAAAAAAAAATGGGCAGAGCCAAGATGGTAAAGAAAAGGTGGGACTTGACTGAGTCCTCCCAAATTCACCTCCAAACAATTTAACACCTCAAGAATGATTCTGGAATGGCAAAACCCACAAAAAGATGTAGTGAGACAATTTTCCAGCACAAGACAACTTGAAAGGTCAACAGGAAAGATCTATCTCACATATGTTACAGTGGGTCCATCCAATGCAGGCTAAGCCAGCATAGGCTGAGACCCAATAATTCAGCAGCAGGCCTTGGGGGTGACTGAATCAACAGAGCAGCAGTGCTTTCTGGAGCTCTCAGTCCACAGATAGTAAGGGGGTCAGACAACTGGTCAGAAGGAGATTACAGGGTTCCCTTTGCTGGCACTGGAAGCAGGACTCTGTTACATTGTCCAAATATGGATCTTGGTCACAGTTCTAGTGTCAGTCTCAGAGCAGAAAAAAAGTATCTATGGTCACTCACAGATCACAGTACAGGCCAGGAGAGTAGTAAACTCATCTCTCCTTATATTATACCACCTTGAAAGAACTGAAAATCACACACTCTCAGAACCAGCTCTGAAAACAGGTGCACAAAAATCCTGAAGCTTGGGACAGCGTCCTCTCCACCCCAGGAACAGAGCCCAACTTTAACACCAAGTTAAAGTTGAGAAATAGGTTAGAAAAAAGAGCAAACAATAAAAACAAAAAGAACTTGACTATAGAAAGTTACTATAGTGAGGACAATTAAAACACAAACTCAGAGGAAGAAAACAAAGTCAAAACTGCTACATCCAAAGCCTCAAATTAAAATGTGAAATGGTCTCAGGTCCAAGAAGAACTCGTAGAAGAGTTCAAAATGGATGTTAAAAACTGAGTAAGGGAGGTAGAGGAAAAAACAGGGAAAGAAATGAGAGTGATGCAAGAAAATAATGAAAAAACAAGTTAACGGCTTGGCAACAACAGCTTCTGTTAGAAGAACAGAAAACACTGAAGAAAATAACATGTTAAAAGAAGAATAGGCTAAAGGGTAAAAGAGATACAAAAATCCAATGAAGAGAAAACCTCCTTAAAAAACATAATTAACCACATGGGAAAAGATGTACAAAATTTACTGAAGAAAAGAACTCCTTTAAAAGTAGAATTGGCCAAATGGAAAAGGAGGTACAAAATTTCAATGAAGAAAGTAATTGCTTAAAAATTAGAATTAGACAAGTGGAAGCTAATGATTTTATGAGACATCAAAAAACAATAAAACAAAATCAAAAGAACAAAAAAATAGAAGAAAATGTGAAATATCTCTTTGGAAAAACAACTGACCTGGAAAATAGATCCAAGACAAACAATTTAAGAATTATTGGAATACCTGAAAGCCATGATCAAAAAAGAACCGAGACATCATCTTTCAAGAAAGTAAACTGCCCTGATATTCTAAAACCAGAGTATAAAATAGTAATTGAAAGAATCCACTGATCACCTCCTGAAAAAAATCCAAAAATGAAAATTTCCAGGAACATTATAGACAAATTCCAGAGCTTCTAGATCAAGGAGAAAATATTGCAAGCAGTTAGAAAGAAACAATTTAAATATTGTGGAGCCACAGTCAGGATAACACAATATTAAGCAGCTTCCACATTAAAGGATAGGAAGACTTGGAATATATTCCACAGGGCAAAGGAGCAAAAAATGGACATTCAATGAAAGAAAGCTTTCAAGCATTCCTGATGAAAAGACCAGAGCTGAATAGAAAATCTGACTTTCAAATATAAGACTCAAGAGAAATATAAAAGGGTAAATCAGGAAAGAGAAATCATAAGGCATTTAATAAGGTTAAACAGTTTCCAATCCTACATGCAAAGATGATACTTACTTATAATTCCTGAAAACTTTCTCATTATTATGTTAGGAGTATACATAGACAGAAGGCATAGGGTGTGAGTTGAATATGATGAGGTGATTCTCAAAAGAAAAATAAAAGGGTGAGAAAGAGGATTGCATTAGGAGATAGGGAAAGGGAAAAGTAGAATGGAATAAGTTACCTCGCATAAAAAAGGCATGAAAGAGCTTTTACAGAGGAAGGAGAAATATGGGAAAAGGCAGGGACCACATGAACCTTACTCATATCAAAATTAGCTCAAAGAGGGAATAATATAAACATTCAGTTGAGTATATAGAAATCTATCTTACCCTGCAGGAAAATAGGAGAGGAACAAGATAAGAGAAGGAAAGGGGGCCAATAGAAGGGTGGGTGGAGGTAGTAGCCAGAAGCAAAACACTTTTAAGGATAGACAGGGAAAAAGGTGCGTAAAGTAAACAAGGAGAAAAGACAATGGAGGGAAATATTCAGTAATGATAACTGTGAAAAAGGTTTCTCTGATAAAGGCCTCATTTTTCAAATATATTGAGAATTTCCTCAAATTTATAGAAATAAGAACCATTTCCCAATTGATAAATGATTAAAGGATATGAACAGGCAGTTTTCAGATGAAGTAATCAGAGCTCTCTCTACAGTCATATGATAAACTGCTCTAAATGACCATTGATTAGAGAAATGCAAATTAAAACAACTCTGAAGTACCATCCCATATCTATCAGATTGTTTAATATTACAGAAAAGGAAAGTGACAAATGTTGATAGGGATGTGAGAAATTTGAAACACTAATGTTGTGGAGTTCTGAACTAGTTCAACCATTCTAAAGAGCAATTTGAAATTATGCCCAAAGGACTATGACTTTGACCCAGCAATAGTCTATATCCCCAAAATATAAAAAACAAAAAGGAAAAGGACTTATTTGTACTAAAATATTTATAGCAGTTCTTTTAGTGGTGGCAAAAAGTCAGAAACTGAGGGGATATCCATCAATTGGGGAATGGCTGAACAAGTTGTGGTATATGATTATGATGAAATACTCTTGTGGTATAAGGACAGCTCTTAGAAAAAAATCTAGAAAGACACTAATTGATTCAAACGGAACTGAGCAGAACCAAAGAATATTGTAATAGCAATATTGTATGATGATCAGCTGTGGATGGTTTTGCTATTCTCAACAATAAAACGATTCAAAGTAATTCCAAAGGACTTATGGTGAAAATCTTTAGAGAAAGAAACTGATAGAGAACGAATGCATATTGAAGCATACTTTTTTACCTTTATTTTTCTTGGGTTTTTTGTTTACTTTTTCTTTTACATTACTAATTTGGAAATAAGCTTTGCATGACCATACATGTATAACCTATTTCAAATGGCTTGCCTTTTTGATGGAGACTGGGGGAAAGGAAAGGAAAGAATTTGGAAATCAAAAATTTTAAAAAAACAAAGTTAAAATTTGTTTTTGCATGTAATAGCAAAAAAAATCAAATATTAAATACCAAAAAAATTAATAAGAAATTAAAGCTATCAATAGTCACATGAAAAAACTACTCTAAATCACTACTGACTACAGATATGCAATTTAAAACAACTGTCATACCTCCTCGCATCTATTAGACTGGCTAACATGACAGATAAAGAAAGTGACAAATGTCAGAGGGGATGTGGAAAAATTGAGACACTAATGCGTTGTTGGTGATTGCATAAATTAGTTCAACCATTCTGGGGAAAAATTTGGAACTACACCCAAAGAGCTATAAAACTTGCTTTGACCCAGCAATACCACTATTAGATCTGTATCCCAAAGAGATCAAAGAAAAAGGAAAAGGTCCTATTTGTACAGAAATATTTATAGCAGCTCTTTTTTTGGTGGCAAAGAATTAGAAATTGAGGGGCTGTCCATCAATTGGGGAATGGCTAAACAAATTGTAGTATATGATTTTGTTGGAATATTATTGTGCTGTAAGAAACAGGAGCAAAATATTTTCAGAAAATCTTGGTAAGATTTATACAAATTCATGAAAAGGAAAGTGAGCAAAACCAGAACATTTTCCACAGTAACATCAAGATTGTAGAGATGATTAACTGTGAAAGAATTAGCTACTCTGATCAAGATAGTGATCCAAGACAATTCCAAAAGATCTATGATGAAAAATGCTAGCAACCTCCAGAGAGAGAACTGATGAATTTCAAATACAGATTGAAGCACGTTTAAAAACCAACAACAACAACAACAAAAAACTTGATATTCTTGCTTTATGTTTTCTGTGTTTTCTTTTACAACATGGCAAATATGGACATTTGCATGACCTCACATTTATAATCAATATAATACGTTCACATAATATAGTCAATATAATAATATAATATAATCAATAGAAATTGCTTGCTTTCTCAAGGAGAGTGGAAGGGCATAAAAGCACAAAGGGGGAAGAGAATTTGGAATTTTTAAATGATTATTAAAAAAAAATCACATGTGGTTGGAAATACTTAACAAAATAAAATAAATAAAAAGTGCTACATAAGTATTACCTACAACTACTGCTGCGGCTACTGAGCTGCCGATGCTCCTCCTCATCGTCATCAGCACACTCATTACTGCTCTTCTTAAATGTGATACCCAGAACTAAATGAATACTTTGAGCAGGACAGAGTCCAGTGGGAGACTCATCCATGTCCTCCCTTTACCCCTTACCATTTCCCATAGTAAACTGTTTATGCCTCATATCTCTCAACTTTGTATCTCCTCCCAGGAAGCACTTTCTTTTCATTCTTTGGGATGAATCACTCTATATCTCTTTAGATTCCTCACATTTGTCATATTTTTATGGTGCATGGATCACAGAAGGATAGGATTGAGAGATGGAATGGAACGTAGATGTCATCTAGTCCCATTCTGTCATTTTTTTGTGGTGCATGGATCATAGAAGGATAGGACTGAGAGATGGAATGGAACGTAGATGTCATCTAGTCCCATTCTGTCATTTTTATATGGTGCATGGGTCATAGAAGGGTGGGATTGAGAGATGGAATGGAACGTAGATGTCACCTAGTCCCATTCTGTCATTTTTTTATGGTGCATGGGTCATAGAAGGGTGGGATTGAGAGATGGAATGGAACATAGATGTCATCTAGTCCCATTCTGTCATTTTTCAGAGGAGAAAGCTGAGGTTCACAGAAGTTCAATGATTTGCCTAATGCCACTCAGGCTATAATTAGCATAGCTGAGATTTGAATTTAGCACCATTGTTTGCCTTTACACTTTCCTTTTTTAAAGCACCACAGTCCTCTTCAACCCCTTCAAAGACTTGATGCTTCATCATCTGGGCAAAAGTAGAAACTTTCCTAACAAACAGGATCTGTACCACTTCTGTAGCCTAATGAAGGCTGAGCTAACCCGTCCTCCATACATCACTGTCAGCAACTCAAGAGACCTCATTTATTATGCAAAGAGACTTTGGGTTATTTAAGGAAAAGTCAGACTGGTTACCCCAGTTTATCTGATGGCAGATTTATGATTACCTAAGAATAACATGCTTGCTAGGTATTTCTGCTCATTGCCTTACAAACATTGGTTATTCATAACAAGCCCATGTGGGGAAGGGAGTCTTCACTAACCAGGACTATGCCTTTTAATATAGAGGAGAAACAGAAGCTGGGCCATGGTCAGGCAATTCCCCTTCTCTATCATCCACCTATACCCAGAGAGACCATGTGAATACAAGTAGCCTTCATCTTCCCAGTTCTTAACCTGATGTCAATCCACTGAGACAATCTGACCCTCTCTCACACTTTATGGACAAAGGCAGTATGATGTCATGGCTAGAATGTTGAATGTGGAGTCAGAAAACCCTGGGTTCAAATCCTACCTTTGGGAGTCATTAGTCATGGACAAGCCAGTTAATTTTCAAGTTTCTTAGGAACCTTTCTAGGACAAATGACCTGAGTCACAGACTGCTGCATAAGTAGGATTCTAGAAACAGGCATAATAGGTCTATTTATGACACAGCCCAGGCAGCATGAAGCGGGAGGATTAGAAAAGGCCAGCCCCTTCTATCAGTCCTGTGAGTCAAAGGAAAGCAAGGTTACTCCTTTGACAAAATTGCCCCTAAAACTTGATGAGGGAGAGGGAAGGGTACCTGAGAGGCAGGAATTAGCTTTACCAGTTTTTGAAGTAAGAAGACATACCATGATAAGTAACAGTAGTCTTTAAGGACATCAAGTATTTGCTGGGTCCTGGAAAAAATATGAATACCATATCCCAAACCTGAACAGCCCCAGGGAAACAGGGCCAGACAAATATTGGAGTCCTAGAAAAAAGAGATGATCCAGAGATTTCATAAGAGGTCCTCATTTTATATTTCAAGCCTGACTATCTTAACAAATGATAGCTTCTAGAGCAAACCTTACCCATGGCAGAACTTGATACATATTTACAGAATTGAATGTTTTGGGGCTGGGTATGGCCCCTTCTGAGTGGACAAATCTCTCTCCATTATCTTCTTTAAAGACAGTGTAGGAAAATGATTCACTCCAAAAGTCATCCTACTGTTTATCTATCCTTAATCTTATGGACTATTTCTTTAGTTTGTGTTCCTTTCCTCTATTACTTAAGCTTCTTTTTATTTTGTGCTGCTATTAATGGGGATCAGAAATGACTGGACACTATTCTGAATATTGTAATCCTTTGAAATTAAGGAAGAAGATTATTAAAGAACAGATAATATTTACGACATATGGTAAGGTTTGCAAAGTGCTTTGTGTATTACCTCATTATATCCTCACAACCATCTTGTGAGGTGATTGCCATTATTATGGCCATCTTATAGATGAGGAAACAGGCTAGTTAGTAAATGTCTGAGACAGGGTTTGAATTAGGGTCTGTTGAACTCGAAATTTAGCCACTATGCCTGGTTAAGCAATCCCAGTGTCCCTAACCTTTTGACACAGATCCTCTCTCCTAACCCTTACCATAGCTTCAATCATGGGCCTGAGCTTACCCATAAATACAACTTTAAGTAGAACAGTACAATCAGGATCAGATATTTCAAGGTATCTTGAGCACTGTTGGGCAGTTAATTGACAAAGTGAATAGAACTCCAGACCTGGAGTCAGGAAGACTTGTCTTTGTGAGTTCAAATCTGGCCTCAAATACTTACTAACTGTGTGACCCTGGCCAAGTCATTTCACCCTGTTTGCCCCAGTTTCCTCATTTATAAAAATGAACTAGAGAAGGAAATGGCAAACCCTTCCAGTATCTTTGCCAAGAAAACTCCAAATGGGGTCATGAAATGTCAGACACGACTGAAAAAGACTGAACAACGACAAGAGTGCTGTAGCAAGGTTCACTCCTCCCAACTTCCCTGCTTCCAAGGCAGCAGACTCATCTAGGCAGTTATTCATCTCCAACAGCTTAGAAACCTAGGGATCAGAGAGTGCTTTCACCTCTTGGCAATTGCACTCAGGGTAAGTCAAGCCACCCCACCAAGCCGCCGCTTGCCCTAAGAGCAAAAATGTCTAGTTGTGGCTCAGCTTCTTGATGTGGAATGATATTATTAAGCTGAGGAGAGGTTAGCATCTCCATGTTCCAAGGCCTTCTTAACTCCCCTACTTCTTGTCAAGAGAAGAGGGCAGCTATTCAGTAAATAAGTCAGCCATCTCCTCAAGAATGAATGCAGGGTCCAAATACCAAGAGGGGTGGAAATTAAAGTGCAATTAGGTAAAGTGAGAACCAGCATGGAAAAAATCCAAGCCATGATGCAGAGGTGAAGAAGAATTCCAAACATAGCAATTAATGGGAAGGAGATAGAACATTTGGAAAATACAAACAGTCAAAGAGATCTAAGGGGAATGAACGAGGGCCAGCAAATTATATACAAGTTTGCAATGTGATACAGCAGCAGCCACCACACAAAACCCATGTAATTCCAAATTGCATAGCTGAGGCACCAAGTCATAGGCCACGGAAGTGAGAGCCCTTCTCTTGATGAGCCTAAGGAGACCACAACTGAACCTTATGTGGAGTTTGGGGTTCTCCGACACCAGGAAGATTCTGATGAAGTACAGGGATGTGGAAGAAAAGTAACCAGAATGACAAAGGCCCTGAAGGGGTTGGTTTTGGAGGAGAGATGGAAGGAAAATTTTAAAAATAATCAATTTAGTTAAGCAAGTGATGAATAAGATACAAGGATTGCTGCTAGCTCAAAGCATGCCAAGGCAAAGGGTCTGCTCAGTTATGGGACTGTATAAGGAAGTAATATAGCCAGAGGTTGCTGGGAAATAGCTAAAGAAAGGACAGATAGGTTATAATTGGGAATGATTTGAGTCTCCCCTTAGAGGAAGAGTAATAAAGTGGAAAAGAGGCCTAGATTTGGAATCAGAGGAACCTGGGTTCCAACCTCAGCTAGAACAAGAATTTTGTCATATTAGAGTAAAAGATTGAAGAGTAAGGATAAAGGCTAATTAGCTCCAAAACTATTCTCCCCCCAAAAAGACTCCTCACTCAACTGCAAACTACATTGGACCAAGCATTTCATAATGGAGTAAACCAAGAAATTCCTTCCAACGACTGATGTGAACTTAGGCATCACTTAATCTCTGGTCCTCCACTTACGCATTTGGAAAATGAGGGAGTTGAACAAGGTGATTTCTGAGGTTTCTTGTAATTTTGTACCTATGATCCTATGATAGTTACATCAGAGACAAAGCTCTAAAGTAGAGGCAAAGGATACTAGTCTCCTGGGGGGTATAATAGGAAAATAATGTAGCCTGTAGAGTGGACCAGGATAGAAATCCAGGGTCACCCCTAAGGAGACTTCTTGCCCGTCAAGCATCAGAGGCTCACTTGTTTCCCTGGACCCTTGTCATAACGCCACAGATAGACAAGTGTCAATATCTCCCATTTGGCTAGTGAGTTCCCCAGTTCTGAATTCTCGGTTGGTTCCTTAGCCCAGAACGTGGAAATTCACCCACATATCTTACCCATTGTGCTTCTCCTCCCCAAATGCTGCTTCTCCATGAACAGGGAAGTTAATGAGTTAGCAACCTATAGTGTATGCTACGTAGGGCAGCACACCAGACTGTTGTATATGGTACCCTAGCCTCTTCCTCTCTAATGGGTCACCTTCTCCTCAGCACGCATCAAAACTTTAGTGACAGGAAAGTCACAGTAGACAATAGTTGCTGAGGGAATCAGCACTAGCACCTCTGCCATGGACCTATAACATAGACAGCTCAGCTTTCTTTCTCATTCTCATTTCACCCTGATGTCATGTATTAGTCTAGGACATTTCCATCTGCCAGTCCTGCTACAATCCAAAATCAGACTCTCCAGCCTTTGGAGAAGTGGGAAACAATTGTGATGAAAAGTTTTGAATTGGAAAAAGGTTATGTGATGGATGCTATCAAGGATTGGGGCAAGAGGTCTCTTACCACAGGCCTATAATGACTTTTGCCTAAACCCTGGTAAATGGCCCTAGAGGTTAATAAATAACAAGGGGCCTCTAGTCCAATAAATGTCTCAGCATTTTCACTCATGATTGATGGGACTTCCCCAGAGTTTCTCCTGAAATGCTTTTCTTTCAGGATTCATAAAAGTTACAAGCTATTTTGTCAAGTGATGTTTGGAAATTCTTGAGACCTCTTAAAAAGCAGAGGTTTGTGGAAAGTGAATATAGTGAAAAGTGCAGGAGTCTAAAGACTGGCCAGGTTAGCAGCTTGTAAGCAAATGGCCTGACAGCTCCAAAGCCATGAAGAGTTCTGGGAGGAGAAAAACTGTGGCTAGAATGGGAATAGTTAAGGGGAAAAAAATTGTTCAAAGGTCAGGAAACTCTACACTTTGGTTCCAACAACAGCGCTGGTTCTGCCCACACATTCTCAGCTAACCCTTCCCTGACAGGCTGAGGCTTTGCCAGAGACCACATGAAAGACAGCAGTTTGTTCTGTGTTCCCCAGGACTGCAAGTTTGCAAAGGCAAAGCCTTTGATAGATGATCATTGGTGATGCAACATCAATCCACCCATTGGTCTGTCTGAGAGACAATGGGGCTCCACTCTGGCTGAGAGGGGTGGCCAGGGTATGTGCATACTTCCCTGAGAGAAGGCCATGAGTCAATCAAGGGCATTGCTTGGCTGAGTACCTATAGAGCTAGAGCACTTCCTGTAGGACTTGACAGGTTTATAGAAGAACAATTCATGTTTACATTGGGATTTACAGCCTGCAAAATGCTTGCCTTGCAACAATGATGAGAGAGGTAATGCAAATATCATGGGCTCCTGGTAACAGAGGCCTTTCTGTGCCTGGCTCCAGGTCACTCTCCTAATAAGTCACATAAAGGTCTCTGGACAATTGTAGTACTCTGAGATAGGCCCTGTCCTCAAGGAGTTTGTAATCTAATCCGAGTGGTTGGGAGAAGACAAGCAGAAGGCCCTATACCTCTATACCAAGTGACTTAATAGAGCCAGCACAACTCCAGAGGTAAGATGGAAGCATGGCAAGAGCACTGGGTTTGGAGTCAAAGAATCTAGATTCAAATTCCACCTCTGACACTTATAACCTGTGTGACTTTGATTGATTAATCAAGCAAACATTTATTAAATGCCAACCATGCGCCTACTCTTTGTTAGGTAAGTGTTGGGGACACAAGAACAAAGAATAAAATATTTCCCACTGAAAAAGTGCTTATATTCTAATGGATGGGAAAATTTAGTGTATGTGTGTATATGTATGTATGTGTGTGTGTGTGTGTGTGTGTGTGTGTGTGTGTGTGTGTATATATATATATATACATATACATATATAGGCAGCTGGGTGGCACAGTGGATAGAATCAAGAAGACTCATCTTCATGAGTTCAAATCCAATCTCTGACACTTACTAGCTCTGTGATCCTGGACAAGTCACTTAACTCTGGTTGCCTCTGTTTCCTTATCTGTAAAATGAGCTAGAGAGGGAAATGGCAAACCACTCTGATATCTTTGCCAAGAAAACCCCAAGGAAAGTATTAAAAATGATAAAAGATACGACACCAGAAGATGAGGTTGGAAGGTGTCCAGCATGCTACTGGGGAAGAGTAGACAACTACAAGTAGCTCCAATACCAATGAAAAGGCTGGGCCAAAGCCACAAGCAAGCTCAGCTGTGGATGCATCTAGGGATGAAAGGAAAATCTGAAGCTATAAAGATCAATATTGCTCAGGAATTTGGAATGAAAACTCTATGAACCAAGGAAAACCAGTTATGATCAAACAGGAGATGGAGAGATTAAATATTGACATATTGGGTGTCCATGAACTTAAATGTATGGGAATGGGTGAATTTAACTCAGATGATCACTACATACACCACTGTGGGCAAGAATTCCTTAGAAGAAATGGAGTAGCCCTCATGGTCAATAAAAAGGTGAGGAAAGCCATCATGGAATACAATCTCAGAAATGACAGAAGGATATCTGTCCAAATCCAAGACAAATCATTCAAGATCACAGTAATACAATCACTGATGTTGCAGAAGTAAAAATTGATTAATTCTATGAAGACCTACAACATCATCTAGGAATAACACAAAAAGAGATGTCATATTCATCACAGGGAACTGGAATGATCAAGTAAGAAATCAAAAGATAATTGAAATATCAGACAATTTTGGCCTTGGAGTACAAAATGAAGCAGGGCAGAGACTAACAGAGCTTTGTCAAGATAACTCATTGATCCAAGTAGTGAGTTTCTAACCTTTTAACTTTCAGTTTTTTCAATAACCCAAAAGGTGAGTCTATTCATGTACATCATCAGTTGGTTAATATCAAAATCAGACTGATTATTTATTTTGCAGCCAAAGATGGAAAAGCTCTATACAGTCATTTAAAAAAAGATCTAGAACTGACTGTAGCTTGCTCATAAGCTTGTTATGGCAACATTCAGACTTAAATTGAAGAAAGCAGGTGTAACACCAATGTGATACCCACAGTAGCCACTATAGATATGCATGTGTATTTCCAGGGTAAATTCACCAAATATAAACTCTCTTCCTCAAAGACAAAACCAAGACGTTTATTTAAACATCAGAAAGCCAAATCCATCATAACAACCAAGAAATCTATACATATTATCAATGCAGGGAGCACAGCCATCCTTAAGGCTTCCCTCTGTCAGGCCTCCCCACAAACAAGCTCCTTTAGGAAAGATCACTCCCTCTCTCACTCTTGCTAGCTTCTCTGCTCTATTCTGCCTCCTCTCTCTCTCTCAGCTCCACCTCAATCTCTCTTCCTGCTGCACCCTTCCAGCTCCACCCATTCTGCAAGCTCCTCCCACCATGGGCTTTATGTGACTCAAACTGTGGGCTGGGTCAAAGCTCAAAGCAGGGCACATGGGCCTATTAAGGGGCAGAGAAGATATTCAAATTCCCTTACCAATAACGTAGGAAAATACTATCAGACTTTATAGGTATAATCTAAATAACATCCTTTATGAATATGAAGTGGAAGTAATAAATAGATTTTAAAGGATGAGATCTAGTAGAGAGAATGTTTGAAGAACTATAGAGGTTGATAATATTGTACAAGAGGCAGCAACAAAAAACAATTCTAAAGAAAAAGAAGAGCTAGAAAGCAAAATGGCTTACAAGGCTTTACAAATAGTTGAGGAAAGAAGGGAAGCAAAAGGTAATAGAGAAAAGGAAAGCCATACCCACCTGAAAGCAGAATTTCAGAAACTAGCAAGGAGAGAAAACAAGATTTTCTTAAACAAATAATGCAAAGAAATAGAAGAAAACCATATAATGAAAAAGACAAGAGATCACTTCAAGAAAATTAGAGATACCTAGGGAATGTTTCACACAAAAACAGGCATGATAAAAGACAAAAAAATAGTAGGAATTTAACAGAAGTAGGAGAGTTTAAGAATACAAAGAAGTCTGCAAGAAAGATCTTAACATCACCAATAACCATAATGGTGTGGTTATCGATCTAGAGTCATATATCCTGGAGAATGAAGTCAACTGAGGCTTAGGAAGTATTGCTAACAATAAGGATAGTGGAGGTAATGGGATTCCAGCTAAGCTATTTAAAATCCTAAAAGATGATGCTGTTAAAGTGCAGCAAGTTTGGAAAACCCAACAGTGGCCAAGGATTGGAAAAGATCAGTTTGCATCTCAATCCTAAAGGAGGGCAATGCCAAAGAATGCTCAAATTGCTGAACAACTGCTTAACATTGTGCAAGCTGGGCTTCGGTACTAATATGTGAACTAAGGCAGAGGAACTAGAGACTACGTTGTCAACACTTAGTGGATTATCGGAGAAAGCAAGGGAGTTTCAGAAAAAAATCTACTTCAAGATAC
The DNA here is from genome assembly GCA_028658325.1 of Potorous gilbertii. Lineage (NCBI taxonomy): Eukaryota > Metazoa > Chordata > Mammalia > Diprotodontia > Potoroidae > Potorous > Potorous gilbertii. The sequence continues at coordinate 156,621,458 of CM053771.1, read as the reverse complement.
CAGATCTCTTACTTGTCTTCTGAGGACTGGGCCAAGAAGCAACGGTAAAACCAAAAATGAAACAACTGATTAGTCTAAGATTGGAAAAGGATATGACTTTTGTATATTGTCACTTTATTTATTTAACTTATATGCAGAGTATATTGCGTGAAATACCAAGCTGGATGACTCAAAGGCTAGAATTAAGGTTGTTAGGAGAAATATTAACAATCTCAGATATGCAGATGATACCAAATTGATAGCAGAAAGTGAAGGGGAATTAAGAAGCCTCTTTATGAAGGTGAATGAGGAGATTGTAAAAGATGTCTTGAAGTTTAACATCAAAAAAACTAGGGTCATGGCAACTGGTTCCATGACTTCTTGGCAAAGCGAGGGAGAATAAATGAAAATAGTGTCAGATTTTATATTCTTGGGCTCAAAACTCACTGCAGATGGTGACCGTAGTATGAAATTAAAAGACACTTGCTCCTTGGAAGAAAAGCTATAGCACATCTGGACCGCATATTAAAAAGCAAAGACATCATCTTGTTGTCGAAGGTCTGCATAGTCAAAGCTGTGGTTTTTCCAGTATGACTGCAAGGGTTGGACTATAAGGAAAGCTGAGTGCCACAGAATCAATGCTTTTGAGTTGTACTGGAGTAGATTTTTGACAGTCTCTTGGACAGCAAGGAGATCAAATTAGTCAATACTTAAAGAAATTCATTCAGGCTATTCATGCAGAAGCTGAAACCTAAATACTTTGGTTACATGATGAAAAGACAAGACCCACTGGAAAAGACCCTAAAGTTAGGAAAGAATGAAGGCAAAAGAAGGGGACTGCAGAGGATAAGATGGATAGATAGTAACATGGAAGCAACACATATGAGTTTGGACAGACTTTGAGAGACAGGGAAGTATAGAAGAGCCTGGTGTGTTATGGATCAGGGGTCACAAAGACTTGGAAACAACTGAACAACAACAAAATATACATATATGTTATTTATTTATTAGTATATATGTATATGCAATATACATACATGTGTATAAATATATAGTGAATAAATACAAACATATACAAAATCAATAATGACAAGATGGTTTGGGAGGAAGATATTAGTAACTGAGGGTATCAAGAAAAGGCTTCATAGAGAAGGTGGTACTTGAGCTGGAGTTGGTTTAATAGTGGAGTCAAGGGTTGAATCTGTGATTTAGGAAAATTACTTTGGTAGCAGTGAGGAGGATGATTTGGAATGGGGAGAGACTTGATGCAAGAAGACCAAATAAGAGAGTGCAACAGTCACCTAGGATAGAGGTAATAAGGTGGTAGCTTAGGTGTGTGAGAGGAGAAGAGGGGATGGATGTAAGAGATGTTATGGCACTATAAATAATAATATTTGGCAACTGATGGAATATATGGGGCAAGGGAGAATCAGCAGTAGACAATAGTGCCAAAGTTGTGAATCTGGGACCTTGGAAGGACAATGATGCCTTGGTCCAAAAGAAGGAAGTTTGGAAGAAGGGATGGTTTAGGGGATATGGTTAATGTTGAGATAGCTCTGAGACATCCAGTTTGGAACAATAAATCCCCTCAATTTCTTAGAGCTCAGTTTCATCATCTATAAAATGAAGATATAATCTAAATGATCTTTGAAGTTTCTTTCTAGTTTGAAATCTATGATCCCATGAAACTGCAGCTAACAGAGTGACTGGCACATAACGGGGACAGTCAGAGAAGACTTCACTGAAAAGCTGAGCTTTTACTTCAGATTAAAAAGGGGCCAGGAACTTGCTTTGGCAAAGAGCAAAGGGGATAGCAGTCACTTATATTCAGCTTATGGCCCTTTTCCAGGTCTCAGACTGAAATTAGAAATGGTATGAAAATGTCAAGTCTACCATGTTAAAAGGGGGAAGGGGGAACCCAAAGCTTTGCCTTTACCTCCTTAAATATGTTTGATAATCACAGGTTTTTAGTACATCAAGCTAGAACTCTGTGCCTTTTGGTTTAGCAGCATTTTCACAGGAAATAATTTCATTAGCAAAGCCAGTCTTGCTCATTTAGAATAAAGCTACAACTGGAAAACTCTCCTGGCATTTTAGCTCATATACCCCGACTCTGTCTGAGCCTAGATTGGCTCATTCACAGTCCCTCCAGGCTCATCTGGCTAAGGCACAAGTCCACCACAATCCCAAATACTGTGTTCTTTCACCATTGCTGATCTATAATTCTTTGTTTGTTTTTATTTATGTGGTTCTTCCCCCTGACTCTTTCTGTTGCCTATCCCCTCTGTCTGAAGAGCTTTAACTTACTCTCACGTGTTTATCAGTTTTGGTTAATTCCCTCCCCCTAAAGCTAAGATGATAAAAGCCATGACTTGAAATGATTCTTTTAGTTGAAATAATCCCCTTGGCCATCTACACTGATAAATTAACTAGATAAATATCAGATTTCCTAATTATTCGGTGCTATGTCAAACTTAAAATGGATCTTTAGGCTAGAATTATTTTCTGCCTGCAGAACCCCCAGTTTTCCAGGTTTCTGCTTTCTGTGTTGTGAGATACACACATACACACACACACACACACACACACACACACACACACACACACACACACACAGAGACAGAGTGAGTGTGTTAACAATTAACTTAGTTATTAGAAAAGTAATAGACATATAAGACCCAAACTTCTATGGATCTGTATCCAAAATGGACATACCCCAGGTGATGCTTCTTTTCATGCACTCATTTCACTGGAGGCAGCCTGGTGGTTGGCTGGAAGGGGCATTTGTAGGCAGTACAACAATTTTGTTTGTTAGGGAGGAATAGTATGAAGGTCGCCATCTTGAACAACTCCATATAGCCTTTTTTGGTCTTGCTCTCAAGTTTACTTGCATGGCAACCAACAAGGTGTGAAGAAATGCCAAAAAACTTGAGAGGATTAGAAAGATTTGGCCATTGATTAAAGGTAACAGATGTCCCATAAATCTATATAAAAAAGCTAGCCAACCAGCAGTTTGAGAAGTCAACAGTTTGTGGGAGTAAAGACCAGGAGCTTCCTATGGAGGAGATCCTGGGAGTATGGGTGGGGGCTACAATTCCTCTTTTCTTCCCTCCATTGGCCATTCAGAAGTGGAATTATTTCCCTGGGAGGAATCCCTCCAGTATTTGAAGAGTCATAGTTGAGGATGCAGAGACACACAATCCAGAATACATGGATACAGGCATAGTCAACTGAGGCCAGAAGCAGCTCTAAGAAGTGTTACCTGGGGTAGCAGAGAAGAGAGTCAGTATGTTCAAAAGAGAGTTAGCCCTAGCAATCAAAATTTAAGCTTTAGAGAAATTGCCCAGATGAACAACTTACCCATCAGAGATGCTGCACTCAATTTTATGGTACAGTTTTACGTGAAAGAAGTGAAAGGACATCGAGACTTTGTGACGACAGAGCAGTGAATTGCCTTGGCCATATCAAGTGATTAATCAGCATTATTAAATGTCTCCTTTGTGCTTATGTTGCTATGTTTGTCCTTCATTCTCCAAGAGGACCATGACCTCAGGGAGATGACGACATGACTTGAAGTTGACTTTGATTTGAGTTAGGGAGGGCTTGAAGGTCACCAGCCTCACTTTCTTCTCCTGAGCCATCTGGATCCAGTGGCCAGATATTCATCAAGACAACTAGAGATGGGCCAGGATGCAATGGGAGACCCTGGCCCTTTTAAGCTAAGGTCTTTTCAGATTCTCACTTAGAGTGAGATGACTTCCATTTAGTGAATAGGCCTCTTCCAGAAGTGGGTCAAGGGATGGCCTCTTAAATAAAAAAAAAAAAACCCAACAAAAACTATGCACTGGGGAAACAAAAAGAGGTATAAAGACAACCCCTGTCCTCAGATATATACCAAGCAAACTCTACATAGGATAAATAGGAAATAATTAACAAAATTAATGGAATCAAGAAGAGTTGCTTTACTACCATTCTATTCACTTTCCACAGATGCTGTGTTTATTTGTGGGGGAATGAACCCCAGATTTATTTTTTTATATAAATTTACTTATTTAACTTTTTACATTCATTTTCACAAAATTTTGGGTTCCAAATTTTCTCCCCATTTGTCCCCTCCCCCCATCCCAATAGACCAAGCATTCTAATTTCCCCTATCACCAATCTGCCCTCTCTTCTATCATC
>CM053771.1:156498629-156616797 GCA_028658325.1 Potorous gilbertii | reverse complement strand
ACACACACACACACACACACACACACACACACACACATATATATATATATATATATATATATATATATATATATATATATATATATACATACATACACATATGCTCTTGTGTTCAGTCTTTTTCAGCTCTGTCCAATTCTTCATGACCCCATTTGGGGTATTTTTGGCAAAGATATCTGAGTGGGTCGCATAGCTAAGGCCAGTTTGAGTTCAGATCTTCCTGATTCCAGAACCAGAGTTCTATCAGTGGCAATTGGAAGCTACTGGAATTGATTGAGCAGGGAAGTCACATGGTCAGATTTGTGCTTAAAGAATTTACTTTGGCATATACATCTATGCATGTACATAAACATATGTGTATATGTGTATCTAGGTGGCATAATGGATAGCATGCTGGACCTGTAATCAGGAAGACTCATCTCCCTGAGTTCAGATCTGGTCTTAGACACTTGTGATCCTGGGCAAATCACTTCACTCTGTTTGCCTCAGTTTCCTGTAAAATGAGTTGGAGAAGGACATGGCAAAATACTCCAGTAACTTTGCCAAGAAAACCCCAAATGAACGAAGAAGAATCGGGCATGACCAAAATGACTGAATAGCAATGACACATAGTTGTACTTGTTTACTTTATACTTCTGTTGTGTATGTTGACACTTGTCCTTGATGTCCCTTCCCCTAATTAGAATGTAAACTCCTTATCATAGGATCATAGATTTAGAGCTGGAAGGGAACTGAGGGAGCATTGAGTCTACCCTCCTACCCCCATTTAACAGACGAGGAAAGGGAAACTGAGAAGGATAAGTTGTTTGCCTGGGGTCACTAGTGTCTGGAGGAGGAATTCTAACTTTGGGGTCCTTAACTCTAAGTCTAATACTCCATCCCTTGTGCCACCTAATTCAATAGTCAATAAACATTTATTAAGTGCCTATTTGTGCCAGGTAGGGACTGTGCTAAGCTTTGAGGATGCAAAGAAAGCCAGAAGACCTTGCTCTCAAGGAGCTCCCAGTGTAATGGGGAGATAACATGCAAACAATTACGTACAGTGTACACGTGTAATTGGAGGTAATCAAAAGGCATTTTAATTAGGACTTGAAAGGTTTGTTTCATTCTTTGTACCTGAATCCTTATCCCCTAGTACAGTACCTGGCACATAGTAGGCACTTAACACGTTCTTGTTGATTGATTGGCTATTGATTTGGCATGAAGGAACTGGACCTGTGATTTCTTTGGGATAAGGGACTGTCTGGTGAGGAAACTCTTCCAGTCTGCACTTGCTCTGAAATTTAGGGTTCTGGGAGCATCTAGAGATTAAGTGACTTCTCTAGGGTCCTACAACCAACTCTGTGTGTGTATGTATGTATGTATATAAGTAATATGTATTATATGTATATATATGTATATTTATACACACATATATGTGTGCATGTGTATTGTGTTTATGTGTGTATAAAACATGTCCATAGAAGGGAGAGAGACATGTAAAAGGACAAAAAAAAAAAAAGAAATAAAATCAGGGTCTTTTAAACTTTGGCCATATTAATGCAGCCCCAGAAGGGATGAGAGTCAAAATCTCAACTATCAGTAGCATTAAAATAAGTTATTATTATTAGGGTAGAGTCTTCAAATTACAAATACCTCCCCTGATTTGGAGAACCTCCAGATTTCCTAATCTCTCAGGACAGCTCACTCAGTGAGCATAAGCGTTCTCTTCAATCCTTATTGGTAGTGTCAGCAAAGCAAAAATATTCACCCAGGGTTAGGGTGAGGTAAGGAAGGGAAGGAGAGAGAAAAGGAGGCAATCAGGAGCAACAAATGATGGGGCAACCCCTCAACTTTCCATAAATAACTGGCCTGCCAGGAGAACCTCCATGTGCCCTCTGCCATTTCCCACCTCTTCACATACTACGTTATCCAAAGTTCTTCCTAATCCCATCATTCACCAAGGATGTTAAGAGCAGGCTCAGCAGGCAAATCCACGGGGATCATCCAGCCTCCCCCACCCACCATCATGAAGCAAACATCTCTGCTGCTTTGGGATGGCCAAAGGAGGCTTGGCCAACTCGTGTCTAAACTAAATATGGATTAAACTGCCCCCTGGAAGCACAGAGTGCCCATTGTGAGCCTTTGTTACGCTGTACACAAACCTGTTCTCCAACACACACACACACACACACACACACACACACACACACACACACACACACATACACACACGGCTTTCACTAAGGCCTCTTTGTTTCGACTGAAAAATGAAGCACTGTCTGCAAAGGAATGTTCCGCAGGTAGTAATCTAAACTTCAGTCCTCCAAGTCGGGGAGAAGGAGGATTAATTGAACACACACAGGGAAGGTTGCTTGGAGGGACTTCATAGGAATGCAAACTTTAGGTCCTCAAAGCACCCACAACAAAGGGGGAATTCTTCCTATCTCCACCTCATGCTAAGATGATTGGTATCAGATGAATCACGCCATCTACCTGCTCAAAAGAGATGGGATGCACCCACTTCAAGGGCACCAGGAGGGCAAAAGGGCTCTCCTGGGCTGCTGTTCTATCCTGCTAATGAGATGTCACAGCCTAATTTGGGTTTGGGTTTGGGAGTGATAAGTGACACAGTTGAGACTTCTTTGTGTTTGGGGGTGATTCTCAAGGGGACCTCACTGACACTGGCATCTTTAACTCTTTGTGGGTCCTTTCCCTGGGCCCTTTCTACCCGTTCCCCAAATATATGAGTGTTCTCCCCCTATACCTGAAATGAAGATTACGTATCTAAGTTGGAAAAAACCCCAGAAGTCATCTAGTCTAAACTACTCATTTTTCAGATTAGAAAACTGAGGTCCAGGGACAAGTTAAGTGATCTGCCCAGTCATGAATCATAAATGGCATTTGAACCCTACACCTCTGACTTATGCTCCTTGCTCCTGCTGCCTTATACACAATTTTCATCTTCTTATCTATATCTATGTATATGTTGTATTTCTACCCCTCCCCTACTGAGCAGTAGAATGGAAGCCTCTTACAGGCAAGGACTGCTTAGTTTTATTTTATTTTTTGTATTTCAGTACTTTGTACATGGCAGACATTTAACCTGAATTGTAGTACATAGGGAGTGGACTGAGACTAGAGTTCTGGACCTAGACTCCCCAGAGGTGTTGGTGGCAAAGATTCCAGAAACTTCTTCAGCTGGGGGCCTGAGCAGGGAACCAAACCTTGTCTGTTACCCACAAAATTTCTCATGTAGTAGCGGGGGTGGCGGTAAGAGGAGTGGTATTAAAATCACAAGGCTGAAGGTAGCGTCTCAGCTGTGACACCAGTGGTGTGATTCCAAGCAAGACACATCTTTTCTGAGCCTCAGTGCCTTCATCTGTAAAATGGTGTGAAAGTATTTCCACACCCTCACAGGGATGGTGTAAGGATTGTGAGCCTTAAAGTTCTATAGGAGCATAAGCTATTATTATTCCCTGATGTAGTGTAAATAATTTTTTAAAAATCTGGCCTTTTTTTGAATGGGCCTTCTTCTCCCCTCTCAGAGCTTCTAGAGCTAAAATTGGTTGCCGCTGTGTAGGCTGTCTCCCTATGGTAGTGGGGAAGGGAACTAGAGGGCTGCAGTAGCTGTCTCTGCTCCCTTCAGTGCAGCCCCTTGTTTCCTCGCTCTTACTGAGGGCTACTAACCTCTCTCTGACCTGTGCCTTCTAGGACCTGTGCTACTCCTTCCACATCCATCTGACTCCTGTTCATCAAGAGAGCAAGAGTCCCCCTTCTAGGTGCTACTGGCCTGATCTGAGTGACTAGCTGTGGGAATGAAGTTGCCCTAACCCAGGGGGTGGGGGTGGGTGAGTCTATTGGGGGTGAGTTCTTTGATCTCTCTTTGTGGGCCACATTCACAAACCTAATATCCTGACCACCAAGACATAGCCTGGCTGGTGCTTAATGTACTTATTCCTTTTCCTATGGCATGTCAGGAAATCCCCAAGTCCTGGAGTCAGAAGCCCTGGGATCATTTCTAACCCTTCCTAGTTATATGGCATGGGATAGTTGATGAATCCATCAGATCTACAGAATGTCACTAACATAAAGACAGCTAGGTGGTATAGTGGATAGAGTACTACACCTAGAGTCAGAAAGAACCGAGTTCAAACCCTGCCTCAGATACTAGTTGTATGACCCTGGGTAAGTCACTTTATGTCAGCCTCACCTGTAAAATGGGGATAATTATAGCACCAACTTTGTAAGATTTCTTTGAAGATAAAATGAGATATTTATGAAGTGCTTCGCATATCTAAGATGTGTTCGTCCTTCGTTGCCAAAGAAGACCATACCATCAGAGAAACGGTGACATGACTTGCACTTGACTTTGTTGTGAGTGAGGGAGGGCTGTGCAGGTCACCAGCCTCACTTCTCCTCCAGAGCATCTGAATCTAGTGACCAGATATTCATCAGGATGACTGGAGATGACCCAGGATGAGGCAACTGGGGTTAAGTGACTTGCCCAAGGTCACACAGCCAGCGAGTGTCAAGTGTCTGAGGTGAGATTTGAACTCAGGTCCTCCTGACTCCTGCACTGGTGCTCTGTCTGCTGTACCATCTAGCTGCCCCTCCACATATCTAAGAGCTCTATCTAAATGCTAGATATTATTATTTTTAATATTGCCATAATTATTTCGTACTTCTCAGGGTAGTCTGAGGAGAGTGCCGAGAAAATCTTAAAGTCTTGTGAAATATGAATTATCACAGCTTCCTATGCTTTGTGGTTCACAATCTGAAGCTTTCTATGATTACTACCTAGCTTTTGGGTCAACCATGTTAGCTGTTATCTTTCCATCTGGACATTATTTTATGATTTAAAAACTTATATGAACAATAAAATGAGATATCTATCTCTCTATCGATATATCATTAACATATCATGGATACATCTATACCTGAAAGGGACAGTCAAATATAAGCAGGCCCATGCTTGGTTTTGCTCCCATGAGTGACCCAGTTTTCTAAATATCCCAATCTTACAGAATTTCAGACTTTGAAAGGATCTCAGAGTCCTTCTATTCTACCTTTTCAACTCATACTTGAAAAAGAATCTTTCTACCACATTTCTGAGTGAGCATCCAGACATCTAATGAGGAAGAACCCACAGCCTCCCTAGGCAGCTACCTCCCCTGGGGATACAATTAGTTATTAAGAAGTTCTTCTTCAGTGGGACCTAAATTGACCTCTGACATCCATCCATTTTTCCCAGTCCTGCTGGAAACCAAGCAGAAGTCTGATTTCTTTTCCAGGTGAGAGGCCTTCAAATACCTCAAATGAAGGCATATCATGTCCTGAGACTTCTCTCCATTCAAGACCAATCTCATCCTATGACTAATAACCAGTTTCTGGTTTCTAATCATGACCAGCAGACAACAGAAATAAGTCAATGTCCACTTGGAAAACATTCCCAGTTCCTCCAGCTGATCTGAGTATGACATCAACTTGAAGTCCTTTCACTATTCTGTTTATCCTCTTCAGGTTGAATGTGGTCTGAGCAGGTCACAGTCCAGTAGGAGTATCAGCTATGTCTTTTCTTTACCTTCTCTAGTTTTCCATAATGAATTGCTTATGTACCATGTCTTTGAACTCCATGAGAAGTGTCTTTGTAACTCCACCAGGACCTAACACAATGAATGCGATGGACATTTACTAGATGCTTACTGAAAGAAGTTGAATTGGATTTCTCATAGTGTTGAGGAAATGAATATAGCCATACTCTATCCTATACCCAACATCTCCTACTCCAGAACTCAGCAACAACTTCAATATTATGGGGGTTGGGCTAGTGAGAATGGGGAAGACATCCACATCAGTGGGTGCCCTTGACGAGGCTAGAAAGAAAAATTGTACAGAAAAAGAAATAGGCAGAGAGGGAGGGGAAAGAAATAAAGAAAGTAGGAGAAATATGAAAAGAAAGGGTGGAGACTGGAGGAGTGTCAGCCATATCAGTCATCATTACTTCAAGTCCTGTTCAGTGGCCTCTGTGCCAGATGTTACCCTCTCTTCCTCCCCCTTATCCTTCCTTGTGATCTGGTAAAATCCTGTTTAATTTAAGCTGTATTTCCCACCTGAGGGCTCATCTGACTACTTATCTTCTTTCCTCTCCCTTCCTCCAATCCAGGTGTTTTCCTAACCTATTGAGGTAATCGCCTGAAAAAGGCATCTCAGCAAAGGAGAGGTGAGCCCAAATGGAAATCTCTCCAGACTAGTAGTTCCTCTCTGGTGATCAGTTTCTGTGATCATCAACAGAAGACCATGTATATAAATCAATGTACACTTGAAAAATGGGTCTGTTTCTGAGGACTCAGAATTGGACTGGGATTCATTTCATCCTCTCTCCATAAACCAGCTCCTTTACCTGAATCACTCTGCTCTGTTGATGGCATCACCATTCTCCCAGTCACTCTGGCTGGAAAACTTGGATCCTTTCCCTTTCTTTACACATCCAAGAGACAACTAATTGTCAGGATTCTACATCTGTAGAATCTCTTTAAAGCATCCATTCCCAGAGTCACTACCCTAGCTCGGGGGCACCATTACTTCTTACTTTGGCTATATAGTCTCTAAATGATTCTCTTAACCTCCAGTCTCTCTTGGCTATAATCCATCCTGCATTCTGCCACTAGATTAATCTTTGTAATACTCAGCTCTGAACATGTTTCTTCCCTATTCCAAAATTCTTAGTGATTCCATATTGGCTCTGGAAGCAAAGTGTCAGAATGAATAAAGTACCAGACCTGGAGTCAGGAAAGCCTGAGTTCAAAACTAGCCTTAGGTAGTTACTACTTGTATGACCCTGAGAAAATCATGAACTTCTTTCTGCCTCAATTTCCTCCTCTGTAAAGTGGGGATAAAACAGCACCAAGGTTTTTGTGAGGATAAAATGACATAATATTTATGAAGTGCTTTGTAAACCTTAAAGTGTTATGTAAATGCGAGATATGATCGTTACCTCCTTGTCTTGACACAAACTGGCCCCAATCTATTCTTTCACACTCCTCACAAACTCTTTCCCTACAGGTGTTCCATTAAATTGGTTTTCAGTTGTGTCTGACTCTTCATGACCCCATTTGGGGTTTTCTTGGCAAAGATGTTAGAATGGTCTGCCATTTGCTTCTCCAGCTCATTGCACAGATGAGCAAACTGGAATAAACAGGTGTAAGTGACTTGTCCAGGGTCACAAAGTCAGTAAGTGTCTGCTGCTATTTGTCTTTCTTTCTTGAAGAGAACCATGACATCAGGGAGGTGATGTCATAACATGCAAGTGAATTGGACTTATGTGAGGAAGGGCTGAAGAGGCTGGATTTGAACTCAGGTCTTCCTGACTCCAGTCCCTGGGCTCTATCCACTGTACCCTAGTACCCTAGCCACCCTCCATAGGTTCTTTATAGTCTACACTGCTGCAAGAATGAGCTACTACTCACCTGATGCCTAAATTTCCCACCTCCATTCTAAACCAATTCAAGAATCAACCAAGAATCAATAAGACTATGTTAAATACTTACTTTATACTAGGTACCCTGCTAGGCACTGGGAATAGAGTCAAAAAATAAACAATCTTTTTTCTCAAGGAGCTTGTATTCTAAAGGAGAGATAACCTAAACATTTAAAACATACAGAATACACACATGGAAAATAAACACAAAATAAATATGACAGATTTAAGGTAGGTAGTGAGGGAAGGCACAAACAGTTGGGAGCATTGTGTGCTTCTTGAGTCTTGGAAGAAAGTTAGGGATTCTATAAGAGCTATAGGGGAAGAGGGAATGTATTCTAGGCATAGGGGGCAACCAATGCAAAGGCATGGAGGTGGGAGATTGAGGAACAGACAAAAGGCCAATTTGACTATACCGTAGGGTACAGGACTGGACCCTCATTGACCAGTCCTCCATTGCATATAAACAGAATGGTTTGAGGAGGGTGAGTGTACTAACTAGCAGAAGGGATCAGGAAAAAGCTTCCCTCAGAAGGTGGTATATAATGAATGAAGCCAAGGATCCTAAGAGATGGAGGTGAGGAGAGAACAAATTCCAACCATAAGGCACAAAAAGCCTATGCAAAGGCAAAGAGGAAGGAGAAAGAATACCAAGTCTGGAGAATGAGGATTGTGGTGAAAGGGAAAGCATTCTCTGTTTGGAGTCACAGGACTTGAGTTTGAATTCTGACTGTTTTATTGCCTGTGTGATTGTGGGCAGAGCAGCTAGGTCTCTAGCAGCAGTGGATAGAGGGCCAGGCCTGGAGTCAGGAAGATCTGAGTTCAAATTTGGCCTCAGATACTTACCAGCTGTGTGACTCTGGGCAAGTCACCTAACCCTGTTTGCCTCAGTTTCCTCATCTGAAAAATGAGCTGGAGAAAGCAATGACAAACTACGACTGTATTTTTGCCAAGAAAACCCCAAATGGTGCATGAAGAGTCAGCCACGACTGAACAACAACAAAACACATTATGTGAAAGATCACTTTCAGCTTAGGGGACCAGGAAAAGTCTAATGGGGATGTTGGTGTTTGAGCTGGGCTTAAAGAATAAGCAGAATTCCAATAGGCAGAAACAGGGAAAAGACATTAAGAATGGCTTTGTGTTTTTTACATTCAACTTCCTGTATTTATTAGTCTTTAGTGGTAATTATTGGTAGAAAATTCTATAAAGCTAATATGTAGCCATACACTATGCATCAAAGTCCTTGTTACACATACATTGACCATAAGAGTCCCTGCTCGAGAATCTTCAGTGTCTCCCTTATACTTCTTGGATCAAGAACAATATTGAAAACCATTTACAGGCTGACTCTCATCTGACTTTTCATTCTTGCTTCATGTTATTCCCCTCCAATCACTCTCTATTCCAGCCAAACTGGCCCATCTAGGATCGTAGAGTTGGAGCTGGAAGGGAACTTAGAGGGGCTTCAATTCTAGTCCCCCCCATCTTACGATGAGGCATCAAGGCCCGGAGAGGTTGAGGAACTTGCCCACGATTATGCTACTGTTCATTTGTTTCAGTCGTGTCCAGCTCTTCATGACCCCATTTGGGTCTGAGCTAGATAGCTCAGAGAATAGGGCACCAGGCCTAATCAGGAAGACTCATCTTCCTGAGTTCAAATCTGGCTTCAGACACTTACTAGCTGTGTGACTGTGGGCAAGTTACTTCACTCTGTTCGCCTCAATTTCTTGCTCTGTAAAATGAGTTGGACAAGGAAATGGCAAACCACTCCAGTATCCTTGCCAAGAGAACCCCAAATAGGATCATGGGACCTGACTGAAAATGACTGAACAACACACAAGCATTTATTAAGAACCTACCATGTTCCAGGACTTTCCTAAGAGCTTAGGATGAGTCAACAAGCATTTATTAAGTACCTACTATGTGGCAGCAATTATTGGCTGAGAGCTGGAGAAAGAAAAAAGAAACAGAAATAATGCTTCAACTTATGGTAATTGGGGAGGTAAATATATACATATATATGTAGATATATATCTACATATATATGATAAATTCAGAATAGATATGGAATAACCTTAGAAGTGAAGGTACTTGCAGCCAGGGAGAACAAGAAAGACCCATTGCAGAAGGTAACATTTGAGCTGTCTTTGAAGAAGCCAGGGTTTCTAGGAGATGGAGGTGAGGAGGGAGGACATTCCCAGCCTGGAGGACAGCTATTGAAAAGGGACAGAGAGGGTAGTTACGGTGTCACGTCGGAACTATAGAGTACATCAGGATAACTGGACCTTAGTTCATGGTTTCCAGGGCATTCATTTCTCAGAGCCACCCTAGATGGTCAGGTCCATTTGGGTATGCTCCCATGTCAGATCAAGATCTAGTTTGGAGAAGTTCTGGGAAGTTTAACATGTTTTTGTCTGGAGGGGTTGGGTGTGTGGATGGGAAGTGGAGCTAGCTCTCATCTGGAGGAGAACCCAGAATGTCAGATCTTGTTCTGTCTCTTACACTTAGGTTTGACCTTATGAAAGAATTTGCGAACTGATCTGGGGTCACCTCAGGACAAGACATTCTGAGACTGCTCCCTATCGGAATCCCTTCTACAAATCTCTCTAAAATCTTCCTCTTTTAATTCCAAGCACCTCAAAGGTGAAATTTTCTTTGTTGTTTACTCTTAGGGGTACTTCAAGGGGTCCCAAGTCTCCGGGAGGCACTGAGAGCCTTCTGAAGTACAGCCTCAGCCTGTCCTGGGACCCCAAAGCAGGAGCAGTCAGATAGTAAGTATCAGAACATATCCCTGCCATCCTTCAGCTTCGTTACCCGCATCTCGGCACCGCACCTCAGCCTCCAAGCTCCTCGGGGAGAAAAATGAAACAGAGGACGGGAGAGAGGACCTGTTTCTTCCTCCTCGTCTTTAACATCTGCTCAGGGTTAAAGTTTGCCTACCAGCCTTCCTGGTAAACTCCCCGTCTCTGAGGCAAATAGAGCCTTCTCCAGCTAACAGCAGCCACAGTCAGTGATTCAGCCTAATCTCTGCCCGGAGCACAGATGATACAAGCGGCTGCCTCTGGGGTGCTCATGAAAAATGAAACCAGTGAAATGACAGCGTCTGCCATTCCCTCCTGGTGAGCTCTCTCCCCTCCCTTCGCTACTGCTTTTGCCTCCTATCTTCTCCCTAATTTCCTTCTCAAACGTCTCTTTTTTCTAATGTCACCATTGCTGCTGATGGCACCACGATACACTCTCTGCTTGGACTCCCTCACTTTCCATATCCATTCAGTTACCAAAACCCTGTCAGTTCCACCTTGGAAATCTCTCACCTCCCTCAATCAGTCAATCAACAAACGATTATGGCTTATTACTTTTATTATTTTATTTTATTAATTATTACTGTTCAGTTGTTTTTTAGTCATATCTGACTCTGTGACCCCATTTGGGGTTTTCCTGGCAAAAGTACTGAAGTGGTTTGCCATTTCTTTTTCCAGTCATTTTACAGATAAGGAAACTGAGACAAACAGGGTTAAGTGATTTGCTCAGGGTCACACAGCTAGTCAGTGTCTCAGGCTGAATTTGAACTCAGGTGTTCCTAACTCCAGGCTTAGTGCTGTATCCACTTTGCCACTCAGCTGACCTATCTTATGTCATAATGCTAGCTTAATTTGTCTTTCCATTTTCCAAACTCATTATGAGCTCTCCTCCCTCAGTGCCTATTCCTTGTGTCTAAAATTTCACACTCTTCCTGTCTCCCTCCCTGCTTCTTTGTTTATTAAGTTTTTGATCATCCTTTAAAATGTACTCATGAAGTCTTCTTCATCTCTCCTGGTCAATAATGGCTTCATATTGTAATTTAAAAAACAAACAAATTTCTAATATGATATTATATATTCAAGTGATTTGTTTTGTTGTCAGTTAAGTGTAATATAATTAAAGCCAGTTAAATTAAAACATATTTAAATATTTATATTTAATTATTTAATAAATATTTAAATAAAACATAAATATTTAATAAATGCTACTATGTGTAAGACACTGTGCCAGGTTATGGGAATGCAAAGGCAGAAAGCAAATACCTCTGACCTTCTCCGTCCTCATCTCTGCCTCTTGGCTTCCCTTGATTTCCTTCAAGACTCCACTCAAACCTTCCCTTCTACAGGAGTCCTTACCTGGGCTCCCCATTGCTAATGCCTTTCCTCCTTCCACTGTACACTTTATCTATTTTGTATGTACCCAGTTATTTACATGTTGTCTCCATTAGAACATAAGCTTGCCAAGGTCAGGAATCATGTTTTGGCCTTTCTTTTTATCCCCAGTTCTTAGTATAGTGCATGGCGTGAATTAAATGCTTAGTAAATGCTTGTCAACTGATTGAAAGAGAGTGAAGACAGTAAGATCTTACGTCTAGACCTGGAAGGAGCCTAAAAGTTCATTTGGTCCAAGCCCTTCATTTTGTATATATACAATAATAACAACAACAATTACTACTACTACTACCACTACTACCACTACTACTACCACTACTACTACTACCACTACTACTACTACCACTACTGCTACTACTACTACTACCACTACTACTACTACCACTACTACTGCTACTACTACTACCACTACTACCGCTACTGCTACTACTACTACTACCATTACTACTATTACCACCACTACCACTACTACTACTACTACCACCACTACTACTACTACCACTACTACTACTACCACTACCACTACTACTACTACTACTACTACCACTACCACTGCTACTACTACTACTACTACCACTACTACTACTACTACTACCACTACTACTACCATTACTACTACTACCACTACTACTACTACCACTACCACTACTACTACTACTACTACCACTACTACCGCTACTGCTACTACTACTACTACCACTACTACTATTACCACCACTACCACTACTACTACTACCACCACTACTACTACTACCACTACTACTACTACCACTACCACTACTACTACTACTACTACCACTACCACTGCTACTACTACTACTACTACCACTACTACTACCATTACTACTACTACCACTACTACTACTACCACTACCACTACTACTACTACTACTACCACTACTACCACTACTACTACTACTACATGAAGCCCCTGGAGGTAAAATGACTTGTTTACACTTACACAGATAGTAAACCTCAGAAATGAGGTTGAAAGCCATAT
Source organism: Potorous gilbertii (assembly GCA_028658325.1). Taxonomy (NCBI): domain Eukaryota; kingdom Metazoa; phylum Chordata; class Mammalia; order Diprotodontia; family Potoroidae; genus Potorous; species Potorous gilbertii. Next base: position 156,604,142 of record CM053771.1, on the reverse strand, counting down.
ATATATGGACATCTCAGTGCTCCCTAAAGAGAATCACCTAATACTCCCTTATTCTTTTTCTGACCAGATTCTTCTTCTGCTGGCTACTATGAATGATCCCCATCATTGGTGGAGGTCAGTACACAATGGTCAGAGTCTCTAGCTCTTGTATTTCAGTGAAACTTCTCCTTTTTTGTCATATTCTTCTACCCTCCCATCCCATGATTAAGTTAGGATTTGAATTAATCCCAATTAGGTTAGGATTCTCTTCATATTGTTTTTTTCTCTTAAAGTTTTTATTTCATTAAAACAAATAAACAAATTTCAGAACTATTTGAATGACCTGACCCAAAGATTAGTCATTAAATTAATGCAATCCTGAAAGAGGAGTCTCTGACAGAGTATCCTGCAAACGGGATCTTGTTCCTGTGCTGTTCAACAACTTTATCCATTCAGAGGAATGTCATGGTTATCATAAAACTGGCAAGGTGAAGTCCTGGTTGACACAAAGCTGGAAAGGGGAAGCAATTTTCTGTATGACAAGATGAGTATATGCAAAGACCTAAACAGGTGAGACTAGCGGTTTGTACATATTATGGGAAACCTTAATAGGAATAAATGCAAGGTCCTATGTTTGGGTCCAAAAAATCAGCCACACAAGTACATGATACAGGACAGTGTTCAGTGATCAGCCGAGGACTTTATATTTTATCCTACAGGCAACAGGCAAGCCAATGGAATTTATTGAGGGGAGTGATATTATTAGATCTACTCTCAAGATAGATCATTCTGGCAGCTGAGGGGAATCTAGACTGAAGCATGCAGAGATGTGTCAGGGAAGACCAGTTATGGGACCAAGCATTGTAAAACTTACTCCAGGTAAGAGGGGATGAAATTCTGAACCAAGATGGTGACTCTGTGAGTATAGAGAAGTGGGCTGGATTAAAGAAATTTTGAGAAGGTAGAAATAGCAAGCTCTGGCAACTGATTGGATAAGTGGGATGAAGAAGAATGAGGAGTTAAGAATAAGGCACAGTTGGAACATGGGAGATGAAGGATGGTGATGACTTTAACAGAAATGAGGAAGTTAGATGGGGGTAAATTTTGGGAGGAAAGATGAGTTCTCTTTTGGTCATGTTGTATTTGAGATGTTTATGGGTCAGGAATATATCATATAAACTTTGTATCTCATTGTACATCTAGTACATTGCTCTGTTGTGGCAAGCATTTAATAAATGCTGGTTGAATAAATGATTTATTTTAAATTTTTTTTATTTTTACATTAGTCATGATGTAAAGAAGAATTAGAAATATTGGGAGGAACCACAAGAAAGAAGAAACAAAACAAGAGAAAAGGAGAGCAAACGGTCTACTCCCATCTACATTCAGATTCCAAAGTTCTTTCTGTGGATGTGGATAGCATTTTGCATCATGAGTCCTTTGGAGCTGTCTTAGGTCCTTGCCTTTCTGAGAAGAGCTAAGTCTATCAAACTCAGTCATCCATTACATGACATTTAATTCCTTTTATTTTCTTTCTGGTCATATTGTTTAATCACCATGTGGGTTGTTTTCCTTCTGTTTTCTTCACTCTGCCTCAATTCATATAAATCTTTCCTATTTCTCTGAATCCATCATAATCAGCTTTTTTATGATAAAGTCATTTTCAACTACATGCCAAACCATAATTTGTTTATCCATTCCAAAATTGATGTCATACAAAAAATGACTACAATATTTTATAGAGATGGTTTAATTTTTTTTAGAGGCAACTAAGGTTACATGATTTGCCTATGGTCACACAATTAGTAAGTGTCTGAGATTGGATTTGAACTCAGGTCCTCAACTCCAGGACTGGTGCTGTATCCTCTGTACCCCCCTCCCCAAATAACTGCTTTCAAGGAGACCAACACTTATTGCAAATTGCAATGAGGACAGGGGTTACTAATTGCTCAGTGCCTACATGTCATACAGGGGATACTAGTTAAATCTTTGTTGAATGAATGAATGAATGGATTTGTATACGTACATTCTAATATATTTATTTTAAAAAGTCTCCATATTTTATACACATCCCTGAGGAGTCAATGAGAGGATCTGTTTTTGAGAGATAGTTTTATCTCAACAGCCTGAAGACAGCCCAGGACCTGGGCATTTTCTGAGTCATTTTCCTTCCTGTTCATGGCATTACACTTGACTGTGTGCAGTAGAAATTAAGCAGACTCAGGCCCTGCCTTTCAGTGCTCATAATAATGAGGACTGAGACATTAGGAGCTTCCAGTAATTAAACAAATACATGAAGTACTGACTCATCAAATAACAAATATTGATTAAGTGCGGGACATTAGACTCAGTGGGAAGGATACAGTTATAATCATGCCTCTGAGAGTCAGGGTGGTACGGTTGGGAAGCTACAGTACTAGACCTAGAGTCAGGAGATTTGGGTTCAAATCCTACCTCAAACACCTACAGTTTTGTGTGTGTCACTTAAATGTGCTAATCACTAAGGATCCAAAAGAAGGAAAAAAACAGTCACTCCCCTGCAGTAGCTTACCTGTCATAGAATCTAACATATTTGTATATAGTATTATTACATTAATATAATGTTATAAACTATAGTATTAATATAGAAATGTATAATATATAATAAAATTTATAATATATTATAAATATAAAATCTTACCAACAAATCAATATATAACATAACAAAATATAATGTAACATAAAATAGTTGCTACTTCTTTTATAGGAAGTAATGAATCACTGTTGTCATCAATCAGTAAGCATTTATTAAAAATCTAAGTTTTTCAGTCAGTATACTTGCATTTGTGATAGGTGTAATACAACAGAGTGAGTGCATTTAGTTGAATGGGGACCGGTGAGAAGGTCTGAGAGTAACATACTAACATGGAATTTCTGATTATGTTTGTTTGAAAGATATAAAGAAAGGAATGTAGACAAGATTAGAAAGGAAGCAGAAAACTGGGAGAAATTTTTTTTATAGAGGACTTTGTCAAATTTATAAGAATATGAGTCATTCCCCAATTGATAAATGTTCAAAGAATATAGATAGACAATTTTTTGATGAAGAAATCAAACCTATATTTAGTCATATGAAAAAATGCTCTAAATCTTTTTTGATTAGGGAAATACAAGTTAAAATGATTTTGAAATATAATCTCGCACCTCTCAGATCAGCTTAAATGATAGAAGGGAAAAATGACAAATGTTGGAGGGGATGTGAAAAAATTGGGATGCTGTTGGTGGAATTGTGAACTGATCCAACCATTTTGGAGTGCAATCTGGTATTATGCTCAGAGAGTTATAAAACTGTCTATAGTCTTTGACCCAACAATACCACTGTTAGGTCTTTTTCCCAAGGTGTAATCAGGGGAAAGGGAAAAGAACCTATATTTTCTAAAATATTTATAGCAGCTCTTTTTTTAGTGGCAAAGAACTGGAAATTATGGAGATGCCCATTGATTAGCTAATGGCTGAACAAATTGTGAGGGAATATTATTGCACTGTAAGAAATAATGAGCTGGTTAATTTTAGAAAAATATGGAAAGAAGTATGAAATAATGAAAAGTGAAATGAGCTGAGCAAAGAGAACATTGGATACAGTATTAGCAATTTTGTTCAAAGAGTAATGTGAATGACTAAGTTTTTCTGAGTATTATAAATATTTAAATCAGCTACAAAGGACCTATAAAGGAAGACGCTATCCACCTCCACAGAAAGAACTGATAATCAAAAGTGTGCACAGTATGGTTTTACATTGTGTAGGGGTATGTGTGTATAATACACACACACACACACACACACACACACACACACACATACACATATCTGTGACATATGGTAGCATTCTCTAGTACAGGGTAGGGAGAGAGGCGGTTCAGAACTTAAAATATAATAAAAAAAATTAAGAAAAAGAAATATATGGAGGAAGGAGCTTGGGGGGCTGGGACTGAATGGCTAAGGAGTGAACTCCACCTGGAAGCAGCAACATCTTTGGGTAGGTTGTAAAGGAGATGCTTGGGCTGGATAGTGTCTAAGGCCCCTTCCAACTGACATTCTGTGAATCAAATGTCTTCAGAGACATTTGAGATATCAGAAAGATATGGCAAACATTTCTGGTTAAAACATCTCTCAGGCTGGCGATGTCTTCTTATATTCAACTTTGACTTTGTCACACATCTTGGAGTCATTTTCTGGGAAGAAGCTGTGCCAAGGCCTTGAATGAAGGAGATACTTTCTATGAGGAAAATGTGGAAACAAGTGAGACTAAAGGAATCTTGCAGGACCCTGGGTTATTGAAAAAAGGCCAAATGGTCACCCAGTGACTTTAATCAGTGTAAACAGCTAATCTCCAAAATCAGAGGTATCTTACCTCCTTTGTCCTTCAGTACGTTGATTTTCTTCAGAAGGGTCCAGATTTGGAACTCAGCTCTGCTGTCATTGGTTGTACTGATTACAGTCTCTGACAGGATACAAACCCTGCTTTCTTGTGAAGGGGAAGACCTGACTCAGGTCCAGCTTTGAAGTGATGTTGCTTCTATGAGCCTAGGATGCCTCAGCCAACGGTGGGGAACCACATGTAGCCTTCTAGGTCCTCCAGTGCGGCCCTTTGACTGAATCCATACTGAAGCAAGTCCCTGGCTCTAATCTGTGGGGTTAAAGGCAAGAGAAGAGGGCACCAAGCCTTCTGATTTAGAAGAATGGCCAGGAGGCTGCATCTTGAAGCGGGTTGAGGGATGGGGCTTGTACTATTTGGTGGAGGGAGGACTAGCATTTATTATATACCTACTTGGCTTTATGCTAGATGCTTTACAAATATTATCACATTTTATCCTCAAGTGCATACTTAGTACAGTACCAGGTATATAGTTATTCAGTTTCAGTTGTATTCAATTCTTTATGACCCCATTTGGGGTTTTTTTGGCAAAGATACTGAAATGGTTCTGTTTCCTTCTACAGCTCATTTTACAGATGAGGAAACAGACAAATAGGGTTAAGTGATTTGCCCAGGGCCACACAGCTAGTAGGTATCTGAGGCCAGATTTGAACTGAGGTCTTCCTAATTCTGGACCCAACACTCTATCCAGTGCTCCTCCTAGCTACCCCGGGCCAGAGTAAGCACTTAATAAATATTGATTGAAGTTGATGCTGTTATTCCCACTTTATTGAGGAAACTGACATACCGAAGTTAAATAACTTGCCTAGGGTGACATAACTAACAAATGTCTGAGGCTGGATTTGAACTCGGGTCTTCCTTACTTTAGGTCCTGAGGTTTATCTACTGTATCACAAAAACTATTACTTCTTTCTCCTTCCCTTCCATTCCCTTCCCTTCCATTCCCCTCCCTTCCCTTCCCTTCCCCTCCCTTCCCTTCCCTTCCCTTCCCTTCCCTTCCCTTCCCTTCCCTTCCCTTCCCTTCCCTTCCCTTCCCTTCCCTTCCTTTCCCTTCCCTTCCCTTCCCTTCCCCTCCCCCAAACCTTAAACCTAATGCACTCTAAAGCTCATACATGGGAGGATACCAGGTCTATGCCTAAGGACTGGCTTCTGGACCCTCTTGATTTAATACTGATTATCAATAGTAACTGTTGCTGTTTCCCTTCCAGTCATTTTTTTCTATGCCTCACTAAAGGGGCCATCCCCTGGCTACTTCTTAAAGAGACTTATTCACTGAATGGCTGTTACCTCACCCTAAGTGAGTTGCTGAATAGACTTTGGACTAAAGGGGCCAAGGTCTCCCAGTGCATCCTGGGTCATCTCTACTCATCCTGCTGAGTATCTGGTCACTGGATTCAGATGGCTCTGGAGAAGAAGTGAGGCTGGTGAGCTGCACAGCCCTCCCTCACTCAAAACAAAGTCAAGTGCAAGTCATGTCATTATTTCTCTGATGGCATGGTCTTCTTCAGCAGCAAAGGATGAACACAACAACTTCATATAATCCTGAAGTTGGATTGGACTTTCAAGGTCAGCTAATCCAAGCCTTCTCTGAGGCATCAGTCCACTCTACAACTCTACTTGTCTCTTTTAGGAGACTGTACCTATGATTTTATTGGTATAGGGAACTCCTACTGAGGAGATCCCTTTACCAAAGCACTGAGGGTTTAAATGAGTTGTCCCAGCATGCGTCAGAGGCAGGGCTTAAACTCAAGTCTTCCTGATCTTGAGGCTAGTTTTGCAAGACTACTTCTCAGCTGGTTTTCATTACACATTCAAAACAATCTGGAAATATAATAATTCTGCATAATTAACTTCACCTGATATGCATTTATCTTTATATTTTCTTTAAAAGAAATCTTATTTTAAGGAAGCGACCGTATTTAATGGTTACCTGGCTTTGTACCCACACAGGCACAATGGACAGAGTGGTGGCCCTGGACTCAGGAAGACCTGAGTTCAAATTCAGCCTCAGACATTCACTAGTTGTGTGACCCTAGGCAAATACTTAAACTCTGTTGGCTTCAGGCTCCTGATCTCTGACAGGGGGATAATAGTGGTGCCTACCTTCTAGGGCTGTTGAAGGATCAAAGGAGATAGCAATTGTAAAATGCTTAGCACAGTTACTGGCCCCTAATAAATACTATATAAATGTCATCTCTTGGCTAACATTATTGTTGCTTTTATTGCTCTTCCTAGCTTAACCACTTATATTCTCCTTCTCTTCTGACCTATCTTCCCATAAGATGTACAGTGATGGTCTACACTCCACCCAGGTTTTATACAAAGCAGTACTTTTTACTGATTGTCATTCTCCCCTTGCCTACAATGCTCTCACTCCTTACTCTTTCTTAAAATCCCCAGTTTCCTTCAAAACTTAGCTCAAGCTCTGCCTTCTACATGATGCCTTCCCTGATTCATACCCCCAACCAGGGAAATCCTGGAAACATCAGATTCTGTCTTGTTTTGGTCTCCCTAAAGGACTCTTTATTCCTTTGCAAGCACTCAGGCTTACAAGATGTGAAAAAAAAGGTTTTAGTTAAACACCAAAAACACCAAAAAAGACACATATGCGAGCCCATACAGTCAAGAAAACTCTCACATTCCCTATCAGGAAAGCTCTCAGGGACACTAAAAATTCCAGTGTCCCTCTCTGTATCTCTGTAGTCCAAATGACTCACAGTACCAGCAAAGCATGTGTGTGTGTGTGTGTGTGTGTGTGTGTGTGTGTGTGTGTGTGTGCGTGTGTGGATGTGGGGTGGGAGATGGAGGGTTGTCTATGTTGCTCCATAGTATTTTTTGTTACTGCTGTGTTGGTTACCCTTTCTCCACCCTAGTTCCTTGCAGAAGAGGCCTCATTTGAAGCTCTGTCTCCTTGCCTCTTTTTCTCATGAAGGCTTGGTGTATGCAACATGGGAATGAGGGGAAGAGAGGCACACTTCATCTCTCTTGATCTAACCGGACCCTACTTCCAAGGCCAAGCAGCGTGCTTGCTCTCCCCCTCTTTCTCTGTTAAGCTTTCAGCACTTCCATTTGACACTTGGTCTTCCATTGGATGTCATTCCTTGAAGGGTGAGATGGATACATAGGCCTCTCACTCCATATCTCCAGTATGTGATCTAAGGGTTCATTTGTAGTTTGTGTTCCCTCTTGTATTCAGAAGCATGTGCCCAGGAGATAGGGTAGAGGCTTACCTGTATTCATGATCACTACAAAGGAAATCATAGGTTGCTTGATTTTTGTCCTTTTTCTCAGAGGACTCAAATGACATCACCATGTTGGGGTCAAGGTACAATGTATCTGATTGTGACTGATCAGACAAATACAACCTTGAAAGACTTTACCACGGGTTGAGTACAAATAGTCCAAATGAGCACTGGGAACAGATTCCTCCTTCTGGTACAGCTTGCCCTAGATGACCCCTGAGAGGTCCTTTCCCAGTCTGAGATGCAGTGATTCTCTGACTAGGAGCATTCCCTTTATTGTTCTGATAGTGGGGGCTGTGGTTTGTGAGCTGGAGCCCCATTTCAGAACACATACACCTGATATCCAGCAGTGGTCAATCCAGAGGGTGCAACATATGAGTACAATGCCCCGGAAACCAACATCACCAGAGCTGTTCCTGTGGCCATCATGGTCTGAACTTTCAAGGAATCTAGCAATTTGGAAACTTTAATAAAATAGTCTTGTCAGAGAGAAGCCATGTGACATGCTGGAATTAGAAAGCTAACCTGAGTCAGGAATCAGAAAGTCAAGGAATATGTATTAAACACCTTCTGTGTGTCAGGCACTGTGCTAAGCATGAGGGAATACAAAGAAAAGAAAAAATAGTCCCTTCCTCAAAGCTTATATTCTAATAGGGAGACATCAGGCAAACAGCTATCTATAGGATAAATTAGAGATCTTCTCAGAAGCCTGGCACTAGCATTAAAGGTGACTAAGAAAGTCTTCTTGTAGAGGAGACTTGAAGGAAGCCAGGAAAGTCAGAAAGGAGATGAAGAGGGAGAGAAATCAGTGCATTTGGAGACAATCAGTGAAAATACAGAGAGTTGGGAGATACAGTGTCACATTCAAGGAATAGCAAGGAGATCAGTGTCATTGGATTGTAGAGGATGTGGAGAGGAGTAAGATATAAGAAGACTAGAAAAGGTGAAAAGGGGCCAGATTATGGAGGATCCTAGGGAGAAGAGGGACCTATTGGAGTTTATTGAATGGAAGAGTGACATGACAAGGTCAGACTTGTACTTTAGGAAGATCCCTTCAATAACTGATTGGAGAATGGACTGAAGTAGAGAGAGATTCGAGGCAGGGAAATCAATCAGATGACAACAGTATACAAGTGGAGTGAGAAGGGACTGCATCAAGATGGTGGCAGTGTCAGAGGGGGGGAAAGGGTCTTGTAGGAGAGATCAGTCAGTTAATCAATTCAACAAGTATTTATTAAGTTTTTACTATTTGCCAGGAACTGTACTAAACTCTGAGAATACAAATATAAGGAGAAAAGCAAGGAGATTACATTCTAATGAGGGAAATCAACACATAAAAGGAAGCTGACAGAGAAGAGGTTCTCATCTCCGGGGACTGATAAGGAAAGCCCTGTGTGAAGAGGAGTGGATATAAAAGTTTGGTTATAGCGGGATGGGAGGTTGAGATTGAAAAGTTGGAGAGTACAAGTCTTGCCTTGATCTGGACCTTTTGATAAGTCACTTGATCTCATACAACTTTCTTACGCTATGAATTGCACAACAGTTGGTTGAGTTGCATTGGTGAGGGAGATTCTCTTTTGGGCTGCTCCCTCCCCCAATTAAATCATCATGAATTTTTTTGCCTTTATCTTCCTCCTCCTTCTATCATCTCCCACCTTCCCCCAAATCCTTCTATATTGAATGGTCTAGGGAGAATTGGAATCAATTTAATATTTCAAATTCATGAAGTGGTCTCAAATACATGGCAGCATTGACTGAGGGACCCAAAGCTCCTAAACCTGAAGCAGACAGAGTGCCAAGACAGTATTTCAGAGCTTTTATTTCATTTACACTATCAACAAAGAACAGAAGCCTAAGAGGAAAATCCCTCTGCTGAGCTCTGCCCGGAGTTAACTTCAACCCCAGCCCACCATACAGAACGCAGCCATTCCAGTCTTAAGTAGGGATGACTGGTTAATGCCATGAGAAAGTTTCTTAAGTTCAGAGCTCAGTATCAGTGGAAGCTGCTTGTGGAGACCACCCATGTTTCCACAGAAAAGCTGTTGCCTGCCTGATTGGTTCTGAAATGAAGTTTCTCTTAGATGAATTTTATCCCTTGGCTTCTTTCCCATTTCAGAAAGCAGGCCAAAATGAAATAAATGTGGACGTCAGGGGCAGTTTAAGAGATGTTATGGTACAGTCTCTTCATGATCTTGAGTGGAACTGAGCTCACTAATTGTGGTCCAATTGTGGCTAAATGGGCACTATCACTGACGTACCAACTAATGATGCTGTAAACCAGCATTTACAGAGCTGTATAATGGTAACCTGTCACCATATACTAAATTTTACCAAGATCAACTAAGAATTAAAGACAATTTGACTACTTAAAAGCTCATAGGTCACCACTGGGTTTCAGGATGGTAGAATGAACCACCATTTGAATTTCAAAGCGTATCTAGGTGTCATCAATATAGAAATCAATCTATCAACAAGTATTTCTTGAGCACCTGCTTTAAGAACAACAATAAGAATTGACATTTCTTTACTATTTTAAAGTTTGCAGAATGCATTTACATGTTTTATCCAGGCTCTGTCACTTACAACTGTATCCTTAATCTATCTCGGCCTTAGTTTCTTCATCTATGAGAATAATGGTCCTGTGACCTCATTGAAATGTCACATGAAGTCTATAATTAGATACTGCAAGTGTTTTTAACTCTTGATGTTCAGATAAGGAAACAAGGCTTGGAGGGACTATTACATGACTTGCTCATGATTTTAACTAGGCAGAAGCAGAATTGATCTAACTCTTTCTACTCCAAGTCCATCACTTTATTTCACCATGTGCCTCCCTATGTGCCCAGCACCATGCCAAGGGTATCCAGCGATACTCTGTAAGTACTATCTAACACATGATTTCTACTTTCAAAGGAATTATTAGTTGGTTGGAGAAAATTAAAATGTGAAATATGTGGTGTTGGCCCTAAGTAGAAGAAAGACAGGTCAGTGTATGCTGGGGAGGGTGGAGAGAAGACACATACTGACCTGGAAGGATGGGTAGATTTTAGAAACATGCAAACAAAGCACGAGGCACTACAGGGAGGGGAAGAATACTGGTAGGGGAACAAAGGGCATAGAGAGAGGAAATGTGTGTGTGTGTGTGTGTGTGTGTGCATATTGAGGTTGGCAAACCACCTGACTCTGCTATCCTAGAGTGATACTGTAGAAAGAGCAGTCACTATGGAGTTAGAAAACTTAGGGTTCAAATCCTGAACTTGAGAAAATCATTTGAGACCCTTTACCATCCAATCTGGTTCTGACTAACCTTCCAGTTTTATTTCCCTTTGCTCCAGCTCAACTCTTCTGGTTGCTTCTTGAGCTCGTTCTCCATGTTTCCCTCCTCATTGCATCTGAACAAGCTCTATCATCCCCAGAATGTTGCTCTGTTGAAATCCTCTTTCTTCATGGCCCAGATCAAGTCCATTTTTCCACTATGACATCTTTCCTCATCCCTCCATCTTATAGCAATTTCTCCCTTCCTATAGTTTTAGAGCTCTTCCTTTAGAGCTCTTCTTTGCCCTTATTTTTATCTTGTTATCATACTTTTTTGTGTATATCATATAATCTCTATTATGCAGGGTACAATAAATGTGAAGTTCTAAGTTGCTAAAGCTTAAATTAAGGTTGCACTAAAATTTTTAGGTTACTCTGTATTGTAAGCATCTTGAAGGGAGGGATCATGTTTTTCACATCAGTGTCTAGATTATTAGCTGTGTGACCCTGGGCAAGTCACTCAATTCTGTTTGCCTCAGTTCCTCATCTGTAAAATAAGCTGGAGAAGGAAATGGCAAACTATTACAGCATCTTCACCTAAAAAACCCTAACAACACAAACAGGGTTGTCACAAAGAGTCAGATGCAACTGACTTCCCCAGTGCCTAACAAGGTAATAGGTATTTAATAAATATTTTTAAGTTGATTAGAGAATACCCTTGTGTAATTGTGAATACACAGCTGAACCATAGAGAGAATACAGAATCCCACTTTAGATGGTTTACATGATTTGTTGACCATAAAAAAGCATTTCATATGCTAGATAAAAAAAGCCATCTTAAACATTCCTACAAGGAGTCCCCAATACACGTATCAAAATCATACAAGATTCTTTTAAAGACATAACAACAGAGATAATTTTGATGACCTATCATTACTGATATTCAATAAGTCATACAACAAGGAGATATATATGCTTGCCAAAGGTGTTAGCTATTGCCATGGGGCAGATTCAGGGCATTTCCCCACAGAGAGTAAAGTCCTTTAGATATTTCTGTTTTCACATGACACTGTACTGATTATATAAAACCCCAAGAGACTGCAAAGACTCCTTAAGAGATCCACAAGCACTCAAAAGCATTTGGCTTAACTATCCCTAGGAAAAACCAAATGGATGAATAGTGCCTGTTATTAAGATTTTGATAAGAATTTGGATGGATAACCCATAAAGCTCATCTCCATGGACAATGAGCTGTGTTCAAAATGGAATTCAAACAGGAGTGTGAATTGGATTTTAGCTGAGAATTTGCAGAGATCTTTTAATGTCCTCAAGCTTCTCTCTGAAAAAAGGTCCATGTTTTTAACACAAATATTCTTCTCATGATGTTGTATGGCTACAAGTCATAATAGGCTCAAATTTCTGGAGAACTAAACTTGAGGCTCACCCAAAGGGCAATGGCAGTACAACAAGCCATGGCATGTTGAAAATGAAGTAATGAAATAGTGTGAGGTAAAGGATGCCATTGATGACTCAATGATGAGAAAAAAGAATGAAATGTCACATCACAAGAAGACATGGATAGCTCACATGCCCTATTGGTAATAATCACCTAACATCAAGAGAGCTTGAGGAAGAACTCCACCAATCAACCCTACCAATCACTTTGAGTGGATCCCTTGTGGGCAGATTTATGGGCAATCATTCCAGGATTGCATGAACAGGATGGAGTACCCGAATTGATGAGATCACAGGTCTGTTATGGTCGTGAAGAATATTGTTATTTTTCTTTATAGTATGTAGAGGGAGGAAAAAATATTGCTTCCAGCTAAAAATGTATGCATGGTGAAATGTAGAGTAAAAGATTTGAAGTCAACGGACTCAAGTTTCAACATTGACTCACCTCTGTAAGTCTCAGTTTCTTTACCTATAAATGAAGGGTTTAGATGAGATGACCCCTAGGGTACCTTTCAATTCTATATCTATTACCCTAAGAACTACATATCTTTCCCCTTCCAGCTTTAAATCTTATCATTCCATGAAAAGACTCCTTCATTGGACACACAAATAAGAACAATTTAAATTGCAATTTTATTCACAAATAAAAAAAAGCATCACACAACTATTTATACAAGAAAACTATAACTTAGAGAATTTTTTTAAAAAAAAGTCTCAAATGCAAAAAAAAGCAATGATGCAAACTAAATTCATTCAAGCTGACTCCCTTAAAATGTCAATGGACGTCTTCTACTGGCACAGACCACAGTGCTTGACCTAAGCAACATAAACCATAGCAATTCAAAGTAGAAAAATCTAGTTTTAAAAAAATATGTACAATTTACATTAAAAGGGAAGGGGGAAATCCCGTGCTTTGATTCAGTAATCTCAATAGACACTTCATTCTTTGAATGAGTTTCATACATAATAATGTTCAGGGGTATACTAGTAAATGTTTAACAACCAGCTCTCCAAAACAAACAAAAAGTACACATGACACTTTTAAGTTTAATCTGCATTATCAACATTTCCCCTATCACTTTATCTAGATAGATAATCAATAAAACAATAAATCATCTCCTAAATTTTAGCATTTGCTGGTTTCCAAGGTGTAAATGCTGACTGAAAATTTAATAATCAGCTCTTGAGAACTGGTTCAAACTGACTCCAGCATACCCCCAATCTCTTGAACTAAAATGATCACGCTGACTGTAAATTCCAACAGGCTACATGCTTTAAATTACGAATTATCTGAGTTCCTTGGCACACATGCTGAAAGGTCAACCTGTTGACTGCTATGCAACATTCCAATAATATCTTTAGGAATCTGAAGTGTGCACTGCCTTTCTCTAAAATATTAACCAAGTTCAGAGAGTCAGCAGAACATTATCGTATACTTCTTCAGCAGGTAGTCATGAAATGGCCTTGCATTTCTCTACTGACCAGAAGTGATGTTTGGAAATCCAAGACCAAAATTTCATTCACATCCTCGAGTGTTCTTTTACAGGTGTCTGTCTTTGAAGTCAGTAAGAGTTCTTCATGTGGAAAAATAATACTGAGAGTACAGAAGGGTGTTTTTAAAAAGCAAACCATTCCACTGCTCTTTTGTCCTATCAAAAGTAGCAGGGCGGAGGGAGAAAAATATTGGATTGGGAGCCAGATGACCTGTGCTCTGCTCTTGCCTACATCATGTAACAAACCTTGGGCCTCAGTTTCCTCAACTATAAAATAAAGAAGTTGGATCAAGATGATTTCTAAAGTTCTTTCTATCTCTAAATTTCCAAGGAGATGGAAAACAGAATCAATTACATGTATGTATGAGTTAGAGTAAGTCATTCAAATGGATGCTCCTTACTATACTTTCTTGGAGACTTTCTCTTTGTTGACCTAAATGCAGTAAGACTGGCTTGTGGTGAGACTAACTACATTTTCAAAAATATTTGTAAAGAATCTGTGGAAATTGCCCATGAAAGAGATTTTCCTGAAGGTGATTTTCATAAAGGTGTTCACATGAGTAAAATGAGCTTAGACCTTTGACCCAATGATGAATTTCATAATACCCCCAAAGTGTATTTTGTTTAACATGAAAACCAAGTTTCTTCTGATGACTATGCTAATAGCGTTCCTGTTAGCTTTTGATTAGCAAAATGTGCTGCATAATAATGCATGCTGGAATTTCTTTTTAGTGGTATGATGTTTTCTTAATGCTGCAATGTACAATATTGCTCTGATGCAAATATTTGACTTAACTGATAGTAAAGTTTATACTTAAAAAAATTCAATTCTGTTTGCTCACGTGGTGGACATGCAAGGTTATAGACTATGAGAAACCATGTAATTTCTTTTTTCAGCTGAAAGGAAGTGAGGTAATGAGATGGGAAAAAAAAAACAAAACAAGACAAGCTAACAAAAATGTACCTCAGACCTTACACTGATTGGGCAGAAGTAAGGGAAGAGGACACATTACATTTTCCACTGTTATCTAACCACAGTGTACAAAAAGGGAGGGGAAAAATCTAATTGAAAAGATGGACTTTAACAAGCCTGGGGGAATAAGTGAATATCAGCTTTAAACCTTAAATATATAAAAGGACTGGGGAACAAAGGGACAATGCTGATGAAATAAAAATCAATGTTTAAAAAGTGCAAACATGGCCAGGAGTTAAGAAGAGGAATTGGTTAAAAGACACAGGGCAAACTTGATTGTGTAGGCTCCAGTGGTTGAGAAGGGAAGCCCTTTTTAACTTTTCCTCAGTCACAGGAAAAGAGAAAGAACTTCAAAAACATACTAGGCACATTTTTTTTCCACCCTGACAGGGCTATTGTTTTCCCCAAACAAATCACTTCAGAGTATCCAGTGCACAAATTCAGAGGCGATAGGGGATGGAGTGAATATCTTTATGACTGTCTTAGGCTCCTACAGGCAGGTAGTAATTCTGATGAGGGCAGGAAGAGGCTTTAGAACCATACCATACTGGTACTGGTCAAGACCCCCTTCTAACATAATTACATACTGCCAGCCTTGAATACTCTTCTGGTTTTAATGTACTGCGGAGTTTTGTCAAAGGCTACTAACGAATTCTATACTCTAATGCTGGATGAACCTGCTATGTTACAGCTTATTAAGCCTTCAATACAAAAGGCACTATTTTAATAAAAGCTCTTTATCCTAGAAATACTGTTTAACTATGATATAGATATTTCTGAGCATTGGAAGCTCAGCCTTGGAAACATGTAATAATAAAAATCTTCCTCATCAATACATATGTGTGTGTGTGTTGTCTGTTGTACCCAAAGATGATCTGCTGATGGTAAGGTGTGTGCATTGTTACTGTTTTGTTTTTTGGCAGTAATGGTGATAGATGACTTTGAGACATCCACTCTCTTGTGCACTCTCCATTATAACCAAGAGCAAACATTTTATCAGTTTCCTGGTTACTACTGGGGATGCAGTCTATGTATCTTTGTGAGGTGCTGACCAACTTGGGTAGAGATCACCCTAAGCCTTTGACCTCATTAACACTTTAGCCACTGGGCTAGAGACGTTTGAACCAGCAGAAGAACTTACTTTTGAGTTCCTTCTACATTAAAATTAAACACTCTATGTCTATTATGATACCATTTACTGTGTTTGTTTTTGAAAACAAAATGTTGATGTTCACAAATGCCTTATGTCTTTATGCATGATATGTCATGCAGCCGCTTGGCAGAGCAATATAAGTCCTAACTCAATTCTGTTTCCAGTTACATGGTCATAATCTCCTTAGCTTCAAGCTCAGTCCTTCAGTCCTTTCAGTCACACATGTAGCATGGAAACTGCTTGTTTGGAAGAGATACAAAATACCATGAATCTGCCTTTAGTCTTTTCTCAAGCTATGCCCTGGGGTTTCAGCTCCCAGCTGGTCTGGCTCAGACACAATTGACTGAAAGACTTGAAATATTTGGCCAGTTCAATTCAGCTTTGTTAGAAACCATCCAAGGTCCAGGCTGGGTTCGGTTCCCCAGTGTTAGCAGAGTGGCATTAGGGTTATGTACACTTCCATTCCTGGTAGAAAAGAGTCCTTTAGGCTTCCTAAAATCGCAACAGAAGAAAAAAAAGTTTATTAAATGCAAACTAAAGGAAACGCAAGGTAGATCACAGACTCAGGAAGGGCATTTTCATTTTCCAATGTCCCTTTTGCTAAAGTTTTGTGCTGTTGTCATACTGTATGAACAAAAGGACCATGGCTAGTTCTCTGATGTTGGATGTTATAGCTTCAAATAGTGAGCAGTATAGAAGTCTGGGAACATAGTGACCATTTTCAGAGCTACAGAAGCACATCTAATGTTTGCAAACTCTGTTATTTCATACACAGTGAGAGATAGGTGTGGATTTTCTCCCTCCCTCCAAACAAATGACATGAGTCATATTCCATAAACTCATAGACTCTCTAGTCTAATTGTCCGGTCAAGGTGAGGGAAACATTAATAACATTAATGTTATTAATAATTAATTGACAATTAATAACATTAATAACAAGAGCTAATATTGACAGCCCTCCAAGATTCACAAAGTGTTTTACAAATATTATCTCCTTTTGTCTTCACAACAAACCTGGGAGGTAGATGCTATTATCTGCACTTTACAAAAGAGAACACTAAAGCAGATAGAGATGAAGTGACTTGTCCAGGGTCACACATCTAAGCCTCTGAGGCAGGATTTGCCCTCTGGTCTTCCTGACTATGTCCAGTGCTTACTACTTCTACTAAGTCACCTAGGGGGTAACATTGCAAATAGATGGTACTTATTCCTGTTTGCTGGGCCCTTAAAGTGTAAATAGGTTGTATGGAGGGAGGAAGGTTATACATCACTTATTCTCCATAGAAATAGAAAAGAGTCTGTGTAAAATGCCTTGCCAGAGTAGCTGGAAGATACCATCATCAATTAAGCCACAGAAGAAAGTTTGCAGATAGCTGTGGGGGATGAGAAACCTTTTTTTCCCCCTAACTGTCTCATGGGAATATGCACAATCAGCCTCTGACAGATTTTCCTAGCAGGAAGGAACCTCTGACCTCCTGAGGGCAGTTTGAGGAATAGGCACTTTAGGCAGAAAGAAAGTATTATATTTGGCCTTCTCAAAATAGGACACTGACTTCCGGAAATCACAAAGCAAGGCCAAAAGGAAAAGCATACCATAAAAAAAAAATCAAACATAATAAGCTGCATTAGATATAGTAAAACAACCTGAGTTCAGGTACTGCTAATGTGGAATCTAGGATGACTGAGGCAAGACTTAGGCTGAACATCACCTTTTCTTCAATCTATAAAGAGACCTGCTGAGCAAAATAATAGAGTGAGCAAGAATGAGAGGAAAATAGAAATAGGTGTTTTCAAAGTACTGGGGTTATCCTGAAACAGCTGGTTTTCTTAAGTAATTAAAGTTATTGACAGGGTAATTATAAGTCGGTCTAATCTGCTTATTAAGGTAAATCCTTAGAGTTATATAAGTTACCATATGTTATGTGAATTAAAAAAAATAATAGTAAACATTTATATAAGGCTTTAAGATTTGCAATTGTCTTTACAAGTATCATTTCATCGTGTCCTCAGAAGAACCCTAAGAAGTAGGTGTTAGTGTTAAGCCCATTTTACAGATAAGGAAACTGAGAGGGAGAAGGGTGAAGTAACTTGTCCAGAATCACACAACTATTCCATGTCTGAGGAAGGATTTGAATTTAGGCTTTCCTGGCTTCAGGTCCAGGACTCCGTCTAGTCCATCACCAGGGAAAGTAATAATTGATCATATGGGAGGAAAAAGGAAAAGATGAAATATTACCTATAATTCCAATTTTTAATTGATTCCTATAAATTAATAAATTTGATAACCAAGTCAACAATCCTGACTTTCTCTGAAATTAGCACAAATCAGTGGGGTTTTACATCTTTAATACTTTCAAAAGATCCTTCATTGGTGTGTGTGTGGGGTGGGGCACTCCATGCCCTGACACAGAACTCCCTCGAAGCTTTATCAGATGATTTGCTTGCCACAAAAGACAAGTCCCTAGCTGGTGATGGCCACTCAGCTGGCCTGATCTGGAGGGGGCCCATCTGTTGGCGGGTCTGTTTCACTCAAGGCCTTTTCTGTTCGGTAAGACTTGTGCTCCCTTAGAGATCTGGGGGTCACTTTTCACTCCAGGGTGAGGTGCTGGAGGAAGAGCTTAGAGGAGGAAGTTTACTCTGCAATCAAATTCAGCCTTGAGTAATTTGGATTTTAAAGAGCTTAACGACTGGAATATACTATATAAAGAGAAAATAATTTGCTCAATATATTAAGCATAGTAAAGCAAGATTCCAAAGGGTATGCCTTGCTCATTTAAGGGAAGGATGTTTAAGAACTTTATTATATTGTTTGAGTGTTAATGGGCACTTTTAAATATAAATGAGGTGTGGGTTTTTATGAAAACTCATTATGATCACAATAATCCTATTACCATAGATAAATGAGGTTTGCCTTGACTATTCTTTTTTGATTTCTTCAAAAGGAAATGAGGAAAAGAAAATGTGTACCCACTGGGTTTTAAAAAAAGCTCAGCTTTTTTTTTAAAGTTCTATTCGTAGCATATACTTGTTTTAATTATTCAGTCTCCTCCATAACAATGGTTGATAAAGGGAATAACTAAAATCTGTTAATAGAAAAATCACAGACTGATAGAATTTAGTGCTGGGAGGGACTTTAGACAACATCCAGGTGAAACCCTTTATTTCATAGCTTAAGGAACAAGGGCCCAATGACTTGCCCAATGCCATACCATCAACTGGTTAAGAAGAAATCGCTAATGGAGATTCAATATATTAAAGGTAATTTTAATAACTAAAAATTCAGCTGATGGAAACTGAAAGAGTTGCAATTAGAATTGTAGGATTTAGAGATGTAGGGGATGTTAAAGACCTTCCAACGAGGTCAGTCTTCTCATTTTATAGACTAGGAAATTGAGGCTAATAAACTTGACCAAGGTCATACGGATAGTAAATAAAATAGAATTCAAAACATGGATATTTTGATTTTAAGTCCTCCTGATATACTGATATAGTATAGTTATTATTCAAATTTAATTTTCGAGTATCATGACTCGGTATAAAAAGCCTGAAAAAATATTTACATATGTCACACAGGGTCTGATTCTTCTCTCTAAAAAATGCATATGAGATGGGACGCTGAGTACCCTTTTGGATTATCTTGTGCTGTTGCTTGCTCTCAGTAGCTGGATTCTCTCAAAACACACATTTGGTGAATACAGGGAAGGCATTATATAAACAGGCTCAAGGGGCCACTGGGTATAACTCAGAGAACGTGGGATGAACTCACTTTCTGGCCCCCCTCCCTTCTCTGGGGGAAAGGGCTCCTCTGTTCTCTCCCACCAGTGTGCTGACCATTCAAAGACCTTTCAAAGACACACTTTTTCCCACCCAGTAAAGGAACACACACACATACGCACACACACATACACACACGTACACACATACACACACACATACACACGCACATTATTCCAATTCATAAACTATTTTCATTCAGCCAATATTGATGAAATGCCCTAAAATCCAAGGCTTTAGATCCAAAAGAGGTGTTAAGGGATCATCTAGTCTGATCTGCTCTTTTCACTCATCATGCAGGGCCCAAAGTGCTTTATCTGCAGTATCTCATGGGAGCATGTTATAAAACTGTTATCCCCATTTTACAGCAAGGAAACTGAAGCTCAGGCATTAACCAGTCAGGTCATGGAGCTACTAACAAACCTTCTGGACTGTCATCCCAAAGTATTCTGTAATCAGTACCCTACCCCCACCGTATCTCAAAGTACTAGATAAGGCATTAGCCTCTCAGTACAATCAGAGCCCTATTTATGACCAAGACAGGATTTTCCAGTTTGAAATAGGATTTTAGTAATGAAGGGCTAATCACTGAGGTTATAGAATACATTATGAATTTTTTTTATGAATTTTTGTATACAGGAATTTAATATACTTAGAACCCTTCCAGAAGTCAATTTCCATGAATCATTTTTTTTTAAAAGTAGAATATTAAATTTCTCATCAAGTGTACTCTAATATCTGAGTAAACCCCATTTCCCAATTACTAACCTAGGACCAGAGTTTTCATTTCAAGGTTGATGCAGATGTTAAGTAAACACTGATATTTATCATCTTTTCTTACCTGGAGGGAAGGTTGGGGGACCATATTCATGGTATCCTCATTCTCTTGCTCCAGTTGGTCTCTAAAAGATAACGTCTCCTGTGTTAGTGATGGGTCTGTTGGGGTGTTTTGTTGAGAACACTCAGTAGTTTCTGCCAAATTTTCAGGATGAGATGGAAAGGGAGCCACTGGACCCACCAGGTCCTGGCTACTGTTTGAATCCAAAGTGGCTGAGTTTTCAGTTTCCAGGTTGAGTGAATTTCTCTCTCCTCCATTCAGTTCCAAGTAAGATTCAGAGAGAGAGAGTGTGTCACTGCAAATGGGATTCTGCATGAGTGGCCAGGCATCTGAAAGCTCGCCGCAGGTAGAGTGGGAAATGGAACCAAAGAATGTTGGAAGCATTTCTCCCACTGAACTTGCATTCCTGAGAGGGCAACAAAGCAAAAGTAAAATGAAATTTAATTCAATTTAAAAAGGAACGTCAGTAAAAACCGAATGGAGAAAACTTATAAAAGGTTGATGTCCAGAGACATGGGCCCAATGATTACCAAACTCTTAGAAGAACCTGTTTACAGCTCTTTGAACTGCAATGTTATGCTGCCTGCTGTCCTAAGTAGTTCATTTGCTTTAAAACAGATCAGTTGACCAATCAGTGGAGTAATAAACATTTCTGAAATGCCTACTATGTGTAAGGCACTGTACTAGGACCTGGGGATAAATGGAAAAGCCCCTGCCCTCAAGGTGCTTATGTTCTATTGGACGTCCATAAAAACACCTAAACCAGATAATCACCAGAAAAATCCTTCTCCAATAAAAACGTATCTGTGCTTAATTCAAAGTCTTGCACAGTGATTAAGTGCATTCACTTGGTAGAAATTATAAAGGTACAATGGAAAAGTACAAGTGGAAGGTAAAAACTAGAAAGAGTTCCGGATCGTAAAGCAGCTCTAAGGGAATTTGCCTAATTTGGGGGCATTTCACAGAAAAGTCATCAATATGTTACACATAACTTCTCTTCTTAAATTCAGCATATGGAGACAGGTCTATTTTGGTACTGGTAAGTCAATCAGTTCATTGCTTGTCCTTGGAGATGTGAAATGCCATGAATGCCTAAACTTACCTTTCGTGAAGGGTGGTTCTGGAGTGGAGAGCACAGCCCCGAGTGCCATGATCCATGCTACAGGTCTCATCACAGCACAAGGAGGGAATCAAGTGGACTGGCCCTATGAGGAATACAAGGGTTTTAAAAGTGGGTCATGACTAATGTGGAAATATGTTTAATATGATTGTACATGTATAGCCTATATCAGATTGTTTGCTGTCTTGGGAAGGGAGAAAAAAATTTGAAAACTAAAATAAATAAATAAAATTTAAAGATAAAATAAAAGAAAATAAAATAGGGTCATGAGATTGCTTCAGGTAACTCCCATTGCAACATCACTCAGTGCATCAACTCAACATGCATTTCTTAGGGCAGTGGGGTGGCAACAGCAAAATACACGTAGTCTCTGCCCTCAGGAAGTTTGAAAGGGATTCACTATGGACTCAAGAAAGTAAATACAAAAGATATACAGCACAATACAAAACAAATTCAAGGAGAAAGGGTTAATAATTGGAAGCATCAAGAAAGGCAGCAAGAAAGGCAGTGGTAGAGGATTAGAAGGGAGTGCATTCCAGATATAGGAAACTCCACATACAAAGGCATAATCACAAGAGATGAACTGTCATGTATGGAAAATAACCTTAAAAATCTGGTTTTATTTTTTCTAGGACTTTTTCCTTCCCCTCCCCATCATCAGTTCAAAATGTATGTGCATCCTTGAGTCCAGGTGGCAAGCCAAAATTGGGCCCCTCCCCACCCACAACATACGGCTTCTTATTTCCCAGTCTTTGCACAGGCTGGCTACCATGTTAGAAATATGCTTCTCTTGCCTCTGTCTCTTAGAACTCCTAGGTCCCTTGCAAGAAATGTTTAAGGGCCACTCAATTTCCCAGATTTTTCCTGACTCTCTTGCAATTAATTATCAGTAAACATGTATTTCCCCAATGAAAACTCCTTGAGTATTGGGCCTGTCTTGCTTTTGCTTTGGAATCTGTAGCACCGAGCACAAAGCATGACACATAGCAGGCCTTTACTAAATAATTCTTGGTTTACTGACTTATTTGGTTCTTACAACAGTAGTTGTTTTCTTTAAAACAACTTTAACTATTGAGAATCAAATGCAAACTTGTGTACCCTGCTAAGGCTACCACCCACTATTTCTTTAACTCATCAGAACATTTAGAAAAGACAGTGGTCTTTTTGGTCCCAGGAGCCCTTTGTACTCTTAAAAATTATTGAGGACCCCTGAAAGAGCTTTAATTTATATGGCTTATATCTATATTTATTAGAAATTAAAATGTGTTAGTATTACTATGAAAATAATTTTGACCTTGAAGACTCCCTTGATAAGAATCTTAGAAAATGCTCAAGGGTCTCCAGACTACGCTTTTGAGAACCACTGGATAGGAAATAGGGACTTAACCTGTAGTTTCATCACTATAGGGGATTTCCAGGTAAAGAAACTTCCCCTCTCAATACAAGCTGGTGCCTTCTCTGCACTTACAGTCTTGGAGAGTTGCCTCGAATGCTAAAAGGTGACATGATTGGCTCAGGGTCTCACAATGATCACATATCAAAGGTGGGACTTAAACCTAGGTTTTGAGGCCATCTCTATCGACCTTGCCTTTCTGCTTCCATGTAGGTTGTGGCACTGACATCAGGCTATTCCTGAGTCTACCTGCCATTCATTCATACATTTGGTCATCACATGACCAACAATGAGCATATGCTCATTGTTATGCCAGACACCATAGAGAATATAAACAAAATTCCTAGCTTTATGTGCAGCATGCATTTATTAAACTCATTATCTTGTACTGAAGATAAATGCATTTAATTTCCATTTGTGAGCAAATGGATAATCTTCTTGTAGGAAGAAATTGCAATATTTAGAAGTCATTTTCTCACATTTTCAGCTTTATACATATAATTTTGTTGTGCACAAGTATATTCTGTAAACTTTGTTCTCTCATGAACTTCAAATAGCTCTTTTAATTCTGTGTATCATATTCTGAACCCAAATGAGAGCCCATAAAAAGACTTTTCATTTGTTCCTCTGATGGAAGCAAAACTCAGTCTTTTGAAAAAACTCAAAGTGCTTGAACTACCAGTCCCTTGGATTATCTCCTTGTAATGAATATGATTTTGGAGACCTATATCCTTTTTCTAGGCTCCTTTTGGTTGCCTCAGCTGGTATTACTGATAGCTACCATTGATACAGTGATTAGAACTCTTGGGAGAAAACATTTTGTGTGGAGATTTCTAAAAATCATTTGATTTCTTCAAGGTTTTCTAGGATGAAGGCTCATGCACACCACTCCTGGATTCAAGGCCAACAGATCTCACATATCAATTTAACTGTCAACGAATAAACTCTCACAACTACTTTATAAGGGAGGCAGGAAACAAACACTTGTCTAAACAGGCAGGGTGTCAGGTTGTTTAAATGAAAGCTCTATTGACCCCAAGCAAGGAAGAGGAACTCGCCCAGACATTCTAGAGTTTTAATGAGGTGACAATTTTCTTTTAACACTTAAAATCAGAACCAAACCATCAGAGAGAAAGGAGGGATAATATGACAACATCATTTTTAACGAGGAGTTAAAGTAGAGCATCTCAGATCCTAGGTAAGTGTACCCAGTTCCTTCTGTTCCCACTTCCTTTGGTTTATTCTTATTCCTCTAATATGCTCGTAATGAGGCCTTACTTACCACAAGTCTGTGCTGAGTCTTGATGGCATTGACAACAAGTTCTGTGAGGATATTCATTAAGCCGAGGTCTGTCAAAACAGGACAGCTCCGACCCCTTGTACTGAATATCCTGTGATCTCATAGACCCTGTTGGTAAAGAGGGAAGAAGGAAGAATGCATCAAGCTAACTCTTTGTTTCTGCACTTTCCTTTATGAAGCATTAATTAACATGAAAATGTGGAAAATTTCAAAATAACCTCTTCTAGTTTTTTAAGATAAGAGATTTAGCACTTTTAATTACTGGTAGGTTTAATCTTAAAATGAGGTCATTAAACATGGAAAACCATTTGTCAAGAAATCTAGAGGAGTTGGTAGGACTCTCAGGTTACAAAGAATTTCAATGTTCGTTTTTATCTGGTGGCATTAAGATGTTTCATACTTGTCAACATTTCTATAAAAATGCCATTCATTCTGTACCTCCCCCCTTCTTCCTGTCGTCGGGCCTCCCTCAGACTAAAAGACTATAGGGTTTATTTTCATTAATCTCCGATTACTTTAATAGCTCGTTGGTTCTCATTTTAGGCAGGTTTCCTGTCAAATTCTTTAACAGCCCTGGTGATAATTCACTTCTCCAGTTTCTTACTTAGAAACAGAAATAGAGACTTACAGCGGGGCTTCTTCTCCATGAACTGCCTCTTACAGTAGATGACACAAAGGATGAGCAGGGCCAAGAGAACAGTGGCAAGCGCACTACAGATCACAGCTGCCAGAGCTGTGTCTCGTGGACTGGAGGTGGTGGATGGGATCTTCACAAGGTTTACTTTGGTTGTACCTGAAACGAGATGAAAGATCATCAGTATTAAGTATCATAAGAAGTAGAACAATGCAGGTAACTCTATGGTGACTAATCATACTACTGCCCCTCTGCCGTGGTCAGACCACATTTGGAACACTGGATTCACTTATCCACATATGAAGAAGAGCATGCATGAGCTAGAACCTAACCAGATGGAAAGAAACCAAGACGGTGAACAGCCTCAGAATAACACCATCTAAGGATTGCTTGAAGGAGCCAGAGATATTTAGCCTGGAGAAGACTCAGGGATGCATATAATAATGTGTTGTTGGGAGACCTCGTTTCTAATCCCAGCATGTCCTTTGCTAACTATGTGGCCTTGAACAAGTCATTTGATGTCAAATGGGTATGTTGTATAAGAAAACTCTAAGTTCTCTTCAGCTTTGTAGCTATTGTCCAAATTATATGAGGGGCTGCCACACAGAAGGAGGGCCCTCTCTGAAGTGCCTTCTAGCTCTGAGAGTACATGATTCTGAGATTAAACACTGAAAGCAATGTATGAATAAAAAGGAAGACTACGTATTTCCAAGTGTACCTCATATACAGTAAAGTTAAAAAAGGGAAAAAATCTTCCTGTCATATTTTGCAGGACATACTGAGAGAAACACACATTTTAAAACCAAAAAAAATTAAAATTCTTGGATCATTCTTGATCCCATATGGCAACTGAATGAGTTAAATATCCCAGCTGCTACACTGGTCAGTTACAGGAATGCCTCCACCTGCTGAATTTTGGAGAAAAGACTGTCATAGCATAGAATGATCAACACAATAAAACCCAAGTAAACAACATTATCAAGTAAAAGAAACTGTTTCTAGCACAACTAATCTATATTCCTCCATAGTCTATCTTGTACTATATTTATCTCTGGATGTCATTCCTCTACCTGACTATGAGAATAGATTGTAAATTCCTTGAGGATTTACAGTATAGGTGACACCAAAACTATACTAAATATAACTTTACATCACTTGCTGGGTGAACTTTGGGTAAGTAATGAGAAGGAAGGAAGCAACATTTGAAGGACAGAAATAAGCAACGACTATGTGCCTGTTACTGTGCTAAAAATTTTACACATTTTATCTCATTTCATCCTCACAACAACCCTGGGAGGCAGGTGTTACTATCATCCTCATTTTAGATAGGAGGAAACTGAGGCAGAGGTTAAGTGACTAGCCCAGGATCACACAGCTAGAAAGTGTCTGAAGCTGGATTTCAACTCGGTTCTGCCTGATTCTAAATCCAGTACTGTCATTTACTGGACCATCTAACTACCTCTAGCAGCTGTCATAATCAGTACACTGTAGAGGTGTTTAACAGAGAATTTCTAAGAATTCTATAACATAGAATTTGCTATTACTTTCAGTACCTTAATTTAGATACTCTTCCATTCATCTGTAATGGACAAAATAGATTTATTTTTAAGGACCAGAAGAGATCACTTCCTTTAATGCTTATTTAATAAGATCATCTACTTCAATTTCCTCTTTTCCAACAATATTAATGAATGATGAAAATATATTGGATTTTTTCACCTTTGAAATGTATTTAAACCAAGGAATTAAATCTGTTTTTTAAACTGGGCAAATGCTCTGGTTCTGTTCATTCCTGTTATATAGAGGATCTCAAAATGTTATAGCTAGAAAGAATCTTAAATACTGAGTTCAGTTCTTTACTTTACTGAAGAGGATCCAAGGACATAGAGGATTCTGTTGTTCAGTTGTTTCAGTTGGGTCCAACTCTTTGTGACCCTCTTTGGGGACATCTTGGCAAAGACACTGGAGTGGTTTGCCATTTCCTTCTCCAGCTCATTTTACAGATGAGGAAACTGAGACAAACAAGGTTAAGTGACTTGCCTAGAGTAACACAGCTAGTAAGTGCCTGAGGCCATATCTGAACTCAGGTATCCTTGATTGCAGGCTCAGTACTCTATCCACTATGCTACCTAAAGTCATACCAAGCTGGTAGAAGAGCTGAGACCAGAGCCTAGCCCTCTTGATTCTTGGCCTACTATTCTACATAACATTGAGCTAATTCCACAGGTGAAACGTAAGAGACAAGGCCATTTAATTAGTTCAAACTTGATAGGATCAATATTTCAACAAGCATTTATTAAGCTCCTATTACATGCCAGGCCCTGTACTAAAGGCTGGGGAATACAAATAGAAAGAATGAAAAAATCCCTACTCACCAGCAACTTTTATTTTCATAGAAGAGATACATGCATAAGTAAATATAGATATGAATATAGATACAGATATGACTAGGGACTGGACCTGTGATTTCACTAGGGAACACTCTATGGAGGTTGTAATCTAGTCTTCAATCTTAGTCTTAGTTGCCTAGAACTGAGAGAGATTGTGACTTACCTATCCAGTGTCAGATGACTGCTATATGTCCAAGGCAGGACTGGACCTCAAGTCTTCCTGGCCCTGAGGCCAGGTCTCTATGCACTATGCCACACTGCCTCTTATACGTATGTAGGTATATACAGAATAAATATAAAGAAAATAAATGCAAAGATAATTTGGGAGGAACGGTACTAGTAGACAAAGAAAGGCTTCATCAAGAAGGCTGCATCTTGATGAAACAAAGAGATTCTGTGAATCAGAAATGAGAAGCAAATTCATTCTAGGCACAGGAAATGGCCAATGCAAAGTTCTAGAGATGGGAACTGGAGTGTCACATATGAAGAACATGAAGAAAATGTGAGAGACAGTCAGTTGACTGGATGGTAGAGTATGGGAGAAGGGTAATGGACAATGAAGTTGAAAAGACAGGTTTGGGCCAGGTTGTGAAGGGCTTTCGAGACCACACAGAAGAGCTGTCCTGGAGGACTTAGGGGGTAGCTGGTGGCTATGGAATAGGGAAGTCACACGGCCAGATACAGATGTTAAGGAAAACTGCTTTGGACTCAGTGTATGGGATGGATTGGAGCAAGGACTACCTTGGAGTGGGGAGACCTATTGGGAGGCTGTTGCAAATCTAGGTGAGAGGTAATTCAGGCTGTGTGAGAAAAGGTGTCACATAAGAAATGTGGTGGAGGTAGAAACAGCAAGATTTGGCATTTAGATATGTGAATGAGGGATAGTGGGGGTGGGGAATCAAGAAAAATGCCAATCAGACCGGAAGGACGGCCTCACCTTTGAGTGAAATGGTTGATTGATACAGTGAGATTGAAGCTCAAAGGGTGGGAGTGGATTAGGGTTAGGGCTGGATACATAGAGAGATGAGTTTTCTAAATAGAGATGAAAAGTAAGGCCAGTGAGGTAACTAAGAGCCTAAGGAACTTGACGTTTAGAAGCTAAATATTTATTTCCCAGGATCTGATGTCTCTTACTGTGGTAGAAAGGAACTAGAATGACAGTGATTCCTAGAATAATCTGGACAAATCTCACTTGGGTATCCACAGTAACACTGCTAACAAATATTTTAAATAGCATTTACTTCCAAGTACGCCTTGTGTTTACAAATACATTTTATCACTTAAAACCCTGTGGAGATGTCATCATCAATAAAAAAAATCTTACTAAATGCATCTCTTCGTATGGTGCAAATTGAGCAGGCATTGTCCCTGACCTCTCAGAGACAGAAATCTATAACAGCTTATGTCAATGCAGACAAACAAATAAAAGGATTATAGATATTGTGGCAGCTGCACAAACAGGGGAAATGAAATAATAACCAAAATTTACATCCAATTAAAACAAATTATGTTATGGGGTTGAAAATGAATGGGGAAATGTGAAAGTGGTACAAATAGTGTTTGGTAGGGTTTAGCGAACTCTCACTCTGGCTGGATGAAAGTAAATTCTACTCCAGATTAATTAGTTATCTTACCCAGAAAACAAAACATCTTAGAAATAGTTAGTTTGGGGGAATATAATTGGGTATTTTTGATATTGTTAGTTGTCAAACTCAAAGTCAGTAATTAATTATGTCCTAGCTATCAATTGGTTACCAAGTATTTATGAAGTTTTGACAATGGGCCAGGTACTATGCTGAGTGATAGAGGTATAATTAAAAAATGAGACAGTCTGTGGCCCCAAGGAGCTTATATTGTATAGGGGTAGACATAGTATTAATTCTCATTCTAAGATCACTGATCGACTGTAATGAATTCAGTAAGACTGAAATTAAGTGGAACACAATGGGGATGGGGAATGTTCTAACTGAATGTTCAGACTGAATATTATTAATCGTGGAATGTTAGGGTCAAAAGGGACCTCAGATATCGAATTCCTTCATTCTACAGATGAGAAAAGAGGCAGCAAAGTAGCACAGTGGCTAGAGTGCCGGGCCTGGAATCAGAAAGACCTGAGTTCAAATCTGGTCTCAGACACTATCAGTGTGACCCTGGGCAAGTCAATTGCTGCTTGCCTTAATTCACTGGAGAAGGAAATGGCAAACCACTAAAGTATCTTTGGGAGAAAACCCCATATGAGGTCACAAAGAGTTGTACAGGACAGATGAAAAAACTTAGGCTCAGAGAGGTTGTAACTGGTCCAAGAGCCTGGCTATATCTAGTAGTGTTAAATCAAGGCTGATCAGAAAACCCTTTTTAGTTTGGCCCTTGTTGGAAATATAACTTTATAAATCAAACATTTATTAGTTTATTTTCTTTCTGAAGTATTTTAATAAATATAATTTGATGCATCTTTCTTGATTATTTATGGTATTTTAGGCTCATTTAATAATGTTTTATTAATGCTTTTTGTTTTTACTTCACAGTCATTTGTGGATATATCCCCATTCACCCACTCTTTGAGTTTCTCATCATTACAAGGCAAATGAGGTAAGCAAAACCAATGACCCCAGAAACTGCATGTAACGTATGTATCAATGAAACAGCTAATTATTTTGAATGTCAGTTCAGACCCAAAGTGTGCTGACCTCAGAACACACCCAGAAAGTTGTTTCTTAAGATAAATCCTAAATATCGGCTTGGAGTCTTGGCATACACTGCTTGGGAAGTCAAGTACTGGGATAGCATAGAGAGCCTGGAGTCAGGAGGACTCCAACACTTACCAGCTGTGTGACCCTGGGCAAATAACTTTACCCTTATCTGCCTCATCTGTAAATGGGGATAATATAATAATACTTTCTTACTTTCCAGGGTTGTGGTGAAGCTCAGATGAGGTCACTGTAAAGCACTTAGCAAAGTGCCTGGCACATAAGTGCTGTACAACTGTTATCCGTTATCGTTATTAATGGGTTGAAGAGTCTGTATATGCAGAATTCTGATTATCTGGTTGTCTGATTGTTTGTGTAAGCTGGTTCCAGTTGGTTTGAATCAGAATCCTTTAGGAAATGGAACTGAGATTGCCTCATTTACAGCAAAAATGAAGCACTGTTTTTCTCATCTGTGAGTTCCAATTCTTCCACCCTAAGTGATACCAGCCACACACCTCTAAGTTCCCTATCAGTATTTTACAGGTATCTTGGATACCTCTAGTGATTTTTCCACCACCCCACCTTCAAACCCTCTGCCTTTTATTAGGGTTCTGATGATGCTTTGAAGGGACAAGGTATGTGAATGTGTACATCCTTTGGAAAGTTTTACCTTTACCACAAATGACAGTAATCTCTTGATTAAACAATAACTGAAGGCCTATGCAGTGCTGAGCACTATAGCAGGGGATAAGGGGACATATTTATAAACAACAGATAGAGTTCATGCCCTCACAAATTCATGATCCAATAATCTGAGCCGGTAGAATGAGTGCACAAAGATGAATGAAAGTAATTGGCAAAATACAGGCAATTACCTGTATGTTCGATTTTTTTGTACTCGATACATGGGATTAAAAAGACACAGAAATTCAAATAATAGATATGCCCCTCTCTCCAGCCAACTTCTCCCCTGCCCATTAAAAAAAGCCCAGGCATGCCAACCATATGTTTTCTCTCACTCCCTTTAATCCTTGGTTACATAGACAATCAAAATAGAATTGGAGAAATGTGGCTTGGGACAAACAAGAAGTGTGTCTAATACTGAGCTTCGTAAGATGGTAATGTCACTATGAGTGAAGGTCTCCACCTGTTGAAATCTTACCCATCCTTTAAGACCAAAATGCTACATCCTCTGTAAACCCTGAAACACATGTAAATGTGTTTGTTTAAAGGCTGGTCTGATTGCTCAAAGCAGAAGTAGGTAATCATAGCATCGTAGGATCACAGATGTAGAACTGAAAGAGACCTTAAGAGATTTTCTAGTTTAATTCTCATATTTTACAGGATAAGAAACTGACACTCTGGCAGGTATCTATGCTCATGGCACTTTGTTCTACACTCATAGGACAGGTAAGTGCTCCAGGCTGAGCCTCATGTCTGGACTGCACATTCTTCTTACCTCTGCCTCTTTCAAAGCTCATCTGGGGCATCATTTCAGTTGGGACTTTTCCTGATCCTACTTCCTGTTGTCCAATGAGCCACAGCACACCAGCCCCTTCTATCCTTTACCATCTCCCAAAGGCTGTCCAAGTTCATGTTCGTTGTTCCACCACAGATCCTCCCTCACCCTTGACCCAAATACTTTACATATATATATGTTATTTCTCTGCCCTCTCCTCCACAACTCCCAAAGAATTTAAGCTCTTTGAAGGA
Source organism: Potorous gilbertii (assembly GCA_028658325.1). NCBI lineage: Eukaryota > Metazoa > Chordata > Mammalia > Diprotodontia > Potoroidae > Potorous > Potorous gilbertii. The sequence goes on along the minus strand of CM053771.1, from coordinate 156,572,329 downwards.
AAGGAAAATTTTCTATCTATCTCCCCAGAACCTAGCCTTGTACCTGGAAAATGATAGCCATGCCTTATCTTCCCCATTAAGTTCCTTGAAGGCAGTGAACATGTTTTATATGTGTTTAAATCCTTCCCCTCATAAAAACCTAGCACAGTACCTTGCCCATAGAAGGTGTTCAATAAATATTTTCTTGGTTGTGAAAGGACACCACTATTATCTCAAGCAATGATTAGCTTTGAGAACAGAAATGCAAACAAAATTTACAAAACTTTGAATTTTTCTTTTCTAAAGTTCTTTATCTCTTAAATCTATTTCATATAAATTGCAATTAATTCTTTGATTTTTAATCTTCTTCCAGCATAAAATTATATTTAATGAAAGTTCAAGAAAACTGAAAAACTATTTTGACTGACATTTTCAAGTGAAAATATTAATGAATAGCTCTTTGCAATATCAAATGAGACAAAGATGCAGTTTTAGAGTGGAAGAAAGCCTTTTGTTAATTCACACTGGTTAAACAAAAATATCTATGGTAACACTAAACATATGAAATCCAGATGTGCCACTAAGGAGTTGCCAATAAACAAAAGAGTTGGATTTTTTCAGTTGATTTGTACCAAGTACACTGACACCGGATAAATGTAAAATGAATGCCTTCCTCATTTACTGAATCTTCTCAAGACTTTGGTCATAAAATTGTGTTTTGTAGTTTAAGAACTTCTGGAAGTTCTTTGCCTAAAATGATTTTTTTTGAGGGCTAGTCTATCCAAATGTAACCATTTCAGTTACTTCTCCATGCATCAACAACAGATGCCTTATTATTAATACCAATGGATTGACAAATGGGAGTTTTCTGATTTTTTAATATAGTAGAAAAAAATCATTGATGCATTTTTTGCATAGGGATTAGGTACCAACAAAACCAAACTTTAACACAGAGGGAAGAATTCACTAAATGTTTTCTATTGTAACTTAGAAGAGTAGCTAGGTGGCACAGCAGATAGAGTACGAGGCCTGGAGTCAGGAAGACCTGAGATCACATCTGGCCTCAGACACGTACTAGCTGTGTGACCCTGGGCAAGTCACTTAACCCTGTTTGCCTCAGTTTCCTCATCTGCAAAAATGAACTAAAGAAGGAAATATCAAACCACTTCATTCTTTGCCAAGAAAACCCCAAATGGGGGTTTTCAGGCATGACTGAAATGACTGGACAATAAAATTCAGCTTAAAGCTAAAGAATTTATGACAAATTATAACGACTCCAGTACAATATTTAGCAGTATGAAATCACAAACTATTTTAAGAGAAGCGAAGCTTAGTAACTGGTAAACTCTCTCAGTACTCATCATTTTAACAAGATTACTTAATATAGGAAAATACTGTTTTTTCAAATGACTAAAGAATTTAGACAGATACTAACAGTATTGGGACAAGGTTTTTTTGGTAAAGAAAAAACAAATATATTCAGTACAAAACACATTGGATTCAGTCAGAGGATCTTTAATTGAATCTCAACTCAGTTTAGTGGATAATCTTAAGTAATCTTGAATATATTTTGTATAACAATCTTTCTGTGTCTTAGTTTCTACACTGGTAAAATGGTGATGGATTTAAGTTTGGGAATGATGATGAACTGGACAAAGTCCTTTTCAACTCTAAATCTATGATCCTATCATAATTTCTAGCTCTAAAACCTGTGACCATCTTGACCCCATTTTTTTTTTTAACAACCCACATAAATGATTTTCCTTTTTATCCTGATGTTTGCTGATAGGAGGTAAAGTATCCCACACTATGGTACACACGGGAGATATTGTCTCCTAACATCTGTAGCAGACAGTCAGTTGCATGTAAGGCCTAGATCCAAAAGTTCATCATGTCAGACCACAGTTTTCAAATATGCTCCAAGTGCTGGCTTTGAAGCATTAAGTTTCCAAGTTAATGCCCTATAGTGTTTTTAGGAGGATTTTTTTTTTAACGTAGAACTTTTTTTTAAGTGCAGCTATGCAAGTATCTTTTCATTTGTTTAAAAATCTTGCAACAGTTGTTTATAAATACAGGCCTTCAGAGCCTGATTTCTTCTTTTCAAGTACACTACTTTGACATAGTTATAATTACTGGCACTTTGATGGTTTAAATTTAAGTGAATAACCTCAGAGCCTGGAGGTAGTCTTCCATTTTCATTATTTTAACACTAAAAGTGAAGATCCAGACAGTCACTTTATTATGAGCAGAAACTCCCCAGGGAGTATGTTTCAGTGTCTTTGATTTCCATTTGAACTTGAATTTGCTCATCATTCATTTCCCCTCTTAAAGTTTCCCCTGGTGCTCCATCAGGGCAAGGCAATGACCCTGACGTTTTGAAGATTGTGCCAGGGAAGTATGCAAGCTCTGACAAGTCCATCCAAGGGGCAAAAGGCTTCAAGTCTGGGCCTGGTGACAGACTGTAGGTCTGCTGTCTGAGAGCCTGCATGGCTCAGTTCAGAGAGCTTCAGCACCAAATTGGCCACAGGGCAGTGAATTTTTTCAGCCACAGAAACTCTCAAGGAGCAGCTACTAAGATATGAAAAGGCTGTGATTATGGTCCTTGAAGAACTGATGAAACCATAGCTCTTTGAAGTATTAAATTCATTCTCATTTTATTATGTCTTACTTAAAAGTTGAGCATAGAGCATTGAGCACTGATAAGTCAGGAGAACTCATCTTCCTGAATTCAAATCTGGCCTTTGACACTTATTAGCTGTGGGATCTGGGGCAAGTCACTTCACCCTCTTTGCCTCAGTTTCCTCAACTGTAAAAACGAGCTAGAGAAGGAAATGGCAAACCACTCTGGCATCTTTGCCAAGAAAACCCCAAATGGGGTCCTGAAGAGTCAGACATGATTGAAATGTTTGAACAACATCTTAAAGATAAACACTGACTCAATTGGAGTGAAAAATATTTCCACTTAAGATACACGATTCACAAAGACTAGTGAAAACACGCAACTTTTGGTTATTCACTATATTATAAACTAAACAAATGATTGGATCTTTGTGATGTCTCCCCCAAGTCTGTATCATTAGCTTCTACCGTTCCATTTATCAACTGTTCAGTTTTCTTAGGGTGGGCCTGATACAGCTAAATATGAAGAAGGGAGGATCTCAGAGTAGATTTGGTTCCAACATTTTGTACTTTCTTTCTTGGATGGTGATACCATCATCACCCATAAGTGTTCCACTTCCATGTTCAAGAACAAGAAAATTGCTCTGATTCTTTTATCATTCCATCTCCCTGTTACCCTTCCTGTTATCAAACTCATTCTTCTTCTTTACTGGGACCCCTCCACTCTTCGGTACTTTCTCAGTCATCACCCTGGTTCTGGTTATACTGTCCTCCCTTCCTAGTCATGACCCCTTGGTGAACCAGTTCACTTCTGCATTCTCTTTGTCAAACTCCATGAGTCATCACAATGCCAAGCATGGTCCAAACCAGATTAAAGTATAATTGGAAAATATTTAACAAAATAAATAAAAATACAATAAAATATAGATAACATTACATTTTAAAAATTCAGTCAACCTGCCACCTACTGAGATACCTATGTGTGTAAGAGTGGCCCCCATTCCTATATAACACCTCTGGTTTATACTGAAATTGCTTCCTTCCTGGTACTATCACCACCACACCCAACCCTAGATCACTCCCACCATTCTCTTTCTTTACTTCTGTTCACATGGTCTGTCTGTGTTTGTCCTTTGTTTTTGAGGAAGACCATGACATCAGAGAAATGATGACATGACTTGCACTTGACTTTGTTTTGAGTGAGGGAGGGCTGTGCAGGTCACCAGCCTCACTTTCCCCTCCTGAGTCATCTGGATCCAATGACCAGATATTCATCAGGATGACTGGAGAAGGCCAAGGATGCACTGGGAGAGGTGTTAAAAGGAACTAGAAGAAACCACCACACAACCATATTGACTGAGTCCACTCCAGATTTTATGTTATCTAATTTCAACAGGGCCCTCACTGCTGAAAGGCAATCCTTATATTCTTCTGTAATTGGGTCTCTCTTCTACTCACTACAAGGACTATTTTAAACTCTTTCTTGGGCCTTCCATAGAGCCCATTCTTGTATTTTCTCATCTGAGGACTTTTACCCATATTTGCCCCAAGAAAATAGAGGTCATTCATGATGACCTCCCTCTTTTCTCCTTTTTCTCATCTTCCATCTATCCTCTTGGCGTTATCCTTCATGGTCTTCCTTCCTACATTTTACATTTTCTGTTGAAGGGGGTCCTTCTGTTTGCCAAGGTCAGCATCTCCATATGTACCCTTGATCCCAACTACTCTCAACTTTCTGACAGATAGTCCCCACAGTTACTCCTTCACTTTCTAATTTTCAGTCTCTACTTATCTACTTGTTCCTTCTTTGTCATCTACAAACACATCCAAGTCTCCTTATCCTTAAAAAATCCTCATTATATACTGCCACTGTTGCTAGTTTTTGTATCATCTCTCTCCTCTACTTCTCTACTAAAATTCTTAAGAAAAAAATCTGTAATTGATCTCTCTTCTTTCTTTCAGGTAGTCTATAATCTGTTTTCTTACTTCATCACTTAACTTAAAATGCTTTCTCTGATGATATCTTAATTGTCATATCTAATTTTTTCTTTATTCTTCTCTTTCTTGACCAGTCTGGTGCATCTGACACTGTGGTTTACCCTCTCCTTCCAGACACTATTTCTTTCTCATTTTCATATTGTAGCTTTCTCAGTTCTTCCCTTACCTCTTTGACTACTCTTTAGTCCCCTGTGCTAGAGCTTCATTCTTTGGCATGCCTGTATAACTCTGGCTATCCTCCAAGGCTACATCATGGCTCTTTTCTCTTTTCCCTCCATATTCTCTTATTTAGAGACCTCACTCATTGCCATGGGTTTAATGATCATATCTATGCAGCTGACTCCCAGACATATATATATAAAATAACATAATAATGTAGCTTTTTATTGTTTATAAAATACTTTACAAAAACAACCATGGGAAGTACAGATGAAGAAACTGAGGCAGATGGAAGTTAAGTGACTTTCCCAAGGTCAAGAGATAGTAAATGTCTAAGGCCATATATAAAATCAAGTTTACCTGATTCCAGGTCCAACATTCCATCTACTGATGCCTAGTCATATCCAGCCATAGTCTCTCTCCTGAGATCCAGGGTGCACATCATAAATAGAACTAGATATTTTGCAGATACTTCAAACTCAACATATAGAACTCATTATCCTTTCCCCCAGAATTCCTTCTCCAAACTTCCCTATTCCTAAGGCAATGCTACTCTTTTATTCCCCTAGGTTCACAATGTTAAAAATCAGCCTTGTCTACTCAATCACAAATCTGTTTTCAGACACTTAACTAGCTGCATGACACTGGGCAAGTCACTTCATCTCTCTGTGCCTCAGTTCCCTTATCAGTAAAATGAAGCCTTCAATGACCTTTTCATTCTAAATCTATGATCTTGAACCGATGAGTAAAGTATGTAATATGTAAATAGACGTTAAAGTGTAAAATGTAAATGTAATATACAGCCAAGGAGGTATCAGGAGGATTTTATAAAGGCCATTTCCAATGTTTTAAAATGTTCACATTTTGAAACTGAAATGCTGAAAGTTTAAAATAAAACCTTATATTTTATTTCTGAATACTCCTAATTCAACGTGCTTTCTCATAAAAATCTTTGGTGTTTTAAAATTTCTAGTACATTAGAAATGTCTGACAAAATGAATTATTGTAAAATTTTATAGAGAGTTTCTCTCATGAGTGACAAGCTATTTATCTTCAATTTCCATCTGATACATTATCTATGCTGTTAGAAAACCTTAACTAAAGTCAATAGTTTTAACTGACCCATTTTTTCAGTGAACAGCACAGTGTAAAATAAGGCAGATAAGGCTTAATTCAAGTGTGGTAATTCACTAATAATAGGATATGTACAGACTGAACAGTCCTGAAAATCAATAGTTTAAAGATAACAATTCTGTAGTAATACTGTTTATATAATAAAAGGGATAATCTCCACTCTACTTTTAATTAATGAAAAGATAGACGATACTGCTGCTTGTCTAATATTAATACACCACCAGCATATAATGAATGTCTATATGGCATACATCATGAATGAGTGCATGATAAATTCCTTATGTACTAAAAACAAATTAAGGCTGAGTTTACCTGAAAGTATCTGAACCAAGGGAGCTTTGTCATACATAATACCAAGTCATACAGATGTTTTATCTACATATATACCCAGCAAATGATTTTCTAAAATGGAACTGACTCATTCTGCTTTGGTTTTAGTTTATCACAGACTGAATTGGGACACTTTAATGCATAATATTATCTATAATCACTTTTCTTACATTTCTTCATTTTCCTTCCAATAACCCTGTAAGTATATAGGGCAAGTATTGCCCCCATTCTACAGTTGATTTGATTTTCCAAAGTTTGATGTGAGGGCATGCCTACATTGGCCCACTAAAGTATTCTTTAAAAATATCTTTACATGGTTACATCCAAATAATCTGATTGTATGAGGCTCACTCTGCTATTCCAGCAATTTCATGCAGTTAATTTGGTTGACTTTCAAAAGTGTAGTAAAAATATGGACTTGTCTGGGATATTCCCTTAGACAGCTAAAATTATCTTTCTTAGCAGTGGGCATCTAACTATATGGTGACTACAGGGCAGCTTGGGAAACCAAAGGCTCTTTAATGAATGAGCACTATTTGCTGTTTAAATCTGGTCATTCATTCTGATGTCCTTATAATCCATATCTATGTGATCTGACATTAAAGTAGAAATAAAAAAGCTAAAACATTAAGTTTCTCTTCAGAGAAGGTTAAATTCCACTTCTTCTAGATAGATGGGTATCTTTTTTATGATTGCTAATTTTTATTGGCAGAATACCTCACATACAAAGACTCTTCATACAGCACAGTGTGAGAGTGTGCAATATGGGAGAGGCAATGGCATAGCAGAAAGACCACTGGACTTGGAATTTGGGGACCTGTGTTGAGTATGGGGTCAGATACTTACTAGTAAGCATGAGCCTCAACTGTAGAATGGGGGCAATACTTGCCCTATCTACTTACAGGGTTATTGGAAGGAAAATCTTTTTGTAAAATACTATGTACATTTGAGTTATTACTACTTCATACTTTAAAAGACCCATGACTTTGACAGGGCAGGTATTTCTTCCAGCAATCTTCCAGATCCTAATCCATTCATGCCCGAGTAGTTGTCTTTATGAGTTGTTCTGACCAAAAGAAACTGATCTTTGGAGTTGCTAATCTTTTTGTGCTGAGCCTATCTTGTGTAGTATATAAGTAGTGGGTGGTAAAGCCCATTGAGTTCAAACTTAGTTATTCTAACTCCACTCCAAAATTCTTTCTAACACCTCACAACTTTTACATATGTTCTTTATTTTTAATTTGTGTATTTATAATAGGACTTATTTACTCAAGGTTGTTCTTAAAACAAGTTCTACATAACTAATGGCTAGTAGACAATGAGACTTCATAAAATTTTGCTTCATGACCTATGTATATGTATGTACACATACATACATATACATATGGTTTTTGATTTTATATAGAACTTCAGATTAGCATCTTAAAATTCTTATATGGAAAGAAGAAATAAGAAAGAAAGGTAGGAGATTCATAGAGAAGGTGGAAAAGTTCCTGGGACCTAGGGAAATCTACATTTTCTACTATGTCTCTACTTTCCCTCTTTCCTTTATTCCTTATGTCATATACTCACTGACTTTTAAATCCAACTCCTCTTTGATGAAGAAGGGAAGGAGACCAGAGAAGGTTTGTCTGAAATCATTCTGCTAGGTAGTAACAAAGCTGTGATGAGAACCTAGTACTTTAGGCAAAGTCTTTGGAGTGGAATGAGAAACTGCCACTTTCCCACTGCAACCTTTCTCAGAAGTCACTGGCTTTCATACCATGCTTAAGCAAAAAATCTTAGCTGACCAAAATTGTTTTCCATCTGATACAGTTCTACCTAGTAACTTGGTTCCTCACAAAAAGAGAACAGTAGTATAACATAAATAAAAATTTAAAACCATAAAGAAACTGGAAGCTACAACTTTAACACAAAGTATTGTAACTGTAACTGTGGATTTGTTCCTTAAAAAATAAAAACTTCAAACTCTCACACTGTCATCATCATTCATTCCTGTCTATAGTTAGGAGTGTTTTAGATTTAAGAAGACAATCAAGTGCGATTTTTAAAGACTCTCTGAAAATACAATATAATCTAAACTCTGTGGAGACAGAAACTAACTCACTTTTACATTTATATCCCTGGCACGTAACACAGTCCTAGCATATCACAGGCACTTAATAAGTGTTTGTTGATTGTTTAGTAAGAATAAACATATGGGTAGGAAATGGTCTCATTTCTTTTGAATCTCTTCTCCTCCCCAGCAATGGCTTGCATATAGAAGATGCACAACAGATGCTAATTGATGGTCTGACATCAACACTCTCTTCATATGCTATCTTAAGAACTAAACTAAGAAAATAATAGAAAGAAATTAAAGAAATATGAGATGATTTGCACGCAAGGTAAAGAAAACAAAACAAAAAACCAATATTCATAATATTCACCATGAATAAAAAAATATATGGATAAAGTCAATGTTGAAAGGCAAGTAAACTCTGGTTAAATACAATGGACAAAATTATTAAAGTTAAATCATATACCATTCCTTTCCTTTTTCAAGCCATAAATGACATAGTAAAATATGAGCTCAGCTATAATATAACACACAATGACTCTTTTATGCTGTTCTGCTTAATTGTTTTAGTAGGTTTACTTTGGTAGGTTTAGTTTAATGATGAAGTTTTTTTTTCTGTTTGTGTGTTGTGCCCAAACAAAATTTCTCAATTAAAAAAAAAATTTAGAATGTTGTCTCTCTCAAAACTGTCCCTTATGCCCCATGGCTAGGAATGTCCTCTCCCTCCTCAGATCTGTCACTCCTATACACTCCTCATATTCCATTTTGTACTATAGGTATTTGTGTATCTATATTTAATCTCCCTTACTATAGGGTAAGCTCCTTGAGGTTTTGAACCTCATCCTATTCATTTCTGTATCTCTCCCAGCATTCAGTAGAACGTTGTCCATAGAAGGTGGTATTTAATAAATGGTTTATTCAGATTGCGCTAGCTCTATTATGGTAAATTTACTAAGACACTGATTCTCAAGCTTTCCAAGAAAATATTAAAGGACATCCTTGTATATATGGTGAGCTCATAGAACCATATTAATTTTGCCTTGTTTTGTGAATCCTTGAATTCATAAAAGAAGATATAGTGGAGATTTTAATATGTCTCAGGTTCATCAACAAATTAACAATTTTTCTTTTGCTCACAAACTAACATTGAATCGAAATGAGTTGTTTCACATAAAGAGGACTTAAAACATTTTTTGATAGAGCCTCAAACCTAGTGTGGCAGCATACTAGTATTATTATAATTTTGTTTTAATTAGGTACTTTCAGATTTTGGTCATAGTTCGAAAAAAGGTAAAGAGTAAGGGAGCTGCAATACCTTCTTACTTCTCCCCTAACAACACCTTGGCTCTTACATAGCTCATCATTCTCCCCAACCACGGCGAATCCTTAAAAGAACAAATCCTTTTATCAAGGGGATTTTGTTCTGTGAAGTTTGGATTCAGTCAAAGGGCTGCACTTGAGGACCTAGAGGGCCTCAAGGCCATAGGTTCCCCACCACTGGTTAGTAGATAGATCACCAGACCTGGAGTCAAGAACACTTGAGTTCAAAGCAGATCTCAGATGCTTAGTAGCCACATGACCTTGGGCAAGTCACTTAACCTCTCTTTACCTTAATCCAGAGGAGAGTTTCATTAACTGATTTCCAGGTCAACTCTCATTTCTAGACTGGAGATAACCCAAATCAGTTATTTTAAGTGTTACAACAGATTCCTAATAAATTATATGGGACCTGGGAAATGTGTAAGAGTTAAGGAAAAATAAGCTTTCTCTTCCCATTGCTCATCGTTTTTTTTTTTTTTTACAATCAATCCAAAAAAACACATATTTTATATGTAAATGGTCAAAGGATATGAGAAGAAATCCTAACTACCAACTGTTATTTCCAAAAATGTCCCAAATTACTAACAGGGAAATGCAAATTAAAACAACAAGTGTGAATTAAAACATCTCACACCAATCAGACCGGGAAAGATTATCAAAAAAGTAAAATTGCTTAAAAACAATGTAGGTGGTATATTTCTATTGATTAGTTTTGACCTGTAATGTCAAATACCAGGTACAATGCTGATTTCACTTGCATTACGAAAATCAAGTCCTTCTTAGTATTTTAACATATGAAGTTTTCAATTTTGACCATTTAGAATATTAAGAGAAAGGAAAGGGACCCATAAGTACAAGAAAGATAGGTCTTTTAAGATTAAAATTAGTTAAGATAGACCTCTTTACTACAGCACAGAATTGAAAACTAAGGGGATGCCTGTCAATTGGGGAACAGCTGAATGACCTGTGTCATGTTAAGAAAACAGAATATTATTTCACTCTAAGAAATAATCATATGGATAGTTTCAGAAAAACCTGCGAAGACTAAAATGACCTGATGCATGGTGAAGTCAGCAAAACCTAGAGAACAATTTATACAATAACAACAACACTGTTAAAACAACTTTTGAGAGACATAAGAACTATATTCAATAAAATGATCAACCATGATTCCAAAGGATTAATGCCACTCCTGCTTCCTTACAAAAGAAGCAGAAAAGTATGTGTATGAGTAAATGTTTGTGTATAAAATCCTTAACTCAACAAGCGCCAAATAAAATGAGCATCTTTATATGCAAAGTGGAACTGAAAAAGAAGAGTGTACATGGAACCATGAATCTCTCTTGGGTATGACTTACTTTTAGATATGTTCAATGTGGGAATTTGATTTTCTCTGCTATATGTATTTGTCACAAGCCTGTTCTGTTTTGTTTCATTTTTCTTCAAGGAGAGGAGATAAAAAGAAGAGAGAGGGTAGCACTATAATTGAAAGAAAGAAAGGAAGGAAGGAAGGAAGGAAGGAAGGAAGAAAAGGTAAGGAACATAAGAGGGCCATTAAAACAATTTAAAAATACACAAAAGAAAAAAAGGAGGGCCAGAAGGAAACATAGATAAGTAGGATGGCTTTGTAATTTATATATTGAAATTTTTATATGCCTAAGAAGAAAATAAGTCATACCCAAGAGAGATTCATGGTTCCATGTACACTCCTCTTTTTCAGTTCCACTTTGCATATAAAGATGCTCATTTTATTTGGTACTTGTTGAGTTCAGGATTTTAGATACAAACATTTACTCATGCACATATTTTTCTGCTTCTTTTGCATTTTTTGCCTGCCTTTTTAGTGCTATCTAAATGGTTCTGCTGTCACTTTAACCCATACTTGCCCTTCAGTTGCAGTTTGACCCAAGGCTGAATTGGGTGTCAGACTAAATAATACTAAATACTTCATCCTGTTATTACTCAGACCACCTAGGGTTCTTTTTCTTGAAAGAGGGAAAAAGACAACACAATAGGTTAGTGACTATCCCAGATAGGAAGTCTACCTTCCTGCAAATATTGACTATATAACTGATGAAAGTTCAATTTTATATAAGCTGCAGTAAAAAAAAAAAACTAGGGAGAAGAAAGGACTTAATTCCAATTAAAAAAAGAAATTATTTTCTTAATGTTCTAAATGTATGTCAAAATATTAAGGACTTGATTTTCATAATGTAAATGAAATGAACTCTATACTTAGTACTTAACATTATTAAATAGAAATGTGTTACCTACATTGTTGTCTTTTTTTAGCAAGATGAAAACTATAAAAACATTCTTTTCTAGTTCCAGGGTTTTCATCTTTTTATTGTGAAAGTCTTCACAGGATACAATGCTGATGTTTACTGACTCATGATGCAGTGAAGCTTTTAAAATCTGACACCAATAAACTAAAAAGGCCATTTAACAGAACCCCAGCATTATGGCCTCTTCAACATCTGTACTGAGGGATGTGCTAGCTCAAAAAATAGTTTTTGTGTATCCACTGGGACCAACAGACAAGACTGCCAGCTGGGAGTTAGAACAAAGATACGGAACTTGGGCTTTTGCCCTTCTCATTTCTGTGTCCTGGCTCTCCTTTAACCTTTTGAATACCAGAGCCAGCCCTCACAGCTGCAATCTTTTATACTCTTGATGGACAAATGACCTTGTTGATAGTAATAAACCTTGTTGATAGCCCAAACTTTGAGATGGAAAGCTTTTAACTGTTAGGTTCCCTATTAGATGATTTTTACTTTATCTTTTATGATTTCTCATAAGATGATAAATCTATAGTTATCATTATCTAACAACGTCTCCCTGAAAAAAACAAGGCCTGGCATTTAAAGTCACATGGATGTGCTACTTTATACCATATTTTTGGAAGCAGATAAGAGAAAAATTTAAACTCACTTTTCATTCAATTTCCTCTTATTCAAAATTAATACTGCCCATTCAAGAAAGTGTTATTTCACTGCTGACTAAATCTTTGGTGACAGCAAGAGCTTTGGGAAGAACTGGAGGGAGTAAAAATAACCTGAAGCAAAGAAATATTTTGGAAGCATATTCTTGATCTGCCTATTCTCTGTCTAGCTCTGTCTAAAGTCACCTGGCTCTTTGAGCAAAATGACTCTTCGGCTCCATGGGGCATGAGAAATGACTGCTCAATTCAATAAAAGACACAAACCACGAAATGAACCAGGCAGGCGTTCTGATTTCATTGAATATCTGGTCAGGTCAGTTAGGGACGGCCACTCCAATGTGTATATTGACACATTCAACTGCTCCACTGCATGAGCATGAGTTACCTTCAGCTCTGTTCCCTAGGCTCAGACCCTTTTACTTGGACCTCCTTTGATTGGTATCTGAACGTGTCTAAACTAGGCCATTCAGCCCAGTATATCTACTGACTGGCTAAAGACACCAGATCATGCTTCAGTTTCCCATTCCATTCAGCCATGCACCCAGGCCATCTCCCCACCTGCCTGCTTCAGAGTTTGTAAACATCCTGCTTTCTACTTCTCCAGAACAAAACTCCCTTCCTTGACCTCTTCTCCCCATATGTCTTGCCTTCCCTTATGTAAGCTCTAAAGTTAGTGGTTGTCTCTAAAAAAATGTATTTCTAGCTCTCAGCTTCATTCCTGGCACACTGTATGCCCCTAGTAAATGCTTTATCCTTACTTATTCTCATAGGAAAGTTTTTATTTATTTTAAACATGGAAACAGAGTACAGAGCAGATGTACTAGACCAAGAAAAAATGACTCAATATGCATATCCTAAGTTAGCTCAGTACATATAAACTTAGAAAAGTGATGGCTCTTTCCCACTATCTATTTAATTTCACTTGATTCCTCTGGCATAGAAACTAAAAATTTCCCTGGCTGGCTTAGATTTTTTTCAGATTTTCTGAGGCATAGTATAACAAAATAACTTGATGATATGAAAAAATATGTTAGGTAAACTTTTACATGTTAAGTATTTGCTTAAACTGATTGCATCCATATAGAATTAACAATAATTGGTTACTTCTGAAAGTTGCTTGTTAGGAACTCCACAGGAAGTGGAGAGAAGTGTACTCTTAATATCTAGGTTTGGAGTCACAAAGATTGCTTATGAGGCTTGTTTCTGGTGTGACCTTGGGTAAGTCACTTGATCTCTCTAAATCTCAGGTTTTTTGATCTGCGATATGAGGATCAGGAGAGCTACATCACAGAGTTACTGCCAGGCAGAGGCTTCACAAACACTAAAAGTGCCTTATGAATGAGTTATCATAAAGCATTTTAATGGCTGACATAAAAATCTAAAATAGTAGGAAGTCTGCTTTTCAAAGCTTTTGAATATTTTGACCTAACAGCTAACAATGCTGTGGGGAAAAAATACACAGTGTATAGATAGTTAAGTACATTTAAGAATTACTTTCCAATTCTTAATTTTCAAAAAATGTATCTAAATGGCATCTACTCTACATCTGTATATACAGAGTAGGCATTCAATGAAATTCTTTTCGGATGAAAAGAATAAATGGATGTTATACATCTTAGTCTCATGCATGAAAAAATAAATGCAATTAGTTTCATGGGGGTTGGGGGAAAGGTATACCAATATGGAGTTTGAGGAATTTTGGTTTTCAACAATTACCTGATATTTTAAGTCTCAGAACCACTTGTACTTTGCAAGAAAGCATTTGCTACTGTTTTGCTGTGTGCAGTTATGCCCGACTCTTCTTAGTCCCTTTTGGGGTTTTCTTGGCAGAAATTGAAGTGGTTTGCCATTTTACGGATGAGGAAAATGAGGCAAAAAGGTTAAGTGACTTGCCCAGGATCACACATCTAGTAAGTGTCTGAGGCTAAATTTGAACTCACGAAGATGTCTGGCTGACTCCATGGCCAGAGCTTTATTTACCATGCCATCTAGCTGCCAAAGAAATAAAATTCATGCCACAGCCTTTTGAATTCTTGAGAAATGAAGTATCGATGGAAAATACTCTCAAAGACAAAAAGGGAACAAAAGGAATCCCCAAGGGAGCTGCATGACTTTTGAGGTTTATGGTCTTGCAGATTTTTCATAAAAACAACCTTTATAAAGCCACTAAACCTTAGTTAATGCTGAAGGAAATTACTCTCTCCCTCTTATTCCACTTCTGTAATCCTTGAAGAAAAAATATTTGTCATGTTTAGTTAATAAATATGACAGATGGAGTCATAATTCTTACACTGGTACAAGTACATGATTTTTTTCTCTCTGTTGGTCAAGCACACAAATGAAATGCACAACCCAAAAAGGTTTCAACAGCATCGATAAATGGTCCTTAAAAGTTGACCTTTAGGATCCATCCTTCCTTGGTATAATCTTAAATTATACCTTCCTAATGTCTTTTCTTTTTTTATTGCCCATTCACACATCTGTTAGGTATCTGAGACTGGATTTGAACTCACAAAAGTCTTTCTTGACTCCAGGCCTGGCACTCTATCCACCGAATGTCTTTTCTACCTTACAAATTATGTTCTATTATTTTCCAGGCAGGGTAAATCAATGACATTCCATTTCTGATTCCAAGCTTTTGAGTGTGCTTCTCCTACACATCCCTTCTTCTTCTGCCATGTCTTTTCTTTCCTTAAAGTCTACCTCAAGTCCCAAGTCTTTTCCCAAGTAAATGAAAGTGGAGGTGAGGCAGACCCTTGTTATTAGCACATGTTAATGCAAAGAGACAATCCAAATCAATCCCTCTCAACCCCATCATTTGCCTTAGAATGGGAACCCCAAGAGGTGTGGGGGGGGTCTTCTCTACATTTGTTTCCTATGGTCATAGACACAGTATGGGAGTTCAGATATCTGGCTTTTTGCTGGGCTAGGCTCTCAACTCAGACTAGCATGCTTCTTGACATTACAGGGTCTCCACTTGCAATGTTTGCCTACTTCATCACTGTTCGTATTTATTTATTATAACTGTTAGAAACAGGTGAATGCAATTCATCCTTCCTTTTGTAAAATTCCACAAAAAGAGGCTGACCAGACTTCATTTTCTTTTTTCCAAACCTACCCTACTTCTCAATATAAAATATTTTAAATTCTGGGATAGCCTTTCATAACCTACAACCTGTTTCTTCATAAGTAAATATTTAAACCCAGTCACTGCTTTAAACGTCTGCAAGAGACAGAAGATAAAAGCCAGAGAAGGTAGATTTATGACTAACTAGGTAATCATCAACTGTTGCTAGTTCTCAGGGGTCCTGATCAAAGTTTCAAAGCCTCACTATGAGCAAAGGAAGTGCATGCCCTCCTGCTAATGCTCCCAGGCAAACAAAAACTTTGCAAAGCATCCCCCAGATACAAAGGATAATGTCGATTTGCTGAGGGGAGACATTTACACTTTTCCTTTTCACCTATAACGGTCAAATAGAGCTAATGGTCTGCAAATATTTACACTATTTTGTATTGGAAGTAAAGAGCAATCCAAAAAATGTGATGCAACTCTTTACATTTTTGGCAATTTTTACATGACTCCCCGATAGTGATGGGCAGTAACATTAAGTAGGAGATCACATGTTTGGAAACGTAAATGATCGCAGACATTGGTTATTGAATTTAGAGAGCCCTTTCCTTCAAAGAGGTGGAAGAGGAGAAGACAGAACATTAAAAATCTATAACTACATTTGAGAGATCAACAGCAGCACCTATCTGACAGGGAGGTTGTGAGAATCAAATGAGATAACACATGTTTTGTAACATCACATAAATGCTACTACTGATGTAATTGTCATAATTACTATTATGGCTACCTAGGTGGCATAGGAGGTCATGTACAGGAACAGGAGTCAAAAGACCTGAATTCAGATCCAGCCTCAGGAACTTACTAGCTGTGCTTATTAGTTGTATGACCCCGAGGAAGTCGCTTAAATGCTGTCTGCCTCAGTTTCCTCATCTGTAAGATGTGGATAACAATAGCACCTGCTCCTCAGAGTTGTTATGAGGATGGAATGAGATGATATTTATAAAGATTTTGCAAATCTTAAAGGG
This sequence comes from Potorous gilbertii, assembly GCA_028658325.1. Taxonomy (NCBI): domain Eukaryota; kingdom Metazoa; phylum Chordata; class Mammalia; order Diprotodontia; family Potoroidae; genus Potorous; species Potorous gilbertii. The sequence goes on along the minus strand of CM053771.1, from coordinate 156,555,695 downwards.
CTATATAAATGCTAGGTAGCAGCAGCAGTAGCAGGAAAGAGGCAAGCATTGGATAGAGGACCAGACCTGGAAACAAGAAGATTCATCTTCCAGAGCTCAAATCCAGCCTCAGACACTTACTAGCTATGTAACCCTGGGCAAGTCACTTAACCCTGTTGGCCTCAGTTTCCTCATGTGTAAAATGAAAGGGGGAAGAAAAAGGCAAACCAGTCCAATATCTTTAACAAGAAAACCCCAAAAGGGGTCATAGAGTGTCAATCAGGACTGAAAGGACTGATCAATAGTAACAACTATCTTGGACATTGTACTAAGTGCTGCTGATTCAATAAGACGCAAAAGACAGTCCTTGCGCATTGCTCTACAGTACTTGTTTTGAACAAAGAATTATCGAAGTTGTCATTCAATATTTCATTAAAGACTCCACTGTCATGTGAGTGATGGAACATTTAAAGAATGTCATTTAAAGCTTATGGTATACCCATAACATTCTAGGCGTTACATAGCATAAGGAAAGAGGATAACTGCCTGTAGTAGTGAATAGAGAGCTAGCCTTGGAGACTGGAAGGCCCAGGTGCAAGACCCATCTTTGACACATACTGGTTGTGTTATCCTGGGCAAGTCCTTTAATCTGGGCAGGTCTCTAAGACTGTAAGTTGTAAAGAATTTGACAGGGTACATTGTAGGAAGAGGAAGGAAGGAAGGAAGTTAGAAAGAAAGGAGAGAGGAAGGAAGGAAAAGAAAAAGAGGGAAGAAAAATACATACCCAAACTAGTAAATCTGAGCAACTTCCATGTTGGTTAGAGTATGATGTTAATTGAGATCACCAACATAGATTCAATGTCTTCAGTTTTATTCTATTTCCAATATAACCTCTTTAACATTAGCCCGCCACTTCATATTACATGACTCTTAGGCACAGGCAAGTACATTTGACTAGACTGGCAGAGCTCCAAACTCGAACTCCACTGGTTGAGGCAACAGCAGCATCTTTCAGTTTGAAGGTCTACACATTACTGAACCATAGAACCACTATTAGAAGAGCTCTGAAGGCCATGGGAAGGCTTGGGGTTCAGAGTACAGAGGAAGGGTTTTACTTCTAGGCTGGACAGAAATCTAGTTCTTTGTAACTAAAGTGAAAAATAAGGAAACATCTTTGATGAGATGACTTTGATGGGAGATACAGGGACATTCAGTTCTGTAATTTTGATGAGTGCTTGGGCCCCAATTCTAAACTCACATTTCTCCCTAGCCTCCAAATACTATCGCAGTCAGTTTTTCTCCAGCCCAAGGACACAGCCAGCCCCAGCAAGAACCATTATCTCCCTCCCTGCTACAGCAGCCAGCTGCACCTATAGAACTTATTAGCCTGAACCAACTATGTACTGGATTAACTGGCTGTGCACTGGGTCATAATGACACTTACTACTCACTGACCAGTAATATGTATCTAGACTTAGACATATGTATACTCCCTTACATTTATCTTGTCTAACAAGTCATTGATGAGAGCAACCTGGTATTCCTGAGTCAATGCTGACCACTAGTTGACTTAGTGTCCTTTCAAGTCTAAAACCACACCTCTAGATAGCTTCCTCCCACCTTGGGCTATTTCCTGATGAATTTTGGGTACAATACCTGGGCAGCAGATACCAAAAGTACAAGTTCCTTTAAGAATTGACCACTCCTTAACCACTCCCAAATCCCATCTCAAAAAACCTAGTTAGCATATTTGGTACATGCTTCACTATGGAATATCCTAGATAAACTTTACCTGTATTCCTCTAAGGTTGCAGGTTCCCTAAGAACTTTTGCCCACTGAAAAGGGTAATAAATCTTTACCTTGACCTCAACAATGCTTGAGTTTGTGAATTCCTTCCAGGCAACCTGGCCCTGGTACTGCTGTCTTTGTGGGGGTCTCACCCCCTCCCCCTTCCAGCCTTCATCAATTTCATTAGTACAGAAAACTATCAATGTGAAAATTCCCTCCACTGGCGAAGACCAGGAGCTCCTTTGTAACTTAAGAGTGTTGGAGAGTAGGCAAGAGCAGTGGTCTCCAAACTTACTTCATTGTGTACTCCATTAGTAAATAACCCTCTGAGCATGTACCCCCAATATGTACATATTTACTTCTAAAACTTACACAAAAATATAAATTAAAAAAATACCAAGTTAAAACTGAAATATATTTGATCCTCGAATCTATGGGGAAGCACTGGAACTTAGTGAGTAGGGCAATAATGCAGTAAGATCTGTGCTTTAGAAATGTCAACTTGGCAGCTGTTTGGAAGATAGATTGTTAAAAGGATAGATGAAACAGGGAGACCAAGTAAGAAACTGTTGAAATAGTTCAGGAAAGTGGGAGTGAGGGACAGGGAGGAGTCAAAGATGGCACCAAGGCTGTGAACCCGGGAGACTGGAAGTGTTGTGATGTCCTCTACAAAAATAAGAAGTTTGGAAGAGAGATGGATTGTAGAGGAAAGGTCATGTGATGAATGAGATATTGCAGGTACAACACAACCACCCTGTTGATTCTTTGCTGCTCATTGTGTCCTGCTGTTGCTGCTGTTTGTCAGGAAGGTGATGCCATGGCAAAAAAAAAAAAAGGGATGGGGATAAAGTTCTTACTCATTATCTACTTATGAATGCAATGCCTGCCATGTTGAAACCATAAGGTGATCTGAGGGACCGTGTATGCCCGGGGAAGGCAAGGAGAATTTTATCTGTGCAGGTTCCTGGATCACAGTTAAGTTATAAATGTTCTAGGGATCAGTGCCCACAGCATAAAGGGAGAAGTTGGGAATTTGTGTAACCATAAGATGCCAGCAAAGGAGAGGGTCTAGAGAAGTCTTGGGTTGTAATTGATAATGGAAAGGATGGGATTAAGCTGAACACAAGCTCTGTAACTGACCATGGTGAGGATGGTGGAATGTGACATCTTCTCACCTTCCAACTGAGTATCCTGTGGGTCATGCTATAGCCCACTAGGGGTTTGGCATCCCTATTTCTTTGGTGAGACCTTGACCATTTCAAGGTTAAACGAGAAAGGATCCACTCTCCCTAACAGTAAGAACTTAAAGTTGCAGATTAATCATCAAAGTCAGTTCTATTTTATTGGTCCCTCAGTGCTGTTATTTTCCAAACCAACACAGAATAACTAGCTTATAATTTGTCTATATATTTTTTAATACTTTTCTAAGTTTTCAACTTCAAATACCTCTATTTTTAGTAAGATGCCTCAAATTAAAAGCAACCCTTCCTTTCCTCAAACAAATGAAGAAATATGCAAAAGCAAAAATAAGAGTAATAATCCATATAGTCTTCCATTCTTAAAATGATTACACCAGTGTCAAAGACTTGTTTAGGGTCCTTGGCTCTCTCCAGCTGTTTTCAGACCACCCTGCCACTGTGGTAGTGGATTATACCTGGTCGACCATCCTGGCCAGAGACAGCACAGATGCCATGTCCCCATACATCTAAGTTATCTTAACAACTCCTAAGCAGCCCTGCCTAAACAAAGAAAGAAAGAAGAAAGGAAGAAAGGAAGGGAAGAAGGAGGGAAGAAAGGGAAGGAAAAGAAAAGAATTTTTCACAGAAAAGACTACACGAGGATCAAGTAATCAGACATTTCAAATGCAGATCTAAAACCAAGGAATATGCAAAACAGGTTCATTTTCTTTGCAGCCAACTGAAACTCCTTCACTTATCTCATATTATGTGCTTTGTAAACCTTAAGGCAAACAGTTTTTATGGTTGTTAATTACATAAATGTCAGTTACTATTTTTCTTATTTAACATATGCACATTCTGGAGAACCATAATTTGCTACATTATTATGTTATTATTTATTAGAGGTTACTAAAACACATGATCTTAAACTATTCATTTCCCCCTCTCCAGATACTCGAAATATTACTGGTCTTGCCTTAACATGGGCTTAATTCCCTTTAATTCTCAAAGAATGTTTGCTTTTTAATTGATTGCTTTTGTCCTTCATTGGAATGAAGAACAGGGCTGTCAAATCTCCTAAGATTATTATAGCCTCATGCCAAGGCTGTTCATTCCTGTTGCAAAGAACTGCTGTTTTCTGAAGTATTTGTTTAAAAGCCAGCATCTCTTCTGCCTCCCACACATATGCTTTATCTTCTTTCTTATCGATTTAGGATCACATGACTTGTTTTACAAAAGCCCCAAGAGAAAAGCAAACATTTAAATTAAATGCACTTAAATAAATTCTGACTGTTAGAGATAAAGTTTTGAATTTTTTAAGAGCCTGTTTTGTTTCTTCACAGTTTGTTCTTGTGCCTAGAAAAAATGATACAAAAACTTCGACAACATAACAAATAGGGATGTTCTTATCAAACTCATCCTAATGACTGTCCACATCATATAAAGATTTAGGTTTACAAATACTTGTCCGTATCTTTCCTTCTCAACACTCTTAATGGAACTACATTCATTCATTCATTCATTTTTACAATAGTTAATAATCATCAAAGAGAGACCACATGGAAGAATGTATGAAAAGCCAATCCTGGAAGATGTGGGTTCTAATCCTGTAACTGACACATACCAGGTATCTGACAGCAAGTCACTTAACTTCTCATTCTCCCTAGAAGACTAGAAGCTGACAGTTCATCTATATCAGTAAAGGTAGTTTCCACTCTGGGAATTTCCTGTTCTAAATGGAATTCACAGGTCCAGACCATGCAGTCTTCCAGCTCTCCCCACTCCCTATGCTTCCCATCCCTCCTAAAAAATTCCCATTAGTGTAAGTGAAACCTTTAAAGGACATGTGATAATGATGCTACAAACCTAACATTCATAAGAAAAGGGGTTTGGGCTGTTTATCCTAGGATTTGTACTAACAATAGATGTAGCCACATTTTCTTGCCTGGTTCCCTTACAGGAACCAACATTTGATCTTTAAGACAACTGCCTAAGGCAATTAGGAAATGACAGGTCTAAGGAGGAATCACAGGAGATATGGGAGATGTCATATTGCTCTCCAACACATTCTGTTCTATTGTGAATGATACATCTCAAAGAGGCACTGGGATGCCATTCACAACAGACAATTCAAAATCATTATCAAACACCAAACTCTGAAATAAGCATTGGTCTTAGAATCAGAAGACCTGAGTTCAAGTCTTGGTCATGCCTCTTAATAGCATAGTTATTAAAATATAAAGGAAAACTATGCAACAGGCACATTCCTTGGTACTTGGAGATTTATACCATTAATAATAATTGTTGACTTTATATAGTTCCTTAAGGTTAGCAAACAGCCTCAAAATACATTATCTTGTTTAAGTCTCACAATAGCTCTGGGAAGTTGGCACCATTAGTATTATCTCTACTTTACAGAGGAGGAAACTGAGGCACAGAGAGATTAAGGAGCATGTTTAAAAGCAACACAGGTTAAGTGGCACAGGCATATTCAAAGTCAGGTCTCTCAACTCCAAGGTCAGTGATCTTTACATAACCTTTGTGCAGGTGTAATTAATACAATGGTTAAGAAGAGTCTCGGGGGCAGGAGGGAAGGGGGAGGAGAAACACTGAAGAGGTCACTCTCAGTGAGTGAATGTCAAAGCATAAAGTAAAAAATGATCATTCAAGCTGTACCACATCATTTCCCCTAAAACTCTCTACATTTTATTGGTCGAAAGTATCCTTGGTTTAGATCTGGAATTATTCCTCAGACTAAGTCAAAGATACCATGTTTTTCTATGTGGAGATAAGAACTACTGCTTCCTAAGGACCATGAAATCTATAGTCTTGGTGAACATGTTCTTTGAAAGGTCAATAGCTAAATAAATTGTCTCAATTTTGATTTTGCCAATAAAGTATTCTCTACTATGTGAAGAGCTCTAAGTATAAACCATCCAGGAACCATTGTGAATTACTCATTTTAATTTTCCATGTTATAAATCAGAAAAGGCCTTTTGAGACTAATTTTGACATGCTCATATATGCTTTTATAAAAGATGCCAGTATTTTGGATACTATTATGGTTCTCTTTTATAAAAGGACATGTCATTTTCAGATCAAGGTCTTGTTATACTCTTTCCCTTTCCATTCTTTTGTTCTTTTCTTTTCTTTCCCATCCTCTTCCTTTTCTTCTCCTTCTCACCCTACGTCCCTCTCTCTTCCTCTTTCACCCCAGCTCCCTCTCTCTTCCAACTTGGACTGTGCTTTGACCTCTTCTGTCAGCCTCTTAGCCCTCTGCTTCTAAGGACTCACCATATTATTGCCAGAGTTAATACAGATATCCAATTGACTTTAACCCTACTGCAGCTCTGAACTCTCAAGTTCAAGGGATGTACTACCTTCAGCCTCTCCAAGAGCAGGAACTACAGGTATGCACCAGCATACATAGCAAAATTTTTATTTTTCAAATGCTGTATCTGTATACATATATCCATATATATGTTCACATATGTATGTATTTTGTATATATACATATATACATAAAGAATGTGGATTTTATGTTACATGTCTTATCTCATATATATTACAATATAGCTAGGAGGAGATAGACCATAAATCTCTTTGAACTTCAATATTTATTTATGCTTAGCTAGAATTCTGATAGCAGAAGTTTCCCTAGCCTGGGACTCCTTGACTAGAGAACATTAAATTAAAATTAAATTACTGGAAAAAAATCAACTTTATCCAGCTGCAACCTAGATGATGTTTTCTGTGTAGCTAATAAGTAATAGCTACATACAGCAAACAGAGATTATACTTTTTTTTTTTCATCTCTTTCCACTAATGTACTTTCTCATAGGGGTCATATTTTACATTTCATTCTGTATGAGATTAGTCAATTTGGGCTCTGATAGAATATTTGAAAGATGTGATACTGCTCTCCAATACATTCTGTTCTCTTGTGAATTATACATCATAAAGAGGCAATGTGATGCCATTTATATGGAGACTATTGAAATTCTGTATCAAATACCAAACTGTAAAATAAGCATTGGTCTTAGAATCAAAAGACCTGGGTTCAAGTTCTGGTCATGACACTTACTAGTTACATGACTTTTGGAAAATCACTTCTTTGGATCCTACTTTCCTCCATTGTATTATGAATGGGGATGTGTTCTAAGAACCCTCCTAGCTTTGACATTCTTAAGCCTGTGAATACTAGGGGGAAATAATTGCAATATATTTACCAGAAGAGGATGACTTAGGTGTCCTGATTTTCTTTGGGTACAAGATTATATTTTATAAAAATGGGGGCAAGCATGAAAAACTATGAAAGCTAGAAACTGTTCTCCTTTGGTTAATTTTTTTCACCATAATAAATGAGAGCACATAAGATGCAATTTTTTTCTTTGTACAAGATAATACCAAAAAAGAAAAAATTGAAAGTGTCCCCTAAAAAGCAAAAAATGACATGTAGCTTCATCCATTAAATGTTACATTGCTTTTTAATGAAATATTCCTTTTATAAAGATCAGGAAAGAGGTCCTGTGACATAAAAAAGAGACATTGTAATAGAGTGAGGAGAGTATAATTAAAATCTAGAACCATATCTCAGCTCTGATACATTGTAGCTTTATGACCTTAAGTCTTCTCATCTGCAAAATCGATATGATAGATACACATACCACCTACACCTTTTATGGTAATTGAAAAAAAGTGTTAGGCAGACTTTTAAGGGCTAGATAAATGTAAAGTTTTTAAAAAAAATTATTATAAAAGAGTACATAAATACATAACTTTAAGTAAATGGACATATCAGCCAATTGTCTTGTTCCTGTTTGGAAGTGAACTAGCAACGCACGTGTCGAATAAACCTTTACTTTTTATTCCCTTGAATTCTTCCCTTTGATCAGAGTCAGTGATTAGAATTCTTCTCCAGTTGCTAGTGGCCTTCCCAGCTGCCAACAATGGAACATCTTTTGCTCCTTTCACATTCTGGCACCACACCAAAGATTTGTCAGGATATGTAGGAGCCAATATGCCCCCTCCAAGCATATCAGCAAGTCTATTTCAGTGGCCTTCTCCCTGTCCTATTTCCTATCTGGGTTTCTTTGGGGGCTAGAGAGTTTTCTAGGAAGTTACATTAAAATAATCCTTATTCTATTATAAAATATGATTAGTTCACCAAATGAGATGACTGGTGAGCATAAAACAAAATATGAAATATGAACAAAATACAAATATGTAGAAATACTTGTGATTGTGTCAGTATGGGGAGCTCTCATTGTGAGACTCTCTTCCAAATGTAGGGTTTCTCTTCAACAATACAGATCATAATTCATCTATAATTTAATAGAATTCTAGAAAGTTGTTTACAATGCACAGAGCTTAAGTGACTAGTCCAGGATTACACGGAAAGTATAAGAGGCAGAATCTAAACCCAGGTCTTCCTAGCTCCAGACCTACCACATTATCTACTCTACTATACTGCCTCACTTGAATGAAATATAATAGAAAAAATATCTTTATATTTAATTTATGGAATAATATAAGTATTTCCATAACATAATATAATAAAAAAGATAAGTGCACATGAAACTGCAAATCTGTTATATACAATATACAACTTCCTATTCCTTTTAAATATATAATAAAGTTAACCTGGAAATTTATTTTTTTTCTTCCCTTCACTACTCCTCCATCTTGCTGGTTACCATTAGACACAAAAAGGTATATAGATGACAAGTATTCTATGAATATTTCTGTTTATCAATTCTTTTTCTCAGCATCTTTCTTCATGTGTCCTTTATTTTTATTTGTATGGTCATATAATAATAACAAAATACTGATAATTTTCTTCAAGATCCTTATGAATCAAGAAGTTTTGCTCCCTAAAGCCTTAATAAATGGAGCATTAATATCCTGGAAGGAACTTGATAAAAGTTCATGTCTCTGCTCAGTTTCACAGTGAGAAAAATTTACTTCAGTTTTCAACTAGCAAAAGCAAGTAAGAAGGTCAAGGGAGCTCCAGCCCGATTTTAAGCAAAGTTCACTCACAGTGAGGCTCATATGGGGGTGGTGGATCTCCACAAGGTACACACTCCATGTCTTGAAAGCCAACAAGCTTTGTCTTCCTGTAAAATCTAGAAAAGGAAGAAGAATTAATTTTTGTTGTCTCTTTTTCCTAAGCTAATAGATGCAACAACAGATATCTGTTAGAAAATATTGGATACTTCTATGACTATTACTTCTGTTACTATTCCAAATGAAAACCAAATTAAACATTAAAACATAATTATATCTCAAGTATCACGCCATCAGGAAAACACAATTCTGACCACACTATAGAGTTTCAATGAGGCTTGCTGAACATGGTGATACAGACTTCATATGTTCAGAACCAATCCCAAATAGAAAAGGAAAAAAAATAAAGAAGCTAATGGCTCCTTGTCTGTCAATTTTAATTCACATCAAACTTACTATGAAGGAAACTTTTGTAATATTCAGAATCTAGGTGTTATTCTCCATAGCATCAATTATAATGAAGTCAGAAACACTATCTGATAAACTTGGACAATGTACCAAAAATATGCCTATTTGAATAAAGATTAAATTTACATTTGGGCCTAAATTGGGTTAATAGCTTATCTCTATTGATGATTGTCCATTTCAATGTGAAAATTTGAAAAAAACAAAACAAAACAAAACAAAGCAACAAAATCTGGCCAGTGTTTCACTTCTGCTTCTTTTCTTGAGGGGGTGGTACCATGAAAATCACTTCCTGTGCTTCAATTTTATTGTCTAAAATTGGGATTAAGACTTATCATCCACGTCAGAGATGTGGTAAAATAAAAATGTTTTTGTAACAAACTTTGAAAAAACTTTGGATAAAAGCCACGATATAAGTGCTGCCTGCCTAACGCATTAATGGTGGTTTCAGAAGGACATAATATGAAAAATATTCATGTAATTAAGCCATGAAGCTACAGCCAAGCACTTCACTGAAACAAAAACCTATGGTTTAAGCAGGGAGAAGAATGAGTTGGGAAATTTTGTACATCTTCATTGTCCTCCTTTTCTCAGGTCATTCATTTTGGCTCGATCCCCTAACCTCTACTTTCCTTCAGCCTATCACATCTGTTCCATGATTTCTTAAAAACAGCACCCAGCTATTCAATAGCTTGCCCCTCTCATCTGAAAAGCTTCCTCTTCCCCACAATCTGAGTCACCATACACCCCATCTAGTGTTTCATATTATACATCTGCACTAAATATTACCTCAAGTTCTAAAATGGTGAAGGGTAAGGTCCTACATCTACATTTTAAAAGAGAAACTCATGGCCATGGGTTTGAGGAGATGATCATTAAATTTGGTCACTTTTTAAGAGGGTTGTATTTTTTCATAACCCTTCAATGAGTATCTAAATAACAATGCAGATTTAAAATGCAGACAGTTGACTAAAATGTTCATTGAGGAGTGAAGATCCCAAATGAAGAGTAACCCAGAAATCATATGAGGAGCAGGAACTGGAAAGAAAGGGAGTGTCTATCAACTGGGGAATGACTGGTATATGGAACTATAGGTAGATGAAAGTAATGGAATGCTACAGTACTATAAAATGATAAAGGGTAAGGTTTTGAAGAAATGTGGGAAGACTTATATGAACTGATTCAGATTAAGTAAGCAGAACCAGGAGAATTAATTTATATAGTCACTACTCTGTGAAAATAAAAGACTGAAAAAATGAAGAACTCTGATCAATGCAAATATCAACTATGAATCCAGAGGACTGATGGATGAAGAATAATACCTACCTAATGACAGAAGTGGTAGACTAAAAATAAAGAATGAGGTACATAATCTTAGACAAAGCCAATATAGAAATTAGTTTTGCTTAATTATGCATTTGTTACAAGGAATTTTTTTTCCTTTCTTTTCTTTTCAGTTGGATGGGAAGTGGGAGGAATTGAAAATAAATGCTTAATTGAAAAAATATTTTCAAATTAGGGAAATAGCCAGAAATATTCAGTCTAGAAAATTTGGGACAGAAGGATACCATGGTAGTTATCTTCAAAATATTTGAAAGGAAATAACATAGAATCTGTATCACACTTGTTCTGTATATCTCTACGTGAGGAGAGTATAGGAAAGCAAACCACTGAAAAACTAACAGATATAGAGGATCAAAAATGGAATGAACTTCCTCAAGAGGTGGTGGTTCTCCTTCATTAGAGGTCTTCAAGCAAGGTCTGGATGACCACTTTTCCAAGACATGTAAAGCCTCTTTCTATTCAGGTACAGAATGAATCACATTAGTTCTGAGATCCTTTCTGACTCTAATTCTATCTTAACACAGAATTAGTTTGATATTGATGTTGTGACTATAAAGTTGTCCAGGTATATTAGAAAAAACATGGGGCTAGGAGTTTAGGAGATGTCGATCTTTGTCCTGTCTTGTTATGCTCTCTCTGTCTACCATTTTAATCATTTTACCCCTTTAGGCCTGAGTTTCTCATACATAAAATGAACAGGTTAGAGTAAATTCACTCCAGTTTTAATATTTCATGTTTATGAGTCAGACTGAATTCACTACTTACAAGGCACGTACACCATGTTATAACGTCCAGTTTCTGAGCTTTTGATATTAGTAAAAATGCAAACGTTAGGAAATTTCCAAACCAACTCAGATCATGAGGCTTTGGACCTTGCCTTCAAATTGGACTCCACACAACCAAGTTCAAATCAAATGTTGATTAAATGTCTACTATAATAAGCAAGGCACTGCTCTAAGTGCTGGGGACACAAGATAAAAATGACAGATCATGTCCTCATAAGGAGCTTATTGGTGGGGAAAGGGTGTGTGTGTGTGTGTGTGTGTGTGTGTGTGTGTGTGTTAGAATACAACATGTACCTGAGAATCCAAGAAAATTATGAAAAAATGTTAACCAATTGAAATAAAAGAGATACAAAATCTTAAGGAAGAAAATAACTTGTTGAAAACTAGAACTGGGCAAGAGGAATCAAATGATGCTATAAGACATGAAGAAATACAAGGTAATTTCAAGATGAAGCTAGAACTACCACCTGGTAGAATGAAGAAGGACCTTATCCAGGAAGCGGAACCTGAGAAATATTTTGAGGAAGGCGAGGAGTCTATGAGGAAATGGTGATGAGTAAATTCATTCTGGACATGGAGCACAATGTCTAATGATTTCGCTATTAAAGTTCAAAAGGACTAAGTGACAAAGCTTCCTCCCTCCCATCTATCTGAAAAAAAAAAGGAAGAAAAAACTTCCTTGTAACAAATACATAATCAAGCAAAACAAATATCCATATTGACCTTGTCTAAGAGGATGTGTCTTGTTCTTTATATCTAATCTATCACCTCTGTCATTAGGTGGGTATCAGTCTTCATCCCTCTGTCCTCTGGAATTATGGCTGATCACTGCGTTTATCAGAGTTCCTCAGTTTTTCAAAGTCTTTTGTTTTCACAGAGTTGTGACTACATAAATTCTTCTCCTGGTTCTACTTACTGTACTCTGAATCAGTTCATATAAGGACTAATTGACAAATCCAACAAATCAAATCAACAATACATATTGAGTACCTCATATGTGCAAAGAAGTATAAGACACGGACCCCACTCTCAAGGAAGCTATAATCTAATTCACAGGGTCATATTTAGAGCTAGAAAGAAACTCAGCCACCTAATCCAATGCCCTCATTTTATAGATGAAGAAACTGAAACCCAGAGAGGTAAAGTAACTTATCCAAGGTTATAGAACTTCTGATTTCTGATCGAGTCCTGTTTACACAATATTTTAATGAGACAAAAACCTAAGCAATTTAAGAGTTAATATTAATATATTAATGTAATAATGAACATAATGTTAAATAATTTAAGAGTTAATATTAGTGTATTAATTTAATAATTACATAGTAAATAATCTAAAAGTTACAGTAATATATAAATTTAGCAATTTACATAATTCATAACTTCAGTTAATATTAATATCATCATTAATATTAATAATTTAGTTAATATTAATTTGACAATAAATATACTGTCAAATACTGACAATAAATACATTGTCAAATATTAATTTGACAAAAATACAATCTTAAATAATTTAAGAGTTAATATTTGTAAATATAAAATTGAGACTTTTTTAAAAGGGAGAAATGGTTTTTTAGAATAACGAAAGAACAGGAAAATTTAACTTACCCTGGTAAGCAGTCCCCACAAACAGCATCATTGGTGACAGAACAGTTGGCCTTCTGCAATCGGTTCACTAATGCACAGTCCAGACAGGCTTTGCATTTCTGAAAGCCCCAGTCCTCCTTGAATCTGTGCGGCCTGCATGTCATGCACTGTGCATCCTCCCCATAACCAAAGCCACATTCCTGTGGGGATTAACAAGCAATAGAAAGCTATTCAGACATTGCAAGCGTGAATAAGGAGGGACTGCTGGGATAAAATGAAAACCTAGTATAATAATTACTGAGGGGAGGCCTTTCTAGATACAAAAGCAGTTCTTTCAGCAAGTTCAAATGTGTCTTCCACTGCTAATAATCTCTCTTACTTCTATAAGTATACTTAGTCATCCACTTTATTCAAGAAACCACTGAGGATTTGAATAATAAAGAGCCGCAAGGGCTCCCACTGGTACATTATTACCAGCTTATGGTAGAATTATTGAGCTTTCTTGTTTTCTAATTAAACCAGTCATGTGAATGTTCAGATTCTAAAGTGAATGACTATTCAGTAATTCACTAGTAAAGGCATTAAAAACAAGTACTTTAATATTAGGCTTCATATCTTGAGTGAAGAAAGATAAGGGCATGTAAAATTTCACACGAAATTTGCATGGTTCTAAAAATAACCAAATATGCAGTTAATTAATGACTGAGAAAAAGTTACTTAAGTTTTTATTACCTAATTACATTAAGCAACTTAATAAGTTCAAATTTTATTTCATAAGGTATTCACATACTTCTTAAAATCACCCAAACTATACAATTTATGGTGAAAGTTCATTGTAACTAGCTTCTTTAAACTTCTGATTTGGATGCCAAGAAAAGCATTTTATTTGTGTTACATATTATAACCTTAAGAAGTACAAAGATTGCAAGCTGCACCACGCTGAAAATGTGGCCATGGATATGTGTCCAGTCTTAGGAGGATGAGGGGTAGGGCTTTCATTTAAACTTTCTAGGTCTTAAATTCTTTATCTGCAAAATAAAAGGGGTGGAGTGGATGTCTTCAATCCCTTGGAGTTCAAAAATTCTGATTCTATGTCACATGTTGACCTTTTTCACTAACTTTATACAATATTATATATTTTTTTCATTTTCTAAGTTGCTACCTAAAATGAATGAATTTTAAAGCAACCATTAAGTGCTTACTACATGCCAAGCACTGTCCTAAATCATGGGAATACCAATCAATACAAAGGCAGAGACAGTCCCTGTTCTCAAGTACTTGACATTCTTATTGGGGAGAAAACACATATAGAAGTTGTGGCCAGGAAAGGATCATTTCATTGATATTAACCATATTAGAAATGAAAACTGACAAAATTTTAACATATTTATTAATTTCATTTAAAATGATAGTATTAAGCTCATTACATATAACATAAATAATAGATTTTTATGAAAAATAACCATTTTCAAAAACAAAAAAAGTTTAATGAGAAGAGTGGAATTTTTAAAAACTTATTTTTGCAACCCTCTTTAATGTCTGGCTTATTATAAGACAGCTGGATGATCATTTCCGTTTCTGCTTTCAGTCTGTTGTGATACATTGTTTTGATTAAAGTATATGAAGAAAACTCAGTCTCACACAAATACATGACTAGGCTGACACTCCCTTTATAGGAGAAAGCCATCTAGACTAGGGACTTCTACTTCTCTCACTTTCTCCTTAATCTTCTGCAATCTGGCTTCAGACTTCATCATTCAATTAAAACTGACTTCCCCAAAGAGACTGATTGGGTCTTTCCCTAGTCCAATCCGTCTTTGACTCAGCTACGAAAGTAATTTTTTCAAGACTCAACTCAAACCCTACCTTCTATGGGAAGACTATCCTACTCCCTCAGCTTCCAGGGCCTTCTTCTCTGAGATAATTTTCATACTACTCTCTACATGTCTTTTATTATTTCCATATTTGTCTCCCTATCAGAATATGAGCTCATTGAGGGCAGGGACCATTTAGTTCTTTTCTTTGTGTCCTAATTCCTTAGCAGAATACTTGGCATATACTTGGCAATACTTACTGGTTGGTAAATATTCATTAACAGTGGCAGAGTTGAGTAGATCATGGTTCTTGAAAAAGAAAGCAAAAGGATTGGGGTGGGGGTTGGGGCAAGGAAATAAATGGTGGCTGGAGCCAGGTGTAGAAGTAGTAGATGACTGAGGTAACTACCAGTCAGGACAGTGAATCCCAGGCAGGAGTTCAGGGGATAGCAGTGTATGGCATGACTCTGAGTAAGGCAGTTACCCTTTCTGTGCCCCAAGCAACTCTAAGACTATAAATTGTGGAGCAAGTATCAATTGGCAATGATCAAGGCTGTTTCCTCACTAGGAACTTCCTGTACTAAATAAAACCATAATTTCAGTAAAAACCCACTACCAGCAAAAAAAAGTATACTGCAGGCCAAAATGGAGCACATTTGGACATGATGTATATTTTGCATTTAATTTCATTTAGAGGAAGATTATCTTAATCTAGTTTTTATGGGAACCAGGATGAGAATCTTATAAGACAGGGAACAGCTGAATATCTTCTTTTCCTTTCTTCTTCTCCCTCCTTTAATGAGTTCCTTCAAATACCTATTTACCATTATACTAAATAGTTCTTTCCCCATATTTTTTTTTATGAATTCTCATGTCTGCCTTTTAGACCTTGCTGTTTCCCTATACTCTTCATTAACAGTCTTCCATTTGCTTCTGATCTGCTATGTATGTGTTAGAAAATTATATATACATGTTTTCAGTTAATGCTTGACCATACTGGATGAGTTCCCCTTAGTTTAATTCAACAAGCACTTATTAAACACCTACTATGTGCTCAGCACTGTAGTAGGTGCTGGGGATATAATGAGATAAAAAAACAACTCCTCTCAAAGAGTTTACAATGTATCAGAGGAGAAAACATGTACATTAAAAAATAGGTACAAAATATAAGGTGAAAATGCACAGCAGAGAACAAAGGAAAACTTACAAGGAAGCAAAGAAAGGCTGGACAGTTCTCAATACAACAGGTAGTATTGATTATATAGGCTTTCTTGACATGGAAATTTATTGCTTTAGGTTGTGAATCCTCTCATATTCTGCTGTGCACATGGCAATGCTTTTTCTTATTTTATATTTGTTTTCTTATTGTGTATTTAAGTCTAAAATAAGAACATTTAAAAAACAAAAAGAAATTTGTTCAAAAAATAAAATGGTAACATACAAGGTAAACATACACGGTAAATTATTAGGAGACCCTAGGAGCTGAGAGGAATCAGGAAATGGTTCAAGTAGAAGCTGATGCCTGAGCAGGGGTTTGAAAGAAAAAAGGGATTCTAAGAGAGAGAGACACTTTCCAGGCACAGAGGACGGCCATCACAAAGGCACAGAGACCAGAACTCAGGTGTCATGGGTGACAGATAGCAAGAGAATCAATACACTTTCCATTCATATCTGTTCTGAAGCTTCTCATTGAAGTTAAAGTCAATATTTGTAGTAAATAGCCTTTGAATGAGGGCCTAGGGAATTCTTCTAAAGACAAAAATCTGGGACTTTTAGTATTTAGTTTTTGTGACCTCTAGTTTAGTATCTTCAGCTGCTTTCTTGCTCATTTTTAGATCATCAGTTGAATTCCATGTTACGGACATAAATAATGGCAGGACTTTTGGAGAAGTGAAGTGTTAGTCATTCATGCCATCTTTAGCTGATTACTTTTGCTAACTAAACATCAGAGAAGTAATGTTTGTAATCTGGACCAGTTCTAAACTGGCCACATTAAAAAAAAATTGAACAGTTTCTAGATTTCTGGGCTATGAATGGCTCACATTTGGCCTTGAGTAGCTAGATATTACTTTAATATTTCAAAGTTTTGTTTGCCTTTTTGTTGCCTGTTAGTGGATTTATTTTTCAGAGGCTAGGACTAGGGTTATTTGTACCCACTAATTTTCAGGGGGTATTTAAAAAATTTCAAGAAGATGACACTGGACGTCCATTGTAATTTAAAGCACCACCATAACCACCACTACCACCACTACTACCACTTTAAAAAACATAATCCAGCTGGCAGATCATAAAGTTCTGGGAACTCTATGTAGTGCCTGTTCAAACCAATCCCATAAATCTTGAAAAGACTAGAATTTCAGAGAAGTTGTTTCCAATTATCCAAAGAAGTAAATTATAGTGTGTAGGATATGATTGTTTGGGGCACAACAAAGAAAACTTATCAAAGCATTTAAAACTTATAGACTTGATCTGTCACATTTCTGATGCATCATAAACATGAGAATCACTGTAATTACTTTAGATGCCTCTAATAAAGTAAACAGCATATAAATATTAAATTGCTTACAATATAAAAATTTAAAACACCCCAATGCCTTCTTTGATATAGTCTCATTAAATTAAGTAAAACTATTGGTTAAAGTTGCTTTAAAATTCCTCACAGTAGAGTCAAAAAGTAGTTAGGAGATGTGAATCACAAGAGAAAAAGGGAAATACGTAGGAAAACAAGATTTTAAAAATAGAGGACAAAAAGAAAAAAAGAAAGCAGTGTGTTCTACCCTTTCAAGCAAAGGGGCTCATTCTAAATAGCATATCCCTAACTTTTCCATATAAAATTAGCAGATAAGTAAGTGCAATTCTTGGAAATGGTTTCTTTCGAAATGTCATGATCTCCTTAAATAGCCTCTCCCTTTTGGATTTCAAGCCACCACTTTGATGTTAGATTTCCAAAGGTAGTAAAACTGTTAAGCAGAGAGTTCAATCTAAAACTGACCGGTATGAAACTGATCACATAATACCAAATCATTTATTTGTCTTTCACTAAATTGACTAATTGTTCTGAATTACAAAAACAGTAGGTTTTCTTAGTGGCACATCAATTGTTCTGGACTGCTTCTGGGAAGCTGGGATCATGGAATGAGCTCAATATTTCTTGGTAAAAGTACTCTTTTACCAGCCCACTGATGGCTTTTCTGTAAAATAATTTCATACTGGCAGAGATGAAAGGCAGAACCTGATGCAGGGTTGGAGATGCAGGCTCTTAGTCAGCTTACTCAATTAGATTTTCTATATATACACTTTCTCCTTCCTATCCTCTTCTTAGCGTCCTTCAAGACTCAGCTCAAATTCTACCTTTGACAGGTCTTCCCCATCTTTCTTTTCTGAGATTGTGTATGGGTATTTCCGTCCGTCTGTCTGTCTGTCTGTCTCTCTCTCCCAGCTAGGTGGCTCAGTGGATAGAGGGCCAGCCCTGGAGTCTGGAGGACCTCAGTTCAAATCTGACCTCAGACACTTCCTATCTGTGTGACCCTGGGCAAGTCACTTAACCCTGTTTGCCTTAGATTACTCATCTGTAAAACCACTCCAGTATCTTTGCCAAGAAAACATCAAAAGGGGTCATGAGGAGTCCAACATGATTGAAACAACTCAACAACATATCCATCTATCTATAATAGACAGTTATTTATATGCTGTCTACCCCATTAGAAAGTGAGCTCACTGGAGACAAAACCAGTGTCTTTACCTTTCTCTGTATGTGTATCACCTCTCAGAATTCCTGGCATGTATTATATGCTTATTAAACGTTTGTTGACTAACTTCCCATGAGCAGCTTTCCTCTGACATAGGTTCAAGAGTTGGTGGGATCCAACTGTGTCATTATGCTCTGAACCCCATAACCCACCCAACCCTTGTGAGCCCCAGTTGGTGAGCTTCCCACAGTAAAACCACTCATTGTAAACCAGTCACAATCACCCTTTTGTCTTTTCCCTCTCCTCAAATATACCAAATACTAGTACATAATAATAAGGATGTAGGGCTGGGATGGACCTTGGAGGCCACCTATCCCAACATGCTTATCTCACAGATGAGGAAAATGAGGCCCAGAGAGGGTAAGTAATTCCCTCAAGGTCACACAGGTAGCAAAAGTTAGCAGTCCTATGACTAAGTTCAGTGCTCTTTTTACTGCAGTGAGAGATGTACCTTTCACCTTGCACTATAGGTAAGACTATAGACTACTTGAAAGATCCTTACCAAGTAGCAACAGTCCATGGCCTAGAATTTCAGAAAGTGGTCTAAAGTAGTCTTTATTAATGAATATCCTGAAGTATAGTTTGTTCACAAAATTAAAAAAAAAAACTCCAAGTCAAGTAATCAACTTCATATTTGGCCCTGGAGAGAGTTATTTGTGGATGGATTTTAGAATATTAAAATGAAAATCATAAATTAGATTCATGTCAGTGGTATTTAGAAATTGGCTCTCTGCCTTTCTTTTAATAAAACAGCCCAAGGAGTTTTCTCCAGCTTCCAGTTTGTAAGATTCTGGAGTTGCTTGTTGTTTTCATTGTTGATACGGTTGGTTTTAGAAAAATGAAGAGCTGGAGCTTGTTAGTATTTGTCAAATATCATTCAGCTCCGTCAAGTATAATTAAGCGTAAGTAAAAATGAGCAACACTTTAATTAAATGATGAGAATAAATAGCTTTTATGCCTACAAATTACATTAACATTTTTCTTGCATTTCTTCATAGGAACTAAAACTACTTTCAAGAGAAGTAAACTGAAAAAGCACGGAGATAGACATCCACCTCTGTGGGAGAAAGAATGTTGTTGTTTATAAGAGTTAATTTTTCACATTAACAAAAGTCATCCCAATAATTGGTTAGAAAAGCTTACTTTGAAAACAGTGCCAAAGACTCAAAGCCCAACTGTTTCCAGTGGTTCATGCAAAAACTAGTTTCCTGATTTACGGCTGGGAGATGCTCATGTTAAAAGCACACTGCTGGCACTTAAGACTTAAAATGGAATACTTGCTGAGGAGGCACAGTCATGGCTGGGCAAATTCTAGACAGTGAAAATTAAAAGTCTAATGTGGTTACTTTAAGAAAACAATATCATGCGCTCCCACAAATCCCAAAGTTTTGTTTATTTTCTTGGATTGAAAGGAAGTCCAATGACTTCCTCAAATATATGTGCTGTTTATGGAACAATTTATACATCTTTTCATATTCTTAATCTTTAGATAAACAGAATCATCAGATCTACTTTTACCAAAAAGAAAAAAATTCTTAATTATTGGTCCTATAAATTATAGTAGACTATAGGGTAGCTAGGTGGCATGGTGGATAGAGTGCTGGGTCTGGAGTCAGTAAGGCTCATCTTCCAAGTTCAAACCTTAGATACTCACTAGCTATGTGACCCTGCACAAGTCACTTAACTCTGTCTGCCTCAGTTTCCTCATCTATAAAATAATCTAGAGAAGGAAATGGCAAATCATTCCAGTATCCTTGCCAACAAAACTCTAATTGTCAGATATGACTGAAAAACAACTTACACTAAAAATAGATGGGAGAAACACTGGCCTAATATGGAATACATTAGGTAAGCTATACTGCCCTCGGCCAAAACTCTGTAATGTATTTTTCTTGTAACAATGGCAAATTAACTTGGTTTATTAAAATGGTGTGTCTTGATTATTACTTTTAAAAAGCACCACCAATTTTTTAGAATCTAAAACCTACACAGATTGCAGTCAATGGACTTCTTAGAAAAACCTGGTTGCTATAAGAAGCAACATAGTATAGCCAGTCAGTCAATAAGTATCTATTAAGCACTGACTGTGTTCCAGACCTTGTGCTAAGCTCAGAAGATACAAAGAGGGGCAAAGAAGGTAGAAGCTGGAGTGAGAAAAACTGGGTTTTATTTCAACTCTGGCACCCAACTAACTGGAAAACCCTAGGTAAGCCTCTTCACTTATCTAAGTCTCAGTTTTATCCTCTGTAAAATAGGCATAATCCCAGAAAACTGCCTATTTAAAAATGGTTACTGTGAAGAAAGTGCTTTGTAAACCTGCAAGTGCTATTTAAGGGAATTATGTATATATGGTCTTTAAATATGAAGATATTTAATTATGGAATTATTGTGATTTGGAAGTCTTTTTTTTTTTGTAGAATACCAATTCTGAATTGTCACTGAGTCAGTTTCTAGAGAACAGGTCTTCAGTAAGATGCATCATCAGAACCAGAAGCAACCCATGATCCTTAAAGATCTACTATAATCACATCATCAAAGGGTAGGATAGGAAGAGGCATACAGTGGTTGCGAAACTTTGGATTTCTTCCAGCTCATCATCATCATCAACCTGAATGGTCTAAGGACAGACAAGGGTTTTTAACCTGAGCTGTGTAAGCTTTGTTGTTTTTTTAACTGTGTATCAACATAATTGTTTTCTTTGTAATGCTATGTATTCTTACTTTATGCATTAAAAAAATTATTCTGAGAAGGGGTGTAAAAGCTTCACCAGACTGCCAAGGGGGTTAAAGACACAAAAAGGTTAGAAACTTTGGGTGTAGGAGAATTTTAAGAGGTAGAGACTATAGTGAGAGGTAGTAAAGAAAATAAGAGAAAATTAGAAATTTCCAGAAGAGGGAAGAAATCATTTGCCCCAAGCAAAATGCTAACGAAGGAAGTCACACAGGACTTAACGTGTTTCTCTAAGAAATGACTATTGGCAAAATATGAAGACCTCCAACCAATTTTGGGAGAACTTCAAGGGTTGCTAAATGGTGAGACACCTTTTGAACTCACACAACTGTGCAAGCTGGAATATAAATTTCTTAAAGTACATTTTTCATAATTAAAAAATGAATTAGAACTAGTAAAGATTAATGATTTAAATGAGCAAAAAAAGAAATTTTGGAATCAGGAACTGCTGTTCAGGCTTCTTGCTACTTAGTAATTGAAAGGAAATGAGAAGAGGTAGGGGAAAAACCACTGACCATGAAGGGTAGTGGGATAAAAAAGTTCCTGCTTCCTCCACAGAAGGATGGTATACCAGCAGTACTTAACAAAAAACCCCCTGCTACTGAGAACCCTAAAGGCAGAGACCCAAGAGTAAGAATTTAATCCTAGACACCTTGAAAGAAAAATAGAGACTTGAAAACCTTCCAAAGAAAATAATAATTAAGAGTAATAAAACCACAGATAGAAATTTTAAGTATACCTAACTCTCACCTGCAAAATGTTTATGATCTATCTTTAAGCGATAGGCATAAATTCTGAATTAAAAAATAATCAGAGTATAAGCAATTGTAAGCCGAAAAACTGATGTTACTATAGATAGAGAAAAATGGTTAGGACAAGAAAATAAGGCAAAGAAAATAGCTTATTCTGTAAGCTTTCCACGTTGTCTGAAATGCGCTGTCTTTTTCATGTCAAAGTAGCTTTAGTTGTGGGACTTCAGTAATTGGATCCAGTACTTCCACTTTCCCATAAATTACTTAAAGATGCTGCTGTTTACTGTACTTTTTAGATTGAAAACACTTAGCCTAACCATAATCTCAAGCTTCAGTCGAAAAGTTGAAAGAGTTCTCTCTTTTTGTACTTCATAAAAAGGAAGTAAGAAGACTTCTCTTATAACTACATATTTAGTTTTCTAAGTAAAGATCTCCTTTAGAACGTTATCCATGGAGTCATTTTTTAATCATAAATTTAAGAGATGTTATAAAACTGCTAAGTAAATAAGACTTATTTTTTAGTAAGATGACATCCTTTTATACATAAAGCCTAAAAGTAATAATTAACCAAATTAAATAGAACTGACCTTTTAAATGTTTTCACCTACATAAAAATATGAATAGATTTCTTTTAGAAGAAAGTCATATGCAATGGTTAAAACCATACTATAAGGAACAGAGAAGAAAAATGAACAAATCCATTAATTATAGTTAAGATTTCTCTTCTTTAGAGTGATTAAGAAAAATCTTTTACCTTGATTTGAGACAACTAGGAAATACAAATGTATTTTGCATTTTCTCAACTGTCTTTGAATTTCACAAATTTTTCATCTAACACCAGGAAGCAGGGCTCACTCACCATTTTAATTTATTGAGATTAAAAACCAAGATAAAAAGTTAAATTTTTTGAAGAGCGGGCATGAAATAATAATAATTTATGTATTCATAATTTATGTATGTATTCAGCTTTAACCTTGGCACACATATTTTTTTATTGCTTAATACCAGTGATGAAGCCTATGGAATCTAACATTGATGACAAAATCCATAGAGACTTTTTAAAAAGACACTTCACTATGAAGTATAGCATTATATCCTAAGGAACATATATGATAATATGGAATATATTTGTATATTCCAATAAAACCTAAAGCTCAGGTCTTTAAAGCTACTACTATTGTGACAAAAATATGAAAAAAAAACCCTTCCTCATCTAATTTATCCTGTTCCTTCCAAACATGGAAAATATTAGTAAATATTCCATCTCTCTCTCTCTCTCTCTCTCTCTCTTTCTCTCTCTCTCTCTCTCTCTCTCTCTCTCTCTCTCTGTGTGTGTGTGTGTGTGTGTGTGTGTGTGTCTTTGTCTCTCTCCTTCCCTCTCTCCTTCTCTCCTTCTTTTTGTTCCATGGGTTGATATGACTGAAGAACTCAGCACCTAGTGGTCAGCCTATGGTTAAAAGCCTCTCTGTACTTACTTATCCTTGGAAAGAAGACAGAGTCTATGACTTGGATCAGACTCAAAGATTCTCCAACCAGCATGGTAGAGCCAGTTAGGGCTTTTGCTCTGAGGGCACAACCTTCAAGAACTTAGGATCATTTCTTTCCCATAATGAGGCATTGAAGTAAAACTTGTATCTAGAAATATGATATTAGACAAGTCCCAAGATTTGTAATGGTTTCCCTTACTGCAATTTCTACCCTAAAAATATTACACAACATTGCTTGCTTGCTGTTTAAATGAGTTTTCATTTTAAACAAGGGAAACATTTAACATGGACATATATGGGACTTAATAATATATAGAACGGTAATTTTTCAAAAAGCAATTATTTGATATGAAAATTCTGATCTAATATAAAGTTACTGGGATTAAGAATTTCATTGTGTTTCTTTAGAAGTCTTATGTCAAAGTTTTCTAGAAATATTTGGAAGTAAAAGTGAACTTAATTCAAATTGTAAAGCTGGACTTTGAATTGTTTAGATTTTATTTCTGTTAGCTTTTGTAATATCTTAGATATAAGATTCTTATTCAGACATATTTGACACAAGAGACGTCTGTCACAGTGAGTCACTTCCCTTCTTATCCTAAGTGCATTGTGTTTGTGCAAAAACATCAATTTTATATAATCAAAAATATCTATTTCATTTTTTTGTAATTGCCTATATTCCCTATTTAGTTAAGAATTCATCCTATATCAGTCAGTCAAACATTTATTAATGGCCTATTAATAAATGTGCCAGGCACTATGCTAAGCAAGGGAGGTACAAAGAAAAGTAAAAGACAGTCTCTGCTCTTGAGGAGCTCACAATCTATTGGGAGAGACAACATGAAAACCACTATATACAAACAAGCTATACATAGGACAAATATGAAATAATTAAAAGGTACATAATAATCTACTTTTAATTTCTTAAAAATTATTTAATCTTTAAAATTTAGGCCATGTATCCATTTTGAATATTACAGAATATGGTACAACATTTTGTTTTAAACCTAATTTCTGCCAAACTGGTTTTCCATTTTCCCAGCAGTTCTTATCAAATAGGGAGTTCTAGTCTAGGTAATTTATATGTTTTTAGGGGGGTGTTTTGAAACCTAAGTTGTTGAGTTCAATTATTTCTAATTCTTTTTTGTCTATTCTGTTCTAGTGATTTACATTTTTATTTTTTAACCATTACTAAAATGGGACTGATGATTAAGGTTGAGGTTTAGAGGCCTGGAAGGGCTATTTCCTCCTCATTTCTGCTTTTTTTTCCCCATTATTTCCCTTGCTATTCTAGATCTTTTGTTCCTCCAAATGAAGTCTGTTACTGTTTTATCTAATTCCACAAAGTACTCCTTTGGCAAGTTTGACTGGCATTGCACTAAGTTTGTAAATAAATTGGTCGTATTGTCATTTTCACAGTCCAATGATAAGCACTGAATATAGATAAGAACTTGACTGTTTAAGTTGTTTATTCCTTTTAAAAGCATTTTTTAATTGAATCTATACAGTTATTGGGTGTGCTCTGGTAGGATAACTCCCAAATATTTTTTATATATATTATTTTTACAAAATATTTTTATATTGTATTTTAGGATATGTATTACAAAATATATATTTATATATAAAGGTTTTATATCTATATATAATTACAAAATATTTCCATATTTTTTAGCCAGAATTTACAAAAACCTGATCCCCACAATGTTTTCCTGAGGAAGAGCTTAACTAATTGGATTCTCACGTCTTCTCTTTCTATCTGGTAAAAACAAGGCAACTTCCTGATCAAATTTACCCTGCAAACTAAGTATGCCTACACTTTACATATAAATCACCTTACATACAACAGCAAAATGTATATCTGAACACATAATTTTGACAATGGAACCTGAAAATTATTTGTTGAAATGCTACTAGATTTCACACAGAGTTCAAAGAACAGATAATTCAAAACCAAATGTAAAACACAGGATGCTTAAATCACCCTACTTATTTAACACACCAATTCCAAAGAGGCTGCCTCCCATGAAACTGCTAGTTCAATGCATAATTCTTTGTTTCCTGCTGTTTGTAGATCATTGATCAAAAACCTATGAATGACAAAACCAGTCTTTGAACAATGTCAAGCCTGTGGGTAGAGAGCACTTCTCTTTGGAGGAACCAGACTTAGAAACTTTAGACAAAGGGAAAACTCTATTGTTTCTGCCTTTTTGAACAAGAAGTCTTTGATGCTTTCCACAACTCAACCAAATAGCAAGTCAGTCGCCCAAAGTGTCAAAGAAAAGAAACTTTCTTAAAATGTATCCAGGAGACTAGAGAACCAAAATTCTTTGCTGGTATATGTTTTCCTTAAGTATTGTTATCTCAAAATTGTAAAAAAAAAAAAAAAAGCCTCATTTACAAACTATTTTTGATTTTTAATGAAAAATAATGATAGTAAATATATTTATTTTAAGTGATACTATAAAACAACTTGTGAGTTCAGTTGACTTTTTTTTTAAATAAAAAGATGTTTATCCCCATCCAGTTTGGAGGGAAGTACTACTTCCATAAATATAATAATAATTTACTACGTGTAGTTCATATATGTTGAACCTTGTAGCTCACTTGAAGTAGAACATAGTATTTATTTCTCATCTCTACTACCATCAAAAATATTCACCTTAGGAAAAAGGCTGACAGTTACGTCACTTAATGCATGTCAATATTTATCTTTATTTGAGTTTATTTTAAAGGTTGTATTTTTTATAGCACATTAATAAGATGATGTTACCTAAAAACATTACTTTTTAGTCTCATAACTTTTGTTTAATGGAAGGGCCTATTTTTCGATTAAAATTGAACTAAAAAAATCTTCCTCCAAAACTCACATCTTGTATATATTTAATGCACATAAATTGGGAATAAATAATTACTGTTCTTAAAGACTGTGGTGTTTGGTTAAAGTAACACAGTGAAGTAGGATAAAATGATTACATTAATATACATTTCCAGAAGATTTGAATTTTGGGGAAAGAAAACTGACTAAGAATAAAAACATTTAGCTATCACTCTACCATATATGGGATAGATGTACCTTAGACAGCTCCATTCCTGGGCCACATTGTTTGCAGGGGATACAGTTTCCAGAGCGATCCCTAAATTCTTGTTGTCTGCAGTCTCCTGTTTCAGACATTACTCTATGTGGCTAAAAGAAAAAAAAAATACAAGCAAAATTCAAAGTGAATTGTTCACAATAATACATCACACTAAAGTACCTCGAGCTCTTTAGAACAGAAAGTTAAAAAAAAATTCAAGCTATTGTTGTAATAAAGCTGTCTGAAATAACTACTGTCACACCCCAAAATGCTAATTGAGAAAGAAATAAAGCTCATTTTCACTTTTTGAAAAGAGGCCAACTTAGGATGGGCTGAATAAGTCAATGAGCCTAATTCTTCAGGGTACTTGAAGAACCATTCTTACCCCCAAACTCAGAGGAAGGAAAACTTTCTCTCCTAGGAAGCAAGTTTATTCAGCTCCAGGGCAGAATTGCTACTTTCCCTCAGACAACTTTCTGACAATTTGGGTGAAAGGTGATATATTATGTCCTTAAGGGCTTTTGCTGTAGCCTAAGGAGAATGCCTGGAGCCTAGGAAATGTCTTGGAAAGGAATGGGCATGCAGAGAGAGCTATTCTGTCCCGGCTCTGGGGTTTCAGCATTCTTCAGCTCTGTAAACTTTCAAGTTAACAGCAGTCTATTCTCTGATCTGCAAGTAAGAGGATACATTTGCAAATATAATGAATTTGGATGGCCAGTTACAGAGGATTTTGCAATGACTCATTAGAAATTTCCAAGTGGATTCAATGTGACGGCCATTAGTTTTGCAGGAACAAATTCAGTTGTTTCCAAGTGTACAAAGTGCACATTTTACTAAGAACAATATATGCTTGCCCTTATTGGTTTGGGTACAGTCTTTGAGAAATAATTTCTGAGACTTACTGGTTAAAAGTTGAAATCTGTAAAGTGTTTTAAAGTTTGCTTTACCCATAAGATTGCATTTAAATCTCACAATAACCCTTTGAGATAATATGCTCTTTTCCAAAGGTGAGGAAACTGAGGTTAAGAAAATGTTAAGTGACTTGCACAGGATCTCACAGCTAATAAGTGTCTGAGACAGGACTAGAGCTCAGATCTTTCTGAGTCCAACTCAGCTTTTTTAGCTCACAGAAAAATTATTGGTTTTAAAATATTTTGGGTTCTTCAGAAGATGTTACATAAATATGAAATTATATTCTCATCATTATTGAGTTCTCTTAACAAATTACTGAGATAAACAATATGTTTAGGGAGGGAGTGGAAATCTTAAATTAAGAAACTTTCAGTCAAGGCAATGAGGTCTCTATGCCGTTTTCCAAAAGAGGTCTCTGTTAGCTCTAAATCTGTATGATCAAAAATTATTTAACCCAAACTTGGACTCAGAGAAAACTAGGACAACAGAACACTTAGCTATGATATGAATTGCCTTGTATTAGTCATCCCCTGAAAGTCAATATTTATTTTTACATTTTTATATCCCTTACCTAACTTTCCCTTCCCAATAAGCCAAATCATATTTAACATAGAGGACATTTCTTCAAATGTATTTTTTCCTCTTAACACAGAATCATGGAAATTGGAGAGGGCAAGGGCTATTTATGTCTACTTGTTTCGTAATTGTACCACATATAGTGACATGTATAGAAAGGCACTTAATAAATGCTTTTAGACAGAAGAGTGGAAATACCACTGGATTAGAAGTCATGTGACCTGAGTACATCTCCTGGCTCTGCTACTTAAAACTTCTGTAGTCTTGGGCAAATCAGTCTCCAGGCCTCAGTTTTCTTACCTCCAAAATAAGCCCATTGGCCAAGAACACCTTCATGGTCTTTTCCAATTCTCAATCTATGATCCTATGATGGATGCGCTGTGATTTTTGTCTAAGCCCAAAGTGAGATAGAAATATCTAAACTTAGATGAAAAAGGCTATGTTTCAAAGATATTCAGAGAAAAATTCCACACAGCCTCCCTTTTTACTGCTTACACTTAACAACTTTATGCAAATTTTCCATATGTCCACCTGAATTTCTCATTGTAGCTTAACTCCCTTTTTTCATCCTCCGTCCTCCATGGAGAACAGTTACTATCCTCTGTATAATAACCTTTCATACATTCAAAGATCATCATTAAGCTTTGCTTTATTATGTCTCCAGATGAAATAAATTTTAATTCCTTTTAACTTCCCTCATAGGGTCTATTTTCCAACACTTTTAATCATCTTAATAGTTCTCCTTTGAATCTTTTCCAAGTTTTCCACAAACCTTATAAGCCATGCAGTCCGGAACTGGAAATAATATTCTAGTCAGGAAGGGTCTGACTCGTGCTGAGTATGGCACATTTCTATGAGCCACAAGATAATTTATCATTGTCATGGGGCTAGAAATGTTACTCCATTTATTTGATTTCCTCTTTATTTCAAGGAAAATAATTTAAATAATGCCTTCCAAAGTCAAGACTGGGATATTTCTGTCCATTTCTAATTCATTAATTTGTTTTATGGAAGTAAAAAAAAAAAGTTGAAAGACAAAAGAGTCTGAGATGACCACATTATATTAATTACGTTTCTTTCCTCACATTCAAATGAAAAAAGTAGAATGAGAAGGATTTACTTACCAAATGTGCTAATAAAAATGCTATGGTGAATAACAGTTCTTTGGGTGATCTTTTAAATTCCATCTCTTTGGATGAATTATATTCCCAATTTGAAAACTAAAAGTCAAAGAAAATAAAGAAAATACATTAAAAATTTTAAACACAAATGGGTTTACTTTGAATTGCCATTTGAAATTCAACAATGTACTTATATGATTGTTTTTCATTATTTAAATGAGATCATTTTAAAAAAATCAACAAGGATGCATGACCAAAGTTTATTTTTTAAAACACAGGAGTGAAAAATTAAGGCTTTATCCTGCCAACAAATTTTATTGAAAACTCCAACTGGCTTTAACCTCCCTCATTTTCCATTTTCTATTTGAAATCACTATTGAGTTGAGTTTAGTGCACTCAGTAGACAATCACAGCTCAAACAGCGACAATGAAAACTACAACTGACTTCAAAGGCAATTCATTCCCCATGCAAGGATGAACTTAGGCTATGCCTCTGGGATGTCAGGACAATCAGTTAATGAAGTCAGTGGAGTCAAACAACCAGTCAATTCACTACTGAAAAAAGACAGTCAAACAACTTGTTTGACTTGTCCATTTGGATACAACAGTCAATGAGGTAAATCTGTACATTTGGCATTTGTGAAATCTGATGCACTTCAGAAGTAGGTGAATTAAGTATAAATGAAAATTAAAGGAAAATAAGAGTCACAGGATAATTGGATTTAAAGCTAGAAGGGACCTGAGAGATGATCAATTCAATCCTTTCATTTTACAGATGGGGAAATAAAGGGACACAGGAGGTTAAATCATTAAGGCATTTTTAAAAATTAGCAAGCTAATTTTTTAGTTCACATAGACAATCTGAAGTTGAGATACTGATGTGGGTCATTCAGAAAAAGAAAATTCAGTCAAATTTTCTAAAAAAGAAAGAATTTTTTCCCCCCTGTTCTAAAATGCTTAGAAGACTATAATTTGAAAAGCCAATCAAGCTAATTTATTCATATCTACACAGTGGCAAAGGAAGAAGAGATTTCCTTAAGAAAAAAAATAATTGTTTAATGGGAATTCCTAGGTGTCCATCCAGTAGCATTATTGAAAAGTAAGTTGAGAAAGTCCAGGGTTTCTTTGAAGCAGAGGCTTTTAAAACAAATACATCCAGAGAAGATGATCTTGTATGTTCCAAAAAAAGAACAAAGTCCACGCCTCCTTCCAACTACCTTAAGCAAAATATCCTCTCTAGTTCTCTCCTTCCCCAAACAAAGCATATTAAGAAAAGTCAATCTTTAGCTGTGTTTTTAGCTGTGTTTAGTTAGCCAGGAGGACACCAACAAGGCAGCACAAATTCAGAGAAAAAGGCAAAATCAAATTGGCTGCCTTAAGTCAAATAGATGAACATGTATTACCTATGTCAGACTGCTTGTTTGTGTTGGGGAGGGAAGGATGGAGAAAATTTGGAATTCAAAATCTTATAAAAATGAATGTTGAAAACTATCTTTACACATAATTAGAAAAAAAAATGAAATATAGTAAGTGGGGAGGAAGAAAACACAAGCCAAAGAGAGTGGGGAAAACCATTAGGGGATTACTTAGTTAACAGACATTTTTTGCTCAGAGGTTGAGATAAATTCATTTAAAATAATCTAGTGCTTCACAGAGGAGGCTTTTGGAAATTTAGTAATAGAAATAAATAGGCCATTACCTTTGCATCCAATGCTTAAATCTTTATAACTTAAATGAGTACTCTAACTGCTTAACCACCCAGGTCCCTTAGCTTGTGAATATACAGGTATACAAACAAACAAAACAAATCAAAATGCCCTAAAACTCTCCATCATGATAATTTACATTTCTTCAGAATACAGGATAAGAGGATTATAGACTTAGTGATGAGAAGAACCTTGGAGGCCTACTCTATCCTTTCCTTTTAAAGAAGGGAAAACTGAGGCCCAAGGAGCATGACTTGTCCAAGGTCATACAAGCAAGGTAGCAGATCCAGGATATGAACTCAGGGCCTCTGACTCCAAACCCAGGGTTCCTTCTACTAACCCAACAATACCAACAACAATTAATGAAGTGATGAATTTTTAACAATTTGACATCTAATTTTGAAAAATTCTCTTAAGAATAAAAATGTTAAATTTGCACATAAAAATCCTAACATCAAAGGACTGAATTTCATAGAACGAGAGAAAAGAATTGCTAAAGACAATCAGTGAGACAGTTGAGCATCCACTTTGTGTAGAGTGCATTGGGTTCTGTGGGGGAACTGACATACAGCATCAGTAGGAGAAAAAAATTAAACACTAACAACCATGAACATTTACATCCAGTTAAAAAAACCTGACTTTGGCCTGTCAGTCCTTAAAAGTTAATGGGGATAACAACACATACACCCCCCAACACACACACACACACACACACACACACACACACACACACACATACACACACACCCAACACTCCTCACTCATTGAAATGATGGGCTATATGGATTCACAAAAAGATTATGTCCTATTTTAGATGAGATTTTTCTTTGAGGACAAAATAATTTAAAAAACCAGTCTCATAAGAGACAACTTCTCTTATTTCATTAACACATGCCAAATTGGACCAAAATAGAGAGCTGAATGAAGAATTCAAAACTAGCTGTCTCATGTCTAACTTTTTAAGGGGATAGGCATTTCTCCCAAGAAAGAAAATCTTCCAGTAATAGCACTGGAGAAAAAAAAAAGCAAAACAAAATCCTCTCCCATTGTTCTCTTATTCTTTTACTAGCTGTACCAGTGGCTGTGTTATCCTGGGTAACAGCATCTTTATATCTCAGTTTCCTCTCCTTTAAAGAGAAGGGAGACAGCCCTACTTATCGTCCCTAATTCACTAGCCTGTAGTTAGGATCAACAGAGAGAAGGCATGTAAAAGGATTCTGAAAATTGTAAAGTGCTCTACAAATGTAGGGCATTATTTTTATTAGCAATATTTGGCAGGAAACAGTAAATTTCTATTCCCAAAGGAGTAGGAAATAGAATAATAGACTCTCAAAGGTGATGTGCTCACCTAAGACTCTAAGAATGAATTTTGGTGAAAGGACATGGGGTCAAGTGGGTTCTGCCACTTAACTGGGATCTTGGATGAGTCACTCTACTTCTTTGTTCCTCAGTTTCCTCAAATGTAAAATGAAGGGACTGGATTGGATGAGATAGGTTTATTTTAACAAATGCATGAACGTAATAGGAATAATTTAAATTTTCATAAGATAGTCTAAAATCAAGGGACATTTTTGCAAGCGATTCAGCTCTGATGAAGTGTCGGGAGTATGAACTTGAATTTCCTGGAATAAAATGAAATGCGGTAGGAATTTCTTTGGCATTTAAAACAGGGGGGAAACTGGGCAAAAAAGTCAAGCATTTTAAGTAACAATATTGAAAGTTAAAAATGAATTCAATTATTGAAACGCCGTTTAGCTGCTAGACATTTTCCTCAAAAACTTTAAAAAAATAACTTTCTGTATTGTTCAATATTCAGTTGATGACATCAAACGTGAAGTTACAAAGAATGCCAGGCTCATGAATGATTGTGATTATGTGGAATTGGGCAACTGGTTAGAAGTGCAGCGGTGTGGGTGTACCCTGCTACTACATATTCTACCTGTATGATAACCCCAGCATCAGTGTAGACTCTTTTTTTGCGGGGGAGGGGATAGCCTTTGCTAGGTGGGTATAGCAGTGGATAGAGCACTGGGTTTGGAATCAGGAAGAACTCATCTTCATGAGCGCAAATCCTGCCTCAGACATTAGCTGTGTGACTCCAAGCTAGTCACTTACCCCTGGCGTCTGCCTCAATTTCCTCATCTGTAAAATGGACTGGAGAAGAAAATGACAAACCACTCCAGTATCCTAGGCATAAAAATCCCCATAAAGGGTCACAAAGAGTAAAAAATGACTAAACAACAATAATCACTTTTGTGTGGAACCAGTATCACGAGAAGGGGTGGATCAATTTTAACAAGTCAATTGTATTCAAGGAGTATGAGCAGGGGAGTCTGGAAGTGCCAATGACTTGGTAGGTGTCACACATGCCCCAGTTCCCTAAAACCCTGTACATTTATTATTTCTTTATGACTGAGGACCAGAGGCAGAGGTGGATGCTGTTGGTCATTGGGAAAACCTTTTCCTTCCTGAAAAAGACCCTTTTGACCATGCTTTGATGCTCCTGCTATGTACTTGGCTGCTATTGTACTAAGCAACCACATCAACAAGAGTCGCATTGAGAATAACCAGAGGACTATCAAGCCAGAAGATAACCATAATAACCATCATTTATGTGGCACTTTACATATATTATCTTATTCAATCCTCACAACAACCTTGGGAGGGAGTTGCTATTATCATCTCCATTACAAATAAGGAAACTGAGATGGACAAAGGGTTTAAGACTCAGGGGTGGGGAACCTGTGACCTACCCCCGCTCCTGGAGTCACTTACCCAGGATCAAAGGGCAAGCAAGATGGCACAGTGGATAGATAGGGAGTCGGGAAGACTCATTTTCCTGAATTCAAATCTGGCCTCTGATACTTACTAGCTGTGTGACCTAGTGCAAGTCAATTAACCCTGTTTGCCTCAGTTTCTTCACCTGTAAAATGAGGTAGAATAGGAGATGGTAAATTCCTCCAGTACCTTGGCCAAGAAAACACTAAATGGGGTCAGGAAGAGTTAGACACAGCTGAAACAACTTGTCAACAACAAATAGAGTATGCCTCTGAAGTAAGATTTGAACACAGGTCTTCCTGCCTTCAGGAAGTGTTCTCTGCACTGTGCCACCTAGCTACCTATTAAATAAGTCATCTACACTGCCCATCTTGATAAATGGGGTTGATATTGCATCTATTTCCCATTTCCACAGCTTCCAAATGGGAAAAGTCCAAGACACTCTCTACAAAGTACACTTCTAAATCCCTTATCTAAATATACAAATACCTGTAACATCATGGTAGCCACCCAAGATATCATAAAGGGACGTCATACATGTTTATTGTCTGATCTCCAACTCACGTATGAAGAGCTAAACCATTCAAAAGAGAGCAAGGGTCTTGATGCTTAACATTTAAGGTTTTTTTTTGACAACACTCTTTCACTCATATTCCTTTGATTTCATGTTGCCAAGAATGAACTGTATGTATAATCTTGCCAAGGACCCAAAATGTGAATCTTAAAAGAGCATTTCAAATAGCCTAGATAATTTTCAGAACAAGTCATTTACTTTGCTTTATTTTCTATCCCTTCTACAAAAACGACTTTGATTTATTAGACACTAGATGCAGTTACTAGAGGTAACCATTTTCATGGAATAATCATATATTAACTTTATATAATGAAGCCATATTCATCCTTTACATTTTTTCCAATATGCAATAACTTGAAATACTTTTTAAAAATCAACTTTAATGTAAACTGGCATGCTCACAATTTATAAAAACCAGGGTTGAGGTAAAGCCAGTGCTATAAATGCAGTCTTTAGTATTTTAATACCTAGACTGTAATCATAAATGGATTAAAAACAAATGTCAGTCTTGACCATCAAGTGATGCAAAATGGATCATAAATATAGGGTATTCCTATCTTCAGGAGGAATTACAACCACCAGCATCTCCTATAGTCTATACTCTCATATTTTAGCTTTCAATTTCACTCTCTTCAGCTATAAAATCTCCTTGTGGCATTGTGTAACTGGCAAATCCATGTGCAGCCTAGGAACTCTTATAGAGGTGTGCTGTATTACACATATTGATGTTGGCCTAGAGATGGATATGATTTTCCTTTTTGCAATCATGAAATATTTTCTACAAGCTTTAAAATTTTCCGCTGCCAAATGCAATATCTTCAAACACCCTAAGTTCAAAAATGTTAAGACCTAATGTCAAACACCAAAAATCATGCCAATTTGGAGAAAAAAAAATCAAATCAGAACAAGGTTTTTCAAGTCTAGACTCTCCTCCCTATTACCCTATCCCCAAATAATGAATGAATTTCACAGGTCAATAGGGGGATACCATTTTTACATTATAGGACATACTGGTGCTTTCAAAGTTGTTGCCCAATGATGATATGGGCACTAAAATATCGTAAGAATTTATGAACCTGCCTTGTGGACCTATGCATCCTAAATTTGGAACAAATATCAATTTGAATCTGAAAGGGGCTTTAAAAGACCATATTTCCCTTTTTTGGGAGGAAATTGTGCTCCTCCATCCTCCAAAAATAGCTGTCTAAACTATTCTTTTACAATATATCCTGAGGAGATCACAATACCTTCTTTCATAACCCACTGCAGTCTTCATTTCTCCAGGCTAAATACTCGCCATTCCTTTAAGACCTAGACAAGCTGATTGAGGAGCCCCTTAACACTCACTCAGGCTGATGAGTGTTCTTGCCACTTTGTTTCATGTATGTGCTGGGGCATTTTTATCTCAGGTAGAAAAAAGTTTTTAAACAGGCTATACAGACCCACAGGCATCCCTTTCAAGACTCACAGAACATAATAAGATTCCATTCAATTATTCTAATTTTTATTGCCAGCATCTTCCAAAAGAAAACAGGCTGTGAATGAACTGTCATGGAAAAAAAATACTTTGCACAAACTGCCTGTTTTTGATTTTTGTCTTCAGCTTTGAAGTTTATTTTTAAGTCTCTAACGATTTAATAATAAATTGCCATTGGGCAAACTTTTTGCAACTGGTTTTATAATGCAGGCCAATGCTGTGGGAAAAATGCTGGATTTGGAATCAAAACCTGGCTTCCTCTCTTGTCTGTCACTGCCTATGTGACCTTGGAACAGTTGGGTGGTACAGTGGATAGAGTGTCCAACCTGGATAGAGTGCCCACCTTGGAGTCATCTTTCTGAGTTCAAATCTGGCCTCAGACAATTACTAGCTATGGGACCCCGGGCAAGTCACTTAACCCTATTGGCCTCAGTTTCCTCACCTGTAAAATGAAGTGGAGAAGGAAATGGTAAACCACTCTAATATCTTTGCCAAGAAAAATCCAAATGGGGTCCCAAACAGTTAGACACAAATGAATAACAACTGGAGGCATTTCACTTCCATTTTCTGACCCTCAGTTTCCCCACCTATAAAAAGGATTTGGACCATATGACCTCTAAAATTCCTTCCAGCTCTAAGTTTATGATTCTACAGTTGTCTTGTGGAATTAAAAGGCAATCAAGTCATTGACTTAGTATGTATACTTATTCTAAGTAGGCATACTTATTTAAAATGTATTAAATGAAAACAAAAAAGTGAAATTTTTGTTACAATTTTGAATGTTTTCCTTTAAATATTTAGAATTCACTAGCTATTTTCAAACATTAAAAAGGCTGTTTGCTATTAGATAAAGGGAGTATAGGTTCACTCCTTCAAACAAATATGAAAGCAAGGAATCAAATTCTATTTTAACTCTTAAGTCCACCTCTGACTATTCATGAATAAGAATGGAACTTTTTGCTTTTGATGATAACTTTCCTCAGTAAGCAGAATTATAATTGAAATAGGTAACATTCATCTATTATGAGAAGTGTATGTCCATTACAAATTCTATGTAGTCTATGTAAACTACAGATCATAATCATCTGAAGTGATCAGGCTATATGGACCTCTTTCTTTGTAAAGCCTCATAGATATGTAACCCTAGACAAATGAAAGCCATGGTCCTAATGCAAATTCCTTGTATAAGGGACCTTACCAAGTTAAAAAAAAGCAAAGACAAATTTTCATGTTCTAAAATTCAGATTTATATGTAACTCTAATTTTAAATTTCTATGAAACCTACTATATGGCCCTTTAATTAATGGAATAAATTACTTCTACGGTTATTCAGAAGCATACAAACAATAAATCAGCTAGCACTTAGTATAGGAAAGTAACATAAACTCAAGTTATATACCTTATGGAAACAAAATAGTGAGCAAGACATTTTCATTAAAGGATAAAGTAAATAGCTATAAGAAACAAACCATTGCTGCAAACATAGTAATAATTTCACATTACCCTTCAAGGCTAAAGAAAAAATACTTTAAAAAGAATACAAATTTCACATTAAAATGGAATTTGGGTTGCTGAAAATGTTTTTTCTTAACAGTATAAATAGGTGCATAGAATGCCAAGAATGGCCATATAATGTTCTCATATTCTGCATTAATGATAACTGATTAGAGTCATACCACACATGCTTTCTGGAATTAGTTCAACAATGAACTATGACATTAAGCAACCAAATATTTTCCTCTTCTGTCTCATAACATGCTCATTATTTTCCAATCTATACCTCCCACTTATACATTCATTTTATTTTTAAAAATAGTTCTTTGCACCAAGCTACTGATGAATAGTTTGGAGAAGGGTGGTAGCTTTTGGTACTGAGATTCAGTTACTTTCAATTGCCAAATCTAAATTCTACCTGTAAACTTGTTAGTGACATGTGAAACCTCACCTACTTGAGAAGCACATAGAAACACAGTAGCAGCAAAAATGCCTAAGGTATATAATTATCTATACAAAATAAAAGATGCTGAAGAAATCCTTCCCTAACGTAAAATAATCTGCCTCTTGCAAAAAGTATCTGATTATGAAATAACTACATTAAAATAACTTCTTCAGTTTATGCATAGCCTGTTTAACAACAACAGCTGCTGTCAATATAGTGAAATCTTAATCAAGTAAGACTTAGAAGAAAAAGAATACATCTCAGCTAGTCAACATACATTTATTAAGTGCCTACTTACTCTGTGCCTTGTCGCTGTCTGGAGATGTGTGAACTGACACAGATCTACTGCAATTAACAAAAACTCGTATTCTGTCTGGGGTTTTGTTTACAAAATTGATGTTTTTGTTCATGCAAAGATAAAGGTGATCCCATTAAAGATTTTTTACATGCTAAATACAGAGAAGATAAAAAGTGCCCCATAATCAAGGCAGTCCACTCATCCAAACCTTCATCACAAAGGTCATAATTAGCTCCATGTTATACTTATCTTCCCAGAACATCAGCGGCAAATGTAAAAGGACTTTCAAGTTGTGAGAATCAAATCTTGTTTCCCCTTTTAAAAAGGAAAGAAAGAGCAACCACAAATCTGTTAAGCTTGCTCTACAACATCAATTTTTTTACATTAAAGTCCTTCATAAATGTCAACCTTCAATAGAAAGGATAGCATACATTTACGTACCATTTTATGAGGCTTTTGAAAGCCTCTTCTACCTCTCTCCTCGGCTACAATTCTTTTCTGTAATTGCAGAGACTAAACTTGTTAATATGAGAGGCAGTTTCCAGCTGCTAAACTCAGTAATCAGCTAAGCAGTCCTCAATCCTGGATGCCCATAGGAACAAGCACCCTGGCAGCTCTCGCGTGCAGTTATTTGGGGTTATTTCCGAGGTGACCACTAACACAACAGAGACCACGCGTTTGGAGACAGACTAGGCTCTCAGTTTTTCTCTGCCTCTTACCCCGATCTTGGAGCATTCAACAAAGTCCTTGGGACATGTCCATGCTATTAAAGTCGAAGTAACCTTCCCTTCTGGAAGAGAAAAAATAGTTTTCCCACTTCTCCCCGGCTCGGAGGTCCCTATTTGTCCTGCCGAAGTTAGAATCCCTCAGTTTCCCCCCTTCCCTGAAAGACTCTGTGATCCCTCCGCCCTCCTCCCTTCCTAAGCGTCCAGTCATTCCACTCGCGCTCTGTGTGTCTCCAAAGCCAGCCACCCTCACACCTTCTGCAGCACAGGATGCGCTCCTACCCCAGGCGATCGTCGGTCAGCGCCCGCCCCTCATGGACAAGGCAGCCCCTCTCCTCCAGCCCCTGCACAGTGGAGTCGCCTGAAGACGAGCATAGCACAGCGCAGAGCAGGGCTGGGCAGCAGCCTAAGCCGGGCGCCCGTCCCGGGGCAGCTCACCTTCTCCAGTCCCTCCGAGGCCCCTTCTGGAGCGCACTCCTCCCAGCCTGACTCCCCACTTCCCTCCCAGGCCCGCCAGGGTCAAGCCCCACGCAGCTCGGCGCCAGGTTGAGCTGCTCCGGGCTAGAGGGCAGCGGGCTCGGCGATGGAAGGGAAAACTGGTCCTGGGGGCTTGGCCCTGGCAGCTGCTGCTCCAGGCTTTAGCCTCCGCACAGCGCCCTCCCGTAGCCCGGGCAACAGCAGCCGCCACTGCCACCGCCTCCGCCTCCCCAGTTCCTCCAGGCAAGCTCTCTTCGAGCAGCCCCGCCCTCCTCTCCTGTACTCTCCTGCTTGCTCCTCCTCTCCTATGCAAGCCCAGCCCTCTTCTTCTTCAGAGCCAACCAGCCTGGCCTCTCCAGACACCCAGCATTTACTGCAGGGGCGCCAGCGCCACTCTGCTCCCCACTCTCCCTATCTATGTCCCGCACCTGCGCTCATATCCTACTTTGCTCCATCCTCACTGATCACTATGGGGGGTGGGGGGAGCAGCAGCGGCTCACCACCGTGGCAACACTGAGGGGCCAGTGTCGTGCCCTCCTTCATCTGGGTCTAAGGAAGGTTCAGCAATAACCTTCTTTCTAGAAGGGGGCAGCTAGGTGGTGCAGTGGATAGAGCAGGAGTCAGGAGGACCTGAGTTCAAATCTCACCTCTTGAGACACTTGACACTCACTAGCTGTGTGACCTTGGGTAAGTCACTTAACCCTAATTGCCTCATCCTGGATCATCTCGAGTTATCCTGGTGAATATCTGGTCACTGGATTCAGATGGCTCTGGAGGAGAACCAAGGCTGGTGACCTGACAGGGTCCTACACAACCCTCCCTCACTCAAAACAAAGCCAAGTGCAAGTCATGTCATTTTTTCTCCTATGGCATGGTCGTCTTCTAAAGAACAAAGGACGAACACACACCTCCTAGAACGGGAGAGGCACTGGAGTAGGCAACTAAAGGCAGGACTTTTATCAACAATGTGGCATGAGCTTCTTGGGGGAGAAAGGTTGTAATGGATGAGGGAAGGGAAGACAGCAAGCATTTCTTAAGCACCTATTAGGTGCACTGTGCCAAGTCCTTTACAGACATCGCATTTGAGACTCACAATAACCCTGGGGAGTAGGTGAACCATATGAACCTCCTTTTCTAGTCGAGGAAACTGAGGCAAACAGAGGTTAAGTGACTTGCCCTCGGTCATAAGGGTGGATTTGAATTCAGGTCCTGCTGACTGCAGACCAAGGTGCTATCCATTTCTGCCACCTAAATGTCTCCAGGCAGAAGGCTTCTCTTCTGCTCTTGACATTTTCCCCATTTAATTAAACTAATGTATTAAATGTGTACTGTGTGCAGAGAACTACTGGACACTGGGGGAAATAAGTAAGGAATAATCTCTGTCTTCATGAAGCTCATAATGTGGGGATAAGACACAAACATAAATAGCTAAGTATAGTTAAAACAGCCCTTTCCCCAAGGTCTAGGTTACTTCTGAAAAAGAAAAAAAACCCTCAAATTTTCCTTACCAGGCTTCAGATCTCATTACTCTGTTGGTCCTATTCTAGTAGCAAGGGCCCAAGTATTTCATTTAAACGTCCTTGATTGAGGAAAGCCCCTGCATGCAGCACTATAGTCAGATGTGTGTGTACCATGAAAGAGGGGTGGCACAGGGGGTCTTTTTGAGGCCTCCTTAATTCTACTGCTTTCCCTCTCTAGATTATTTATAATTTATTCTAGTCTAAAGGGCTTATTTGTACATAGTTGTTTGAATGTTGTCTCCCCCATTAGAATGAGTTTCCTGAGGACATGAACTGTCTTTTGCCTTTCTTTGTATTCCTATGTTTTGCAGTGTCTGACGCATAGTAGGCACTTAATAAATGTTTACTGATTGGTTAAACATTTGTTGAGTCACTGGCTGGTTGACTAAAGATGATGACTTCCTACTATCACACATGGAAATGGTGAGAATTCAGAAGAGATTTTCATAATTATATGGCTTATGAGGTCCATTTCTGCCCTATATCAATGATCTTATGATATAGATAGACCATTCAAAGGCCAGCTAGTCTAACCCCTTCATTTTACAATGTGAGGAAACAGGGCTAAGGAAAGTTAAGCATTTTTTTCCAATGCAACATTGATACCAAGTATCAAAAGGGAGATTTGAACCCATATCTTCTGACTCCACAGTCACTGCTCTTTTCATTGTACCATACTGTCTCTCCTATGTTTATAGC
Organism: Potorous gilbertii; assembly: GCA_028658325.1. Classification (NCBI taxonomy): domain Eukaryota; kingdom Metazoa; phylum Chordata; class Mammalia; order Diprotodontia; family Potoroidae; genus Potorous; species Potorous gilbertii. Next base: position 156,514,154 of record CM053771.1, on the reverse strand, counting down.
TTACTAAGCAATTTTAAATATGTTCCCATAGCTCAGAACTATAGTTTCCTATTATGGAGGACCTGAGTTCAACCTTGGAGATTTTTCAATAAGTATAATCAGTTTACTTTTACCTCTTGGGGCTCAGAGAACATCTGAATTTGGCTAATTTCTAGCTCTCTAGGTCTTCTTATTTCCCTTTCAAACTCCATACTAACAAGGAATTGAATGCAGAACATATTTATTAATTCAATCATGAAAACAGAAAGGACTTGTACAGAGTCCATAAACAGTTAAGAAAGAGAACCCTGTTAGTGAGTTCCATCTTCTCAAGGGACCCAAATCATGGCTGTAGTCTTATGGTGACATCCTATAGTTACTCTCTCCCAACTCCGAGTGCCCCCTCTCACCCCCTGCCCCCAAGACACAGAGAGAACCTTTCCAGTCCATCACAGTCTACATCACTCACAGTATCAGTTAAAGACATTATCTAAATATGTTCTGCTTTGTGTCTGTCTGCCTCATTGTTCCAGCCCCTTTTCTGATTTTGCCTGGATGATCTTTCTTCCTTGTTCCAGTTCATTTCTAGCTCCTGTTGAGAACCAGAAACTCCTCTGTTTAATTTAAAAAAAAAAACAAAACAAAAAACAACTCCCTTATTACTCCACTGCTGCCAACTTGTGTTCCTATAATAAATGATTTTGTCCAAGAACTCACTTTTCCATTGCTTCTGCATTCAGCACCTCCTTACATTGCTGCTTTTACAATTGCCAAGCATTTCCCTTTCCTTAGTAAAACGTTACAGCCAGGGCCAATATGCCTTTGGTCTAGTTAAGACGTTTCCATCCCCTTTGTTAGTCAGACTTATAGCTGCACTCAGTCTGTACACATAAAAGGCCCTCAGGTAGCTATGAAGATCTTCATTCTGAACCTATACTCTTAACTAAATAAAATAAATTCCATTCAACTTTTCCCTGTCTCACAGTACAATGCCCCAAAATGATCAGTACCTTTCCAAAAAAAAAAATGGTTTGAGGTTGGTTTGAACACTAAGCCTCTATTCACTTTTCCAGTTCCCATTATCTCTCAGTCCCTCAACTCCCAAGCCAACCATAGTATCCAGAGAATTGAAGAAGCCTGAAGAGAGCCCCAAGAACCTAGAAGGTGAAGCGGGCAAAGCTGGCAGCCATTGCCATCAAACTTGCCACCTTGGCACAAGTCAGCTTCGTCATTTCTCATGACTTCATTGAATCCTTACGACAATTTTGTAAAAGAGGAGAGACATTGTAACCTCCAGTTTACAGAAGAGAAAGTTGGGTTTCAGGGTGGGCAGGTAAGTCGTGCAAAGTTATAATAACTGGCCAAGTCTGACCTAGATGCTAGGTTTTCTGACTCTGTCCTTTCTGCCATATTCACTCTCCATTTTGGACTGAGTAGTTATATAGTCAAATATATGCATAGAGAATGTTCACCTGGCATAAATTGTGAAGGACAGATTAAAGAAGGAAATAAGAATTTATTAAGTGCCTAATCTCTGCCAAGCATCGTGTGAAGGGCTTTAAAATATTATCAGATTTAACCTTTACAACAACCCTGAGAGGAAGGTGCTGGTATTATCCACATTTCACAGTTGAGGAAACTCAGGCATACAGAGAGAAAGTGACTGGCTCAGAATCATGTCATTTAATAAACATCTAAGGTCAGTATTTGAAGTCAGATTCTTCTGACTCCAGCCTCAGCTCTCTACCCACTGCACCATCTAGCTGATGTGAAACAAGTGAAGGCAAGCCTGCCTGGGAGAAGGTGATTGCAGTATTACAGGTGAGAGGTAAGGAGTATCAGTACTAAGTATGGTAGCACTGGGAATGGAGAAGGGACAAATGCAAGGGATATAGCTCAGGTTGGATTAAAAATAAATGAATAGGAGAAGTATGAGTCAAAGATAGCCCCAAGGTTGTAAACATGAGAGACTGGATGGATTAATGGTAATGCCACTGATGAAGTCAGAAGGAGGTACCATTTTTAAGGAGAAAATAATAAGGTTGGTTTTTGGACACTGAGCAAGTGAGAAGTGTGTTGGTGATAGAATCAAGGTAGAAAAGGTAGGCAACTGGAAGTGCTGATGGGAAACTCAGGCAGATAAAATTTGGGGATCTCCTGCATAGAGATTGACAGCTGACACGATAGCAAATGAAATTGCCAATGGAAAGAAAAAATAAGGACGGAACTTTGGGAAACACTCAACTTGAGGAGGAAGAGGCAGCAAAGGAGACAAGAGAGGGCTAGAGAATTAGGAGGAGAAAGAGAAACAGAAGAGCGTATTCAGAAAGAGAGAATCATCAAGAATTTAAAAACTGCTGTAGAGAAGTCATGGAAGAAGAATCTGGTGAGGACAGAGAGAATGCCATTGGATTTGATGATAAGGGGGGAGTTTTGTTAGTTGTGGGGGCAGAAGTCATATGGAAAAGGGGTGAGGAGAGAATGGGGAGTGAGGAAATAGAGACACTATAGACAAACTTTTCAAGAACCTTGCAGTGGAAGAGAGAAGAAATGCTGGATGATAACTGAATAAGGTAAAAATGTTAAGGGAACATTTAGGACAGGGAAACCTGACCTCGTCTGTAGTCACATGCTTTGCCCCATTCGGCCGGGTATCTTCCCTGTTCCAAACCATAAACAGACCATGATCATTTTTACATCTGTGCCTTTTGGTTCATAATTTTCCCTGCTTGAAATAAATCTTGGTCCTGCCTCCTCCATGACTCCTCTCTGATTTTTCAGATCCCATTGATCTGAATTCCAATTATAAACACTGCTTAGCAATTCATCTCTAATTGTTTCAAATGTGCTCATTTTGTCTTTCCCTAGAAGACTGGAAGTTCTTTGAAGGCAGATCATGTCTAATGTATAATACAAGGACAATACCAGGAACCTAGAAATAGATGTTGAGTCAACACATATTTGTTTAGTCATTTCAGGAGAGTCTGACTCTTTGTCACCCCATCTGAGGTTTCCTTGGCAAAGATTCCTTGGCCATTTTCTTCTTCAGTTCATTTTTACAGATGAGAAAATGGAGACAAACAGGGTTAAGTGACTTGCCCAGGGTCACACGGCTAGTGTCTGAGGTCAGATTTGAACTCAGGAAGGTGTCTTCCTGACTCCAGGCCCAGCACTCTGCTCACTGCACTACTCAGCCGCCTCAACATTTATTATGTAATGAAATGTAAGGTAATTGATAGCATGAAGTTAAAATTTCTACATTATTTAGAACTTATCTTTCAACAATAAAATATGCTCAAAGGGCATTTTTGTGTTACATACAGATAATTAGCCTTATATAATTTTGAAATGCCATGTTATTTGTGGCAATACTTCTCTACCAAATTATCTTACATATTATGTCTATGGATGGTTCATATTTAAATATTGTTTTACATATGTATACACACATAACATATGTATATATTATATAGATGATTTACCTATTCCATTCATTCATTCAACAAACTATTGAATGCACTGTGCCACAATGAATAGAGCACCAAGTCTGGACTCAGGAAGATGTTTAACTTTGGCCTCAGACATTTACTAGCTGTCTAACCCTGGACAAGTCACGTAACCCAGGACAAGTCACGTAACCCGGTTTGCCTCAGTTTCCTCAACTATAAAATGTGCATGATAACAGCACCTAACATCACAGTCATGAGGACCAAATGAGTTAATAAGCGTAAAACACTTAGCACAGTATTGGGCATGAAAGGTAACATATGTAAATTTTCGTTTTGCTAAGTGCTAGGGATACAAAGGTAAAAATGAAACAATATCTACTCTAAAGTAGCTTACATTCTAAAGGAAACAATACATCCTCTTATAAATAAATGCAAAATAGACACAAAGGAATGAGGGAGGAGCCTAGCAAATAGGGAAAATAGGGAAGGTTTTCTAGAGGCGGTGGACAGTGATTCCAGGAGGCAAAAATGAAGGAGAATGTTCCATGGGGACATAGCCCATGTGCAGAATCTGGAGATGGAATGTTGTCAGGGACTAAGGACTAGGACAGTTTGGCTGGAATATAGAGTGCATGAGAGGGAATAATATATAATAAGCCTGGAAAGGTAGATTGGAGAAATACTGGGACTGTAACCAATGCATTGGGGGTCAGACAAATGGCCAGGTAGATATATACACATGTATGTGCATACACATGTATGCATATGTAAACATGTAAACACACAAACATGGGATAAGAAGCTGTTTTGACATCATACTTTACACATATGATGTCTGCTAAAATGATGCAAATAAATGTGTCATAATTTAGAGCATAGTGCTAAGAACCTTTTGTTGTTGTTCAGTCATTTCAGTTGCATCCAACCTTTCATGTCCCCATTGGGGGTTTTCTTGGCAAAGATACTAGATTAGTTTGCCATTTGTTTGTACAGCTCATTTTTACAGAAGAGGAAACTGAGGCAAACAGAGTTAAGTGACTTGTCCAGGGTCACACAATAAGTGTCTGAGGCCAGATTCGAACTCAGGAAAATGAATCTTTCTGACTTCAAGCCTGATACTCCATCCACTGTACTACCTAGCTGCTGAGATACTAACCCCTTTAAAAAAAAACCAACTTTGCCCCAAGCATTCCTGTATAGTAAGCTCATGTACCTTTTATATGGAAAAAGGAGTTTGAAACTCAATTGATTCTACTTTTTCTGCGGCAGAGGAGTTAGAAGTTAGAAAAAGATAGACTGGAGTCATCTTTGGTTCAGAGGTTAGAAAAACTTCCTTTGCTTCCTCCCTTTTTTTCATTCTTTTCCCCTCTTGCTTCTCTTTTTCTAATCCCTGTCTATTTAGAGGAAGGAGTATGAGGTAGCAGCAGAAGTCTGTGTTATGAATGTGAATAGAAATTGTCCTCTCTAGAAGTTCTACCTTCCTTTCAACTCTGATAAAACCTGTTTCTCCGTGTTTCACTTTAGATTGAATGAATTCTTTCAAAATCACTTCTTTCCCTTCCGCCATCAGAATGCCCCAGGTGTGAACTATGTGTTTTTGTATCCTTGTGGATACCTGTAATATCTTCATCTTGTCTTGGGAGACCTTCTTTCTCTACTCATGGGGAATGAATCAGGCCAACCCAGCAGCCTGACCAAGGTATTCTTCTGCCCTGAAAAAAGGGCAAGTAGATAGACGTTTAAACTCTAACTTTGGTGATGTTTGTTAGACCTCACTTGTGTCCTATATCTGTTCTTCAAATATAGAGATGCCAGGAGGCACTGAGAGGTTGTCAAGGAGGAGGTTTGTACATGCACAAGAACCTGGACCCTGGCCTTCCTGCATCCTTGAGGCCAACTTTCTGTTCCCTGTACTACTCTGTCTCTGGATTGGATGATAACTGGCAGAATTATGGTACCCATAATTATCTGTTATTCAAATATAATACCTAAAAGTATTATAAGAGATCATTAAAAGAGAAGATGTGAACTACGCTAATTTTTGAAAATAAGCTTGTTGCCACTTATTAGTACCTTTATTAAAAATAGAATTTATTGTCAATCTGGAATTTTTCTTGAATTCTATGTGATCCTTAGTAATACTCAAATACCATTTGTGGATGGTGACTGTTTTACCAAGAAAATGTTGTGTATAGGTCTTATAAATTAGAGTTAGTAAGCAAATTACCCATTGCATTAACTGGCACTGACAAGAACCTTAATACATTCCTTATCTGGAATATTTGCTTTTTTTGCCTAGGCATTTCATTTTCAAGGAAGAAAAAAGAAGGAAAGGCTAGTGAAAAGCATTCTCAGTAATGTGGAAAGTGATTTTAAAAAATTATAAATGCTTCCATATATGGAACAAATAATGAGGTTAGTCTACAGTTGTCTCACAGTAACATTAATGGGAGTTTTAGCATATGCAACCAAAGCTTTAAGCTAGTACTCGAGTGTTTAGGGAGCTCACTGGAAATATGTACGAAAACTCCAAATTCTCCTTAAAATAGAAAGTTGACTAAATACTATTTCCCATTAGCAGCATTTAGAAAATTCACAAAAGTTATTTGAAATGTGGTGATAAATCACCACAATGATAATATTTTTAGAAGGCATACTTTTACTTGCCTTGCTAATCCTACTAACTTGGTGTATCTGATACTCGTGGTAGGAATGTAGAAACCGATTCATGTGGTAGAGATGCAAAAAGGGATAGTTGAGAAGCAATTTGGAGTTACTGTGTTGATAGACAAAAGTGTTTGACATAGTTGTCTCAGTAGCAGAAAATGCATGCCAGGGGAAGCTACTATCTTTATATCTCAAAGACTAACATTGTTCTCCAGCCGTCTACACAATACACTTGTTATAACAGTTGTTAGACAGTTAAGCTGCTTACTATGGGGGTATGTGCTCTCTGGTACATTCCCCACCACCACAACACACAGTCAGGGGATTCTTTGAGTAGTTATTAATCATGGTATACTTTTGTAACTGAGAATTGCTAGCTCATAGACATGGAAACCTATAATTAAAGTTCTAGTCAATTGTTCTTTTTTAAACATTGTGACTTGCTTAATTTCTCAGCCTAAGGCTGTATCTATACAAAGTCAGCAGTTATTTATTTAATTTAATTAATTCAGGTAAAATGGATTGGGGAAGGGGAGACCTGAATTGCTTGCTCTGGCCCTCTGGCCTGAATTAACCACATATTTGCCAACTATTTTTTTTTCATTTTGTTCTGTGTAGACAACTCAAGTTTGTAATAATGAGATTAACAACAGGATAAATCACTATGTGAAACTGAATTAAAAGGAAAAAATTGACCGAGACAATTCTGAGGGCCAGGGCAAAATATATTTTCAGCCTTCTTTCTCAATTGTTACTTCATATCCCTTTCTTTGAATTTTCTTTGCACCCTAGTGTAGTCTGAAGTATATTAAATGAACTATGTAAAAATATAAAGTGATGCTTTAGGAAGTCATGGTCATAATTTGTTGCATTGTTAGGATTTAAATTTAAAAACCTTTCCTGGCACCAGTAAAAGCAACAGTTAAGACTGGAAGATTAAATTCTTACTGACAGCCCTTTAAATCACAGTCAGCTTGGCATGGTCTTAAATAACCTCCACTGACAACTATCGAAATAGGAAAATCAAACCTACAGTGCTAATTGCCCTCCTCCTAATATCAGGCAGTTGCTTTACAAAGGAATGCAAATTAATTGGTTTGGAGAAATTAATGATAGATGAAATCAGGCCTCATTAGGCCATACTTATTTCATCAGAATGTCAGGGTAAATCGTAACTGGCCCCATCACCATTTAGCATTATCTTGGGTTTTTTTTTTTAGCCAACACAAAATAGAGCATTGTTGTGTTAACTGAATATTCTGCTCAAATAAAACAAGGACTGGGGTGGGGGAGATGTTTTTTCATGAATCAATGTGAAAAACATCGATCTCTCCATTATTTCATACTGCCTTCTTGTGATTATGTTCAAAATGAAAAGATTTCACATATTTTGGTACTTAGTGAACTGATAAGGTGTTTGAGACTGTCTTGTTTGGCTAATAATTAACTTTCTCTTTTCAAATTCAGTTCATTTGCATGGATTAGATCTGCCACAGTGTACCTTAACTGAGCTTGAGTGAAACTCAAACTTATATTTTATGTGAAATATTGAGTGTTGACATTCAGATAATTTTCATAAACAACTGGCAAATTTTAACTGGCAGCAGCTATCACTGCATTTGAATGCTAATTTGGTAATTAGTATAAAACATATTTTAAGTCTTCTTTTGAATGGGCCTTGATCTTTCAAAAGGGTACATAATATCTGCACAGGGCTTCCAATCAAGTTTAGGGCAACCGGGCTTCACTTAAAAAGAAAAAAACGATATTTAGTTTTACACATCAAAAACCTGAATAATTAAAAATTTTTTCAAAGATTCTCAGCAAACTACAGGAGAACATATAATTGTAGTGTTTATATGTATATATGTATAAATATTCACTTATATATATTACAGATGATGTGTGTATATGCGTGTATACAAAAGCACAGGAGCAAAATAGTTTATGCAAGAGATAGAATCTGCTCTTTTACATAAGAGGGAAGTCATTTGTTTTAGGTAATCTTTCTATGCATTAAAAAAATCAAATCTTGAGATTTATAAACAAAAAAAAAACTAAAACGAACAAAAGTCTTTAAACCTACAAACTTAACCTACATTTATCTACTTATTTAAAACATCTACTCATTGTGTGAGGTATTCTACTGCTTCTGCTGCATGCTCAAGTTGTCACAGCCATTTACTTTGGCTGGCTGAACTTGTCTCTTCTGCTTGCTAGCAAGTAAATTTTTTCACAGCAAATTGTGCAAACATCCCACTACAAACAATGTTTGCTGCATAAATCAACTATTGCATTTCCTCTGACACTCATAGTTAGAAGGGTGGCGTTGCATTCGACAGGCAGATTCTGGTTCGAGTGGGTTAAACTTATTTGCTCCTAACACACATACATTCTCTCTCTCTCTCTCTCTCTCTCTCTCTCTCTCTCTCTCTCTCTCTCTCTCTCTCTCTCTCTCTCTCTCTCCATAATAATAATAAATACTATTAATAAAAAGCCTGCAACAAGATATAAAATGTAGTACCTGCAACGTGCTGAAATCTCTCCAGTCTCCGCCCTTTGAGTAATTTAGTTTTACACTGGCACCACTTCTGCACCAAATGCTTCTTCCTCCCCCAAAAATGTGTGTCAGCACAAGCCCGGACGAAACTCCAAATCCAGGAAAATAAAATTAACCGTGCAGATCAAAGGCAGACGAGCGCGGAGACCAAATGCCTGTAATCTGATCAGTGATCAGATGCCATTACATCAAAGGCAGTGCTAAGTTGTTCTGGCTTTTTTTCTTTTTAAATATATGTTAAAAAGAAAATTCCCTTTTCAGCAGGTAGTTCCCTCCCCGCCTTCTGGTCCTTAAATGGCTTTGTTAAGTGTGGCTCCCCTTGGCTTCTTCCCTCGCTTCTGGGCCGGGAGAATGCGGAGGATTCCTTCCTGGCTCCCCCGAGTTGAGTGGCTGGATCTGTAGCTTTTTCAGTTCCCAAGCTGTGTTGTGGATTGTGTGTTGGGAGTTTTTCCTAGTGCCAGCGGGTTGTGCTTTATCCCTTTCATCTAGGCGAACTGCAGATCCCATGACATCATTCAGCGCTGTGGGACTGGTAGGAGAGCTGTAATTCAGCCTGTGGGGGAATACAGCGAGCAAGCGAGAAAGGAACAAGAGTGTGCAAGATTTCTGATCAGGTTAGTTCATGGTGACCAGCACAGGGCTCGCCTCAAAGTTCCTGTTATCTACTTCCTAGGGAGAAGGGACAGAGAATACAGCCAGGGCTTTTATGTGCGATAAGATCCCCGAGAAGTGCCAAGTAAGAGCGTTTAAAAGCTTATCTTGGACAAAAAGCACCGTTCCCACGAAGACTAGGGTATCCGACATTCAGAACGATTTAATATAGCTGCCAAGCAATTAGGAAAAATGCCTCCAAATCGCCGGATGGACTGGGCGAATGGCAGCCCAAGGGAGTGAGAAAGAGCTCTCCAAGAACCCAAGCATATCGTCCTCTTCTCCAAAGTCAAAATGGAAGAAACCCATTATCAATTAGAGAATGGCATTCAAAACTGAAACGGGGCTGTCTGGACAAGTAATTAAATCAGCAGACAACAGTCTCTTGAATTCCGTTCTCAGATCTGCCACCAGCTCACTGGGTGACCCTTGGCTAGAACTCAAGCTTGTTTTTGCCTTAGTTTCTGATATTGTAAATTAGATCTACTAACACCTCCTTATACTCAGATTTATTAGGTTTAATTCATTACGCTTGTTAAATATTTTCAGATTTTCACATGATATGTAAAGGCAGAGTACTTTCACGGGCAGTGATGGTCTAAATACATGTTTTCTTTGGTCTTTCTGGGGTGACGTTACAGGCACGCATAGGTGAAAAATAATGTTGTTAAGTCATTTCGGTCTCTTTTTGGCAAAGGAACAGGAGTTATTTGCCATCACCTTCTCCAGTTCATTTTGCAGATGAGGAAAGGAAGGCAAATGGAGTTAAGTGACTTGCCCAGGGTCACACAGCTAGTTAGTGTCTGAGGTTGTTGTGCCACCTAGCTGCCCTTTATTAAATAAATTTATTTATTTAAATGCAATTTATTTAGTGATTTAAAGTTTGCAAAACTCTTCTCAAGTGTCTTATTTTTTTCTCATAACTCCTCTAAATGATAGGTGTTATAATTATTCCCAGTTTCATAGATGAAGAAACTGAGGCAGACAAAGGGTAATTAACTTGTCCAGGACACAGCTACAAGTGACTGAGGCAGGATCTGAATACAGATTTTCTGAGGGCTGGTCTTTCTATCTATTGCACCACTTAGCTGACAATTCTCCTAAACTACGCCTAGAACTTTATCATCAGAGGCCTTTAATAAATGAAAAATTAAACGGAATACCATACTTAAGTTCAATTCTCCAATGCTGATCTTGAATGAGTATCTAAAATGCTTGCACATTAAATTTTTCCCCCTTTTATTTATTTCTTATAATCTGAACAAAAACTCATGATGGCCTACTTTGACTTCTCTTTGTGGTCAAATATGAAACGAGATAATGTAGCATTGTGGAGAATCTAATTTTTTTATGGCTATGTTTTCTTTTGTAACACAGTGCCAGGCAACAGCAAATTGTGGTTTCAAGAACATAGGGTCATAGACTGAGAGCTGGAAGGGACCTGAGGGGTCATCCAGTTCAACTCCCTCATTTTACCAGTAAGGAATTGGAGATCATGAGAGGTGATTTCTCTTTCTCTCTCTCTCTCTCTCTCTCTCTCTCTCTCTCTCTCTGTCTCTCTGTAAATCATAGAGGGAAGGGAAATTATTTTGGTTTGCAAAAGAAAAAAATCCAACTTTAAAAAATCATTAATGATATTTTTGCAAAACTGAAAGAGAAAAGTAGAATTTGATTCTTTCCTTTTTGAAAGCAAGACTTATGCCTTTCCTACTATCACTAGAGTGTACTAGAGTGCTGAGCACATAGTGAGTGTTCATGGACTATCTTTCCTCCCTCACAGATCAGCTTTTTCCTTTGTGGAATCTAAAAATGGAAGAGATCTAGTTAAATCTTCTGTTTTACAAATGAAGAAACTGAGGCCCAGACATGTAAGGTGACATGCCTAATGTCAAACTTGTGTAAAGTAGTAGAATTGGAATTCAGACTCGGGTCAACTGTTTCTCAATACTCTTGACTTTTCTTTTCCTTACAAGGTACCCCTTTCATTATGTAATTTTAGAAGATAAAGTTTTTTTTTAAACAAGGTAATGTTCCAAATTTTAAATGAAATTCTTTTAAATTTTTTTGATCCATTCATTTCCAAATCTATCACTCTTCCCCTCTTTCCTAGAGAGTCATCCCGTGTAAAAAAAAAAAAATTAAAGTGAGGAAAAGAAGAAGCAGTTCAGAAAAACTAACCATGATTCTCCACCTCTATCAAAAAGGGAAGGAGGTACATTTTCTCTTCTCTTTTTTTGCTAAGTCTGAGCAATATGATTAACTATAATTATTTAATACATTTCTTATTATTAACATAAATATTTAATATATAATACTATAAAATTTAATGTTATATATAAATATATTTAATATATAATAAATATAATTTTAAAGATATGAATTTCTTTGTTGTTGTTTTGTTTGCATTTACCCTTCTGTTGTCATTGTGTATGTTGTTTTCCTGGTTCTGCTTCCTTCATTTTGTACTTGGTTCATACAAACCTTCCCATACTTACTGTATTCTTCATTGTTTCATATGGAGTAGTAACATTTCTGAATAAACAGGCATCTACTTTGTTCCCAATTCATTACTTCTACCTCCAAAAAGTAATGTTATAAATATTTTTGTGTGTGCAGAATCTTTCTTTCATTTTTTGAGGCTATATATCTACAAGTAAGATCTCTGAGTCAACTATGTGTGCATTTTGGTCATATTCTTAGCATAATTCCAAATTACTTTCTGGAATGGTTGGATCACCTCACTACTCAGTCAGCAATGTATAAATGTTCCTTTTGAAACAAATTTTAATAGCACAAGTTAATTCAGATAATCAGATGTACAGCTGGAAAAGACATTGAATATCATCTGGTCCAAATCCTTCATGTTACAGATGAGGAAACTGAGACCCAAAGAGACTAAATCATGTTACAAGTAGCAGATCCAGGATTCAAATCGCAATCTTCTGACTCCAAATTTAGTGCTGTTTCCACTGTACCACATTGCCTTAATTGGTGCAGTATAATTTATGTCAAAGATACTTTGTTTTTTATAATATATCTATCACCATGTCCCAAGGACATCTGCTTTGAAAAGACTTACTATCTTAAACAGGGAATCATGCTACCTTCACCAAGCAGTCTAGGCAGACTTTCATGATGTCAGGTCACTAGGTAATTTCCAGGTGCAGTAGGTCTTGACATTTACCAAACTTCCCACTACCTTTTCCCTGGAGCGCATCAAAATATAGAAAGCTCCAGTCCTTCCATAAGCTACTAAGCACATATCTGGTTCTTTGTATCTAGCTTAAGAAAGCAGGACTCTGTCTGTAGTATTGAAATTCCCTCTCACACTTTCATCCCAAGTTGAACACTGTAACATAAGGAGCATTGATGTCTAATAGATATTACAGGCTGAGAGTCAGGAGGACCTCGGTTCAAGGGATATCTCTGATATACACTAGCTCTGTGACCCCTGGACAAGTCACTTAAATTTTTAAGGCAGACTCTCATCTAGAAATTACAGAGTGGGTGCCATCTGCATGGAATGAGATTCCTCATTTGGAGGTCACTGTACCAATGAAATCTCTGGTATGAAATTTAAAAATACACATTGTATTAGAAGGGAATGGCCATCATATACTATGAACCTCCTTGAAGCTTTGGAAAAGAAGTCCTACCTTTAATACACTGTAATCTTGTCAAAGCCACAGATTAAATTGAGTGGATGAACTTAGGATTCCTGAAGTTCCATTAAGAATAGTTTGCATCCTCAGAATAATCTTTTGAAAGTAGGGACCCAAATGAAACCTAGACATAAGATGTTCCATCTGATCCACACTCATACACCACATCCACGCTCACACACCACACCACACCACCCCACCCCACACCACACACACACAACCAGAGGGGAGAAAAAAGTCTTTCAAGACATAGGAGGAAACCTGGTATTGTTTGTAGTGTAAGAGTTTATTTTCAAAGTAACTTGAAAAGCTAGCCAGCCTTTCCTTGTGGATATAATGTAACACATTCGCAATTAGTGTATTTTTGGAGTTATTTTCATGTATGATGATTGATGGTTTGATGGATAATCCATCTGCCCTTAATGGCTTAATGCCCCTTGCAACTAATGACAACATTTGCAAGATGATGGTAAAGTTTAGAGCTATAATTTTTTTGGCATAAAATTGAGTGAAATTAAAAGTCTGTCTTACATATGCATGGAGTGAGTTTATGACTAGCCTCATTAGTACCACATTCCAAGCCAACTGAACAGACCCATTGTTGGGATGCTGCTGGTCTGTCTCATTGCTATTTTTAATTGGTGCATTGCAATAAAGAAGACCCGGGGAAGAAGTTGCCCTAAAGTACTTTAGATGAGCTAAATTCTGTTGGATAGCATGGTGACTGGAATAACTTAAACACAGAATACAAAAAGTTCCCCCTTTAAAAAAAATTGAGTTACTCAAATTGATTGCTTTTAATTCTCTGTTGTCTTACAAAATTAACTTCTCTTTCTCCCTTTGATAAGCTGTACTTTAGCTGCTATGCCTCTGCTTTCTGTGCTAATTTCTCTTCAGAATTGGAATACACTTCTGCCACCTCTTTACCTCAACATGTTAGAGGTCATGTGAATTACAGTGACAATGAGTTAATGGTTCAGGTTGTACAAGTTATTTTGGTATTGAGTTTCATTGTTCATTAAACTCACTGTATCAACTTGTGAATAATATGAGGTCCTATTTTCTCTTTCCTAAGGATGTTTTATGGCTTCCATGACAAAATACTTGTGTAATAGGAGACTGGCACATGTACAGACTACATCAGTGTCAGCTGATGTAATTTCCTCATGTGAGAGAGGCTAGAGAGCTTGCTTCAGGGGAAGTCATGGATGTATAATACCTTGGAGAGATAGTGGAACATGTACAGATGTTCTGTAACTGGCTTTGGATGGAGAGTCCTGCAGTGAATATGAAGTTCTTGATTGGCTGTGGAGACATTCGAAAAGGCCAGAGTCAGTGCATGTTGTGTGGCAACTCCATCTTGATAGATGTTTTTGAATCCTTCACTCATGACATTCAGTGAAGGATGAAACTGTAATGGAAGAGGGCTCAGGGCTTCTTCCAAGGTCATGTGGCCTTGTGAATATAGGTTTGAATTTTTGGTTGAATCAGAATTTGGTTTTTTTCCCATTTTAGGTGAAAGGACAATGGCTTAGGCAGCCATCTCCATTTTGATGTACCAAGGATCAAAGGGGTAACTTCACATCCTAGTGTAGTGGTAGCTGAGACAAGGACTCTGGTGATCCCATATTTTGATGTGAACTTAGTGGGACCAATGCTGCATATAAAAGGATCACTTTCCCCCAAAATCTTTTAGAGGGGAAGATAGGGTGCCCTTGAGGTAATAGGAGGAAATGTTGGTACTTTTCTTATTTCTCTCTCTCCAAAGTAAATTCTCTTTTATAAAGATTAATTGAAAGAAAAAGTCTAATTGATATTAGACTTTTATGGGGTTAGACTTAAATGGGGAGGGGGTACTATGGGTACTTAATAGTCAGTAGAGCATAGTCAATGGCAACTCAAGCCAATGGTAGAAGAGATACCTCAAAACCCTCAATGTACCCCAGAATCTTGAAAGGGACTTATAACTTGCTTGGCTACATAGGGAAAAGGATAGTCATATCTGAGAGAACTTGCTATACTTGCTCTATACAGTGATTATTTTTAAACTTGCTACACTGTTCAAACACTTTTTTTTAAGGGGATTAGAAGGACATTAGAGAGAATATCAGAGTTTTATTAGGGAAGTCAACCTTGCATGTACAGTTCATAAGATCATAGATTTGGAACTGGAAGGAGACTTAAAGGCCTTCTAGTGAGACTAAACTCTCAACTTAGAGATAAGGAAACTGAGGAACAAAGAGACTAGATGCCTTGAAGACCTTGAGATCCTATGACTTTGCACTAACATGAAATTTTACTTACTAAGCAACTCAATGAAGAGAAGATTTTGGAGAATGTACACATGATAAACTTTTCAAATTTCTAAATTACCAGATAATTTTAATTTTTATCTCCAACTTTAATAAACTTTTTGAAGGTCAAATTTTCTTTTCAGCTCTGGTCTTTTCATCAAGAATGCTTGAAAGTCCTCTATTTCATTGAAAGACCAGTTTTTCCCCTGAAGTATTATACTCAGTTTTGCTGGGTAGGTGATTCTTTGTTTTAATCCTAGTTC